>BLKR01001687.1:0-260179 GCA_011170035.1 Teleogryllus occipitalis | reverse complement strand
CCTCTAGTCACCGCTCCCGCCACCGCTCTCGCCTCTTCGCGCCCCGCCCCCTTCTCCCTCCCCCGCTGGCGCTCCGGAGCGTAGCGCAGGCGGCCGTGTATTCTTCAGGGGCGACGAAGGACGCGCGGCTGATGAGCGGAAGGGTGCGACGGGAGAGACCGCAGGGAGCAAGCGTGAAGGCGGCGGGGTGGGAGTGGGGGGCGGGGGCGGCGCGCCGCGGGAGGCCTCGACGAGTGACGCCCCACCGCCGCCGCCGCCGCCGCCCTCGCAGCCACAGGGGAAAAACTCCAGGCGACGTCTGCGACGCGTGTCTGGCGACGGGCGACGTAACGCACATGACAGGGGCGGGGAAGGCAGCGCGGAACGAGCGCGGAACGAGCGCGGAGTGCGGACAGCAGACTGCTGTGTGCTTGAAGCAGACTCGATGTACTGCGGATTTCAGCTGCTCTCAATCGATCTTGCTACGAACAAACTAGGAATTGAATTTGGACGTTGCCGATTCAATTCAAGTTGTCGTTTGATTTTGCTGTAGTTATTTTTCTGTCAGAATTCAAAGAGAATCTTCAACGAACAATGTTCATTAATACCGTAATTTACTACTTTTTTGGAACTTTATTAAAAAGAAGATGAACAAAAATGAACAAAAGAAAAAGAACATTGCCGAATGTTTCAATAAATATTTTATTCGTCTTAGAATGCCAGTACACTCGTTAAGATGCCTAACCTATTTTTAATATTTTTCATCCGGATAAAAAAAATATGGTGGAAGTAGTGATCTGCAACAACAACTGCTCGTTAAATACTATATTAAAATATTCTCCCATAAAACTACAATAAATTAAATATTTTAACAAAAATCCAACTTCACGAATACTGCAATAAATTAGTACATATGGAGATACAGTACAACAGTTCTTTACATAGCAAGAATACCAAAAAATACCTGTTCTTTGACGCAACCCGGGACTATCAAATATATTGAACAGCAGGCGGCCTCTTTGGAGACTTACTATCCTATGATGTCCACTGTGTTGTAAACGGTGACACACTGTGTGTTAGAATTTACTCGGTACAGTGTAAGATTAGGCGAAATAAATACTATGAAATATTACAAATCAAAAATCAGATTTATATCAAATAATACAAGTCAAATATTCAGATAAAATCGAAAAGTACTGTTTGATTTTCTTCCACTTGCTCGGTATCTATTGAAATCATAGACACCTGTCAGGGGGCCAGGAGCTGCATAGTTTTCTTTCAATTTCTGCGCCCTTTGTAAATTAGTAATATAAATTGCTTGGAAAAAGATGAACACATGTTAACCATTTTAGCGTGTTTGTCAGCAATGTTTTAAATGCGAAAACGTACTTACGTATTTCTGTATGTAGTACAAGCAAAACATTTATATGAATGTAGGATTACTCAGCGATATCGTGTGAAAATTCTCCTGAACGAGTATACCGTTCTTCCAAAGAGCACTTCGACCACGAGACCTGGAAATGAAATGCACATAGAGTACGAAATTTACGAATATATATCATCATAAAGTTATAGGGATAATGCTTATCATATTATGTTGCTGTAGGTGAAATATTTAGCTTAATAATTTTACGGCCGAAGTGAATCTCGTATTTAGAAACCTTTCTGCACATTAACCTTTCGGATAGCAATCTCTCAAATTCCGAAAGTCTGCTCTCTTCGCAGAAAACGCCACCTCGACCTATCCCCACATCGCGTGACGACCAGAGAAATATTTCATCAAAAGTGCGACTCCGCCGTGGCCACGTTTCAAGGGCGGCACGTGTTGACGCCGCGCAGGCAGCCGCATTAACTTTTTCGCACTTCCCGCGAGGCGGCGCCGCTGCGACGCGAGTGCGGGATACGGACCGACCCCGCCGCGGGGCCGTCGCCAAGGTAGCGACGCACAGTGGTCCACATCAGAAAACGTAGTTGTTTTTTTTTTTCTAGGGCTTTTATCCAGCAAACAGCCGGTTACCCTTTACGTCCCGATAGGACGCACATTCCACCATACACTAGACAAACACACTTGCGGGCTCCTCTGATCTGGGGTCAGCAGAACGCGAGGCCCTCCGTGACAGCACATACAAAGTCAAGGGACAAACAACCATGCCTCAGACGGGACTTAAACCCGCGACCCTTCGGACCGAAGCGCTAAGTCGGTACTCGTTCTTAGCCACCTCGGCCATCCAGGTCTGCGAAAATGTAGTAAAAATGAAATATTTATAAAAATATCGCGCATTCGTGTGGTGTAACGGTTAGCGTACCGGACTCATGTTCGCGGGTTCAAACCCCATGGAAGGTGTGAATTTTTAAGGACGAAAAAATCTTTCGTACGCCTTCCTCCGGAGGGGAAGTAAAGCAGGGTGTCCCATGTAGATTTATGGCATGGATTTAATAAAATATTCTCAAGCGTAAATGAAGCCTTTGAACAAACTTGAAAGCGCGTGTTTCATCGCCCGAGGAGCGTAGCGGAATTTGCATGGTCAGGCCTCGTGGCCTGAGCCTCGTTATGGAAAATTAAGCATAATTGAATTGAAAAAAAAATGAAATATAGCTTTCGGGAATACCAAAATTAAGTAGATACGATAAGAATTCAATCGGTTTACGCAGTAGGAGAAAAAGTTGACATTATTTGCATTTTCCAGTCAAAATCGAAACCGTCGCAGTCTCTTGCATTTTTCCGAGTTCATGGAATCTAACACCTCTCACTTGGCCGATTTCCTGGGTATCATCGACACCTTTCACGTGGCCAGAGGCTGATAAGATTAGTTGTCAATTTACGCGTATATTTCAAAAAATGAGTAATATTGATTTCCTCCTTTTACTTTCTCGCTTCGAAGTCGAGAAAAAGTTATGTAATTCTGCCAAAAGTGGCTAAATTTTCGGCAGAAAAACTCTTTATTATAGGGCCCTGGCAAGGAAAATGTGGATAAATTCAGTTGATAAATTAAATAAAAATCTTTAACACGCGATGTAGCCAGAATCCATGTTTTGTTCGTCCTTCATACCGAAAAATGTGATGACGGCACGATGTCTGTTTGTCCGTCCGTCTGTGTGTGAACAACGCTACCAGCTGAACCATTCAGCCGATTTTCTCCAAAATTGATATTCTCAACATATTTGGCCGATGATCCGGGTCCTTGAATTTAATTTTTCGAAAATTGCAAAAATTCAAAATTTTTTCGGAGTATTTCTGTACCTACAAATATGAAGATAGAGGTTTTACCTTAATTAATAAAATGTGTTCCTTAAAGATAGATTTTGAAATAAGGTCAAGTGTAATATTTCGAAAATTTTAATACATTCCTCTTATTTTTGCGTGAAAATGCGGGCGAGAAAGTACGCGCTGTTTTAGCATGGCTAGTTTCCCTCCGCGAGCCACTGTGCGCGGTGGGCGGGGCGGGTGCCGCGCGTCGCGAGAGCGCACCCAGAGCCGCGCGGCGCGCCCGGGGCGCCTTTGATCTCGATGGCGGCGGCGTCCGCAAGGTCCCGCGGCGCGGCGCGGCACGGCGTCGCGACGCCCGTCCACGCCTTCCCTTCCTCTGCCCTCTGGCTGCCCGCGCCGGGCTCTCGGCGACGCTTGGCGCCGCCGCCACACCTGCCCACCGCCGCCATTGCTGCCGCCGCCGCCACTGCCGCCGCCACTGCCGCCGTCGCGGTCGCCGAGATCTAAGGCGCCGGAAGCCGGTGAGACCTCCCTTTGTGACGGCGCTGGCGCCGAGGCTGTCGCCGGCAGGTGAACCCCGGGTCGCGACGGTCGCCCGGACTCGGCTGTCGACGCCGTGGCCGCAACCGTGACATGGCCGACCGCGGTGTTTGGTTTTTGTGCTGGCTGAATCATTGAGTTCCTGCTTGGGCACGTCTCTTTGACGTATATTATGTGTAAATGAAATTCCTCGTACTGAGATCTTGGGTAATCGTCATTGCAAATGGAGTGATGGTGGAAATATTAGAATGAACACATTAGCTGTTCTAAATGGAAATGATTA
Organism: Teleogryllus occipitalis; assembly: GCA_011170035.1. Classification (NCBI taxonomy): domain Eukaryota; kingdom Metazoa; phylum Arthropoda; class Insecta; order Orthoptera; family Gryllidae; genus Teleogryllus; species Teleogryllus occipitalis. The sequence continues at coordinate 256,169 of BLKR01001687.1, read as the reverse complement.
TTGTAATTGAATGTGCTGCCCTAAGATATCATATAACTTCCGTACGCTAGTGAATGCGGAAACTTGTTTGTAACTGCTATTTCAGAAATTCTATTTATTGTTTAACTTTATTATGAAATAGTTATTACGAGCACGTATATTGTAATCGCGTATCTATTTTGTGTGCGTTTGTCCTTTTTCGTGCTGATGTGCCTTGTGTGGTTAATTGTTTGAGCTTCTTTTAGCGAGGCTGGGAACTCCAAAGGTAGCATCCGTTTTTTCTGGTGATTTCATTTGCGTTCCGCATTTGCGCCCACTTCGCCGCACATGTTCGCTCCGAGATCCTAAAAGCGTGGGCGGAGAGTGCTTCTTCGTGAGCGGCCAATTCATGTGAAGCACGGTGCCGCGTCCGGAAGTAGACGGTGTCCAGCAACTGAGCGTTCAACGTTGTCCCTCGCCCCGCCGACAACCTGCTCACTCGCCCGCCCGCTCCTGTTGTCCACCCGCTGTCACACTCAAGGGCGCTCTCATTCCCTCACCCCTCTTGCACTCCTACACCCTCACCGACGCTCTGGGCCGTACCGCTTCCCTCTCGTCCGCCACATGCATTTGCCTCGAGCACTCTCCCCTCCATATTTAGCTCGTCTGCCCTCTCACGCACCTTCTCTCTTGCTCGCCTCCTACTCTCCCGGTCGTTCTCTCGTTTGTCTTCCTTTCACCGGCTCGTTTCTTCGTTGGCCCGCACGCTTGTTCCTTCTTTCGCTTGCCCACTCGCTCCCTCAATCTGTCGCTCACTTGCTCCCTCACTCTCTCTCGCTCACCCGCTCGCTTGCCCCCTCTCTCATTCGATCACCCTCTCCCTCAACCACCCTCTCGCGGGCTCAATCTCTCACTCGACCATTCTTACATTTGTTCACCCTCTCACTCGCTCACCCTCTCGTCCAGCCCCACTCGCTCGCGCATCTTCTCGCTGGGTCACCCTCTCATTTGCTTACCCTCTCGCTAGCGTACCCTCTCGCTCGTTTCCCTCTACCCAGCGTCGTCGTCCGCCCGCGCACTCGTCCGCGGGCCCGCCCGCCGTCTCGTTCGCCCGTCCTCTCTCACCCGCCCTCCAAATGCGGCCAACGGCGGACACGCCGCAGCGCTATTTGCGCGTACGCGGGGCGTCGCTCCGTGTGTGTTCACGCGCCTCCGCCTCCATCGCCTCCGCCGTCGCCGCTCGCTCGCTCGCTCGCTCCGTCCACGGCGCGTGTGAGTGCGTCGTCATGCATTATGCATGCGGGCCGGCGTTTGACCGCCGCCAGCGCGGCCGACCGCCGCCGCCGCCACTCGGCCTCTGGACCACCCCCGCCTCCGCCGCCGCCGCCCCCGCTGCTGCTTCGCTCTGACGCTCTCGCCCTCTATGATGCTCTTCGCCCTCGACGCCTCCGCATCTGTCGATGCCTTCATAGCCGCCTGCGCCGCGTCTTGTCGCCTTTACCTTTGCCTGCGCGTTGCTTTCTTCGGCTTGAGTCGGGTTGGAGGACAAATTTCGTTAATGCCACGTTTCTAAAGGTCGCAATACTTTCACAGCATCGTCTTTGACAATGTTGGAAAAATATGATTGATGGATTGAAATGACGGCAGAAAAACCTTCTGATCGACATTTTATCTGCGAATCCCTGTGCCCCATAATATGAAAATGTAAAACTTACGAAATGTTGATTCTGGCAATAATCTTATTTCTCTTTTGTGAGTATTTTTATCTGTATTGTTGGTTTTCTGAAACATGTTAGCAAATTTTCTTGCTGCTCTTTCACGCTGCTTAAAATGAATTTTGCGTTTATTTTTCATGAGCTATATAATTTGACATTTATGGTATCTTGTATTTCCTTTGCGAATTTTCAATCGCTTCTTTCTCATAATTCTCATTTAAATATTAAAATTTCCTATTCGGTTTCTTCTCACTTCATTATCTACTTTCGTCAACATTTTTATTTTTCAGTTTGATATTTTTTCTATTACTTTTCATGAATTTTCAGATATTTCTCTGTTTCTCTGTAAATGTCTCTTTTCGCTTTTTAAAATTATTTTCCGGTTGATATTCTTATGCTTAGTTTGCTTTTATTTTTGCAATATTCATATCCTTGTTTTCTGCTTCGTTTTTATCCTCTATTTATCCTTACACCTTCGCTGGCTCTTTTGGTTGTCGCCTCGTTCTTCACGACGGTCTTGTGCTTTGCGTCGCCGCCCAAGCGACGAACCGTCTGTGCGCCCCACCCCCACCCCCGCCCTGCCCCCGCCCCCTTCCCACCGCCTTCGCCTTCTCCTTCGCCCCCTCCCCCCCGCGCCCACGCTTCCGTCCTCTTGGTCTGGACGCGGGGCCCTTTTAGCGGCGTTTAGCGAGCAGAACGGGCTGCGCGACGAAAACACGCCTCGCTCGCTCTCCCGGCAAATAGCTCCGCCGGTCCCTCGTCGCCGCCCCGCCCCCTGCTCCTCTCCCCTTCCCCCCCCCCCCGGCTCCGCTCCACTCCGCTCCGCACCCTGCGCGCGCGGGGGGCTACTCGCTCCCTAAAGCTGGGCGCCGTTGCGCGCCCGGAAAATACCGCTGTTTCTGGCTTCTCGACTGCGGTTTATGTCTGTCGGCTGCTCTCTGGGCACGAGTCGCCGGAGAAAAATCTTCCTGTATGATGTTACGTGTGTGGGGAAGCGTGTGACATTTGCATTGGTCTTAGTTTTATTGTCATTTAACGCTGTGGTGGAAGAGCATTCTTATGATGTAAGTGCCCCTTTTGTAGTATAAAATATCATATTTTAGTATGTGACTACAATTTTGTATTGTAGCGCCTATGACTTAACAATGTTACAATCATGACATTATATTTCTTTAATTTTGAATAACACCCTTACGTCCTGTGGAAATAATAAAAACGAGGAATAGACCTCAATATGTTATATACTAATAGACCCAAATGTTGTCACATACTTTGTGTTACATGTAACACACGAAGCTTTTGGGCGTTCATTTCACAATGGTCGATTCATCCGTGCGTGACGTTACCATTATCTCTTGTTCCTAATTCGCTTTCATTATCACGTTCACACCGTATTTCTTCAACCAGAAAGGCCGTGATGGACAGATTAGGTCATGTATGCAAGATAAAAGCAGAATCTCCCGGTTCGATTAGGGGCTTTTCTGCATTCAAAATCAGATTCTCTGACAACATTGGCTTTGTCATTTGGCCGTATATCGAGCAATTTGTGAAGATCGTGAATTCGTATTTTCCTTAATAATGTTTGGCTGATTCTTTTGGATGCAAATATGTTCAAGTAATACTTTATTTATGTGATGAAATGTTAACATTACAGGACTATTCTCCATTTGACTTTGTTTATTTTAAGATTATTTTTAACTAGCAGTTCCTGCCAGGGCGTCTTAATTATTGTCATTTGGATTGAAATGCTTCCACGGCCGGAGTCAATAGAAGCGGCTATCCGGGAGAATCCGCGTCCTAGGTACAGTTGCCATGCCATTTCGGCCATCATACATGCGGCATTTTGCCCTGAAGAAGGTTGCAGGCGGCGGAAACATTAGCAACAACGCCTAGGACACGACGTCTCCTTGACAGCAAGTTTCTATGAACATTTTAATTTATTACATAACACAGAAAGGGGTTGTGCTAAGTAATCATTATTGTATGTTTTTAGGTTCCAATTAATTTAGCATTTTATTTTTGCTATATTATAATTTGTCATAGAAGAACATTCCAATTTTTAGAACACTCGTCCAAACGTAAACTCCAAAACCGACTGACATACGACGAAGCGAATTTTACCCGCCGTACTTGAGAGTTTAAATGTTACTTTATTCAGTAATGTTAATTACGATCGATGACGAAATTTACCCGTTTTCAGAGAGCGTCGAGCTAGTTCTGTCGTAACCAGCCAGTAGAGGAGCAAGAAGACGACTTGTAACGCAACTTCCACCCCATCCGTCGAGTGCTGCTGCCCGAGTGGCGCACGAACAACTATTCCAGAACGCGCGGAATAGTTTCCGGGGAAGTCCTCGTTCTCAAACATTTTACGGGAGATCTTGGCGAGGAAGTTGCCAGACGCGGCGTAACGTCTCGAGGTAGTTCTGCGATGTACTAGTATTACCTCTGGCGCCGCGGAAGCGTCCACTCAAGGCGACGCGGCGGGGGCGGCCCCGCCCTTATCACCACTTGTGCGCCTCTCGCCACGGAGCCTGGGATTTCGGAGACGGGGTGGATGGGGGGTGGAATATACGTGAGGGAAAATGCAGCGAAGGAAAGGGTGGGGTGTAGGGAAGACGAATGAAGGAAAGGGGAGGGTCCGTGTGTGAGGGAAAGGATGGGAGGGATGGGGTGGGTTTCTAGGAGAGTGTGTATGGACGGGGGAGTGCATTGATTGTACGAAAAGGAAAGAATGCACGGGAAGGAGAATGCAAGATAGGGATGGTTGAGGTGTGAGGAAGACGAATGAATGAAGGGAAGAGTCCGAGTGTTGGGGAAGGGATAGGAGAGATGGGATGGGAATTGAAGAAGAGGGCCACTAAGGTCGGATTGTATAAGCGGGAATGCATTGGTCGAAGTATTGGAGTATGGAGAAAGGTAAAAACGAATATTAGGAATGTAAAAGATGGGAAAAGGGGAGGTTAAATAGGTGTTGAGTTGCAGGGGAAAGCAGGGTTTGTAGGAATGAAGTGTAGAAGTGGGGAATGGAGGGATGAGAAAGTTGGTGTGTAGAGGCGGAATGGTAGGGCTCGACCGTTGCATCTATTGGATGAGGTAGTGTAACGTAATCTGATATAAAATTCATTCTTATGTATTATGTGGAATATTTCAGCGATCATAGAAAATTTATCCAACATCTATACATTACAAAGGAAGGAAACAAAATCGTTCAAAATAAATAAATAATAGAACAAATGACAGAAAAAGAATGAGAAAACAAAATAAATCTGTCACACAAATTATAAAAAACGTTGATCATCAATTATTCTGAATTTTGTAATTCAGTGAGGTAGCTACATTGAAAACTTACATGATTCAACGCTTGCAATCCATATGATTATGTAGAGAAAGTTTTCCTATTTACAACCATAGGAGTTATGTTCGACTTCGGCAACACCTTTTACTAATGTTTATTTAAAGACCTTGGCTCCGTGTATCATACCACCCCTCGTATTTACATTACTGCGAATATTTGGCATAAACTGTGTGGCAAAATCAAAGCAAGGCCAAATCAAAGCAACTCTTCCTAAAAATTCGTGAATGAAACTTTTGGTGGAGGATATCAAGCTTAAACCGTGAAATGTAACAATGTATCTACACAAAGTTTCTGCTTATAACAGTTGGTTTTATTCCTCCATTTGTCGGATACACCTGCCGAGGTGAGTTGTAAAGTGCGGAGTTACAGGAGCTTCACCTTTCATTTATACGAAGAGACTAGCTGGCACGGCGGCGCGAGTCTACATATTTAACATTGCAGCAACTCACCGGAGCTTCTACCCCGTTAAAACGAATAAATTTAATACTGCGGCGTTCCGCGAGGCGCGTGCTTCGCTTTTGTTTTTGCGCGTTTGACAACGCTGTCGCCGGTGGCGCCACTATCGACCCGCCTGCCTCGTTCCTCCCAGCAGCCGAGGCTGTCGTCACTTTTACTAATATTTACGTTGAGTCCTCCTCCTCAGGGGGCCAACGACCATCCCGCCTCGCCCCTCACCCCCCCCACCAAGTTCGCTCATATTTACGTCTTTCCCGGCACTTCCGCTTACGGACTCAGTAAACCCTGACACTCACACTCGGAGCGAAAAACTACTGTACGGTGTATTTTGCTGTCCTATGCTTCATATTCGTTTCGGTCGAAGAAATGTTGCAGCTCATCTTAAAGTGGGGGAATGTGTTTCGTCCCTACCAGTTGACTAGCGGTTACAGTAGAGTCCTAGTCAGATAGTCTGACAGACTGACGTTAGATATAGGTGTATAACGAACGCTGTTGAACTTGGTATAATATTGTTGTTGTGGATTTTTAAACTTTGTAATATCGAATGTTGAACTGTTTAATCGATGAATTGAGATCAAAATAGTGTTGTGTAAGATATGCATTTAGTGTAAGGAGGGTGCACAATTTGAAGAAACTAGTGTACTGATGGGTAATTGGCCTTGAAACATTCCCAAATAAATGTATTATGTCACACAAGGACATCAGAATCTTGCTCCTAGTTCTGAATGAGGAGGCAGAAGACTATGTCTCTTTAGTTACACATCCATGTATGCTCAAATTAAGTGAATCTAGTTTCTTTAAGAAATAAAAATATGCAATTTGATAAGTTCAGATTAATATAGACAAATCAAGAAGTAAGATCTGGATTCTCACCTATTGTAATTCCCATCCAGTGACGCTCGAGAGTAAATAATTTCATCCACATAACATACATGTAACATTAATGAAATGCTTTGATCATGGATGAATCTAATACTTATGTCTTTCTGCACGAACAATGTGAAAGTAATATATTTTATGAAAGTATACGAAAGAGGAAGGAAAACATGAATTGATTACGTACAAAGTCTTAAATAAATGTTAAAAGCTTTACACGAATCATATTTTACAACTTCCAAAATGATGCAAAATAGATGAACAACACAATCACTTTCCTTCCCGGAAGGATCTCAAGACCGCCATATTTCTCCGTCAGTCGTCAACCAGCAGTATCCGTCAATTTGATTACGCTTTCCTGCCCTTCCTCCCGAAAGCAAATTACTTTGTTTCCTGGAGGCGGGCGCGTTGGGGATCATCGCCTGGAGGTCTTTCAAAGCGGCTTCCTCCGGCGCCGTACATCACGTGCGAGTCCTCGGCGACTAGGTAGGGCGGTGGGGCGACCTGGCCTCGCTTCCTTCTCCTCTCCCTCTCCTGTTCTCGCGGCGCTTTCCGCTCTTCTTAATGACAGCGCCCTCCCTATTTTTATCATCATTAATAACCGGGGAGGACCCCGTCGGATATGGGCGTGGCGCCGCTCTCTCGCCGTTTTTATCAGCTGCAGGAATTATGATTGATTGGCGAGGCCTCCTGGCCGGTGGGGTGGACGTGATGGTTGATGCGTGGGTGGTGGTGGTGATGGTTTGTGGTGATGGTGATTGCGGAGGGACTTCGGAAATGGCGGCATTGTATTGATGACTCTTGACCGATCTCTGTGTTTTAATCAAAAGTATGTTTGGAATGTAATATTGAAAGTGAGAGTTATTGTTGGTAATATGCAAAGTTTTTAACTCGTGAACTGAAAGTAGTTTTGTTCAATTGAAACAAACGTGCTTTGAAATGAATATTACTTGAAAAACATCGCTTAGCTGCAGTATTCACCAAATGCATGCCAGTGTGTACATTTCGAGAACAACCAGCTTCTGATCACGCGGTGCATATCATAAGTCTTTGACTTGCTATTGATAAGTAAAGCAAATATCACATCGGTGTTCTGTACAGACAATATTGACTATGGAATCAACAGCACATCTAGGGCGCAATCTTATCTTTTTGGTGTAAATGATACTTTCGCGTAATGTCCAAGTTTGTCAGCTTCTGTGATACTTACGATAATGACATATGTATAAACAAGACTTATCTAGAACTACCGAACACTTAAGTAAGATGTATATAATTTTGTGATGTGTGTAAGAATGCATTTCATGGGGCCGTTTACTGTCGCCTTAGGTCTCAAAATTTCCTATACTTTGGTTTAACTCATATAAGTTATGAAGTGTAACATGCTATATTTAATTTTTAATATAACTTCTTTAAAAGAGTATTTGTCAATTTTAACGTTTGCTTTTAAAAGTAAAATCGTAGATTTGGCAAATTCGCGAATATGGAAAGGACAGACTTGTCTGGAAGAATTAAAGTGAGCACTAACTTTCCTCGTTCGCTTATGAAGTCATTAACTAATTGACTTATTTTTTTACTTAGTCGCAGGCTAGATCTGACGCAGTTGGTACATACTAGAAGTAACAGAAAGCTATGCTACCGAGGCAATCCGTCACTTTTATATCCACCACATACAATGTTTTACTAGGCGTACAGTTTGCTGTGAAGTGTAATGGGTGGAAATCTGCCGATTTCTGAAGTGCTGTTTCGTGATTTGGCAGAAAGGGAGTTGTAAGAGGCGCGTAGAAAGACGTTGAGGGGGGGAGGCAACGCGGCGCGCGCCCGCGGGCAGTCTGCTTTAACGCGGCACCTGCACTGCGACGCCGCTGCCGCTGCCGGCCGCCGGGCAGTGCGGCCGCAGGAGCGCGGGGCGTGGCGGGGATGAGGGAGGGGATGGGGTGGAGTTGGGCGGTTGCCGGCCGCGGCCGCTGCGGCCGATGCAATAAGCATGAGACACGCGCGGAGGGATGAGGCGGGCGGCTAACGCGCGACCGCAGCTCGGCGGCCGCCCTCGCCCTCGCCCGCGCCCTCACCCCGTCCTCGCCCTCACCCTCGCCCTCGCCCCGGCCTTGCCCCCGCCACGCCCTTCGCCTCGCCCCCCTTGCCGCCCGCGCTGACGATCAATCTTGCATTGACCGCCCGCGCATTTCGCTGTCTAGTTAGCCACCGCGCTGCTGCCCCGCGCCCCGCTCCCGCCCTATGCCTCCCGCCCCGCACCCCTCGCCCCTCGTACCTCATCTCCCGCCCCATGCCCTCCCCTCTCGCACCTCACCTCGCCCCCTCACCTCACCCTCGCCCTCACCCTCACCCTCGCCCTCACCCTCACCTCACCCCGTGCCCTTCGCCTGTTAGAGGTGAATCGGCGTTGAGAATCGCGCTACAGCTCCGCTGTGTGATGCAGCTGCCTCTACTGGTTCGTCCGCCCATTCTAAAACTTAACCTTCATATTCACGATAATTTTAGTTGTTGAGAAGTACATTTGATTTTACAGAAAGGAAAATATATTGCAGGCTTTAAGGCGTAATAATGGATTTTGCAAAGGAAGCATTCATATCACCTCAAATTTTGTAGGTATTCATTTCCAGTTTCTAAATGATTTTATCATAACATTTTCGCCTCGGTAAATAAATATTCGCTAAATAATACATGGTAATCGTATAATCGAGGGTAAGCGGGCCTCAAGACATTATCAAGATGATTGAAGTATCACGAATTGGGTATCGAGGCGAGCAAGCTCAACCCAGAATAAAATATATTGACAAGTTAATATTCGTAAACGAACTCGACACTTTGTGGGTTGGTGGATAATGTAAAAATGTCTGCAATGTCCACTCTTAATACTATTTTCAAGAGAAAATAGACAATATCTGCTTTGCCACTAACTCAGTTATTTTATAAGGATGGAAAGATTTAAAGTAATATGTGGAAAGGAAAGCGCTTGTTTTCAATTCCAACATTTTCAAGTTCTTCCGCAATTGTATAATATTTTATTAAATCATTTTAATTTTAGAGTGAGCGAGGGACAGAGTTTTATTTTCGTGTTTCACTTTTTCATCATCATTGTGTTTTTTATTTGCTTATTGAAACCCACAGGTTCAGACAGACAAATTAACACATTTTGTTTCCACCTAAAATATTCAGTTTCATCAGATATCACAATGCGTTTTCAAGCTTTGCATTAGGCCTAGCTAAGACAATAACTGGATTCGTTAAAAAACTGTAGAGAGGCTTAGAGACAACAAAGTTACTATGTGTAGGAGTATTGGTGACTCGACAACATTCGTAAAGGCATATACATCATAAGCGCACAAAGTGATACCCGAGTGAAGTATGGCCGAATGTTTACAATGAAGATACCGACAACCTAAAAGCGGATTGCGAGACCTGAGGAAACGAGCGATTCGGGGAATGTGAGTGGCCGCGGAATGGCGGAGCGGGCGCCGGTGTCATTGAACACGCTACGTACCACGACGCGCCACCAACCGCTGATTGAAGTCCAATCGAGTAAGCGTCGCAAATTACTGAATATGCACGCGGTATTATTGAAAGCGTGGGAGGCGCGAAATAGCACCTGCGTCAACGCGGTGGTTGTGTGTGAAGGGACGGGGGAGGGGACTCGCATGCGTGACAGCACGGTCGCTAGGAAATTGACGCGAGTGAAAACAGGGCTGCTTTGTGAAGATGCGAAACCAAATGCCAACGCGTTGTAACACCTCCTTTCGAGCATTCTCAGTTATTGATTTGTTGATTTCCATCCTTGTGACGGTTGTGTTTTATGTCGCCTTGTTTCTTGGTGACGTTTGTGTTTTTCGTCTTAATAACTCAATTCCACAATCATGTATGTTTGATCTATGTGGGTTCCATACACACGCATGGGAGCTCTTATACACTTTCAGTGGCACACAGTACAGCAGTATCCCTCTTCCAAACTAACAACAGTAATGGTTATCTTTCGCTTCCTCCCCCTCCGTGCTCGCTAATTCTCATCACTGTATTGTTCGCCTGTTGCAGTGCTCTAATTTCGGTTCCACTATTTCTCCTCGTTGTCTCCTTCCGCAAATGTCATCGCTCTACCCACTCTCCTGGTAACGTTCCCTCCGACTCCTCCCATCCCCTCTTCGTCCCTTCCCTCTTCGCGCTCGAAATGAACAATCAAGCACCCCCTTCATTTGATAATCAAACCAATAGGAATTACGTAGTTGTGCGGTGAAAAATTTGACTGGCGCGTCGCGCCACACGCGCGCTAGCAGCGGTTCTATTTGCCTCTTTATGTCTCTCGTGTTCTGTCATTCGTCCTCTTCTCCCGTTCCCACCGCCATCCTCCCCCCTCTTCGTCCCTCGGTCGGGCGCCATGCTCGCGGCGCGGCGGAACGCAGAATTATATTATTGAATTGCAAATGCCCGGGAAGTTGATTAAGGGCCTACATAGATCACAACATTGTTATCGGGGCGCCGTCGAAGTACGGTCGGAAGCTCTGGCGGCGGGCGGCGCGGGAGGGACGGCGTCGAAAGAAAGATCTGTGGCGCACTTCCGATGTGGAACGCGCGGGGCGACACGTGGGGCCGACCCGGAGGCTGGCGCGCCGTTGACGGCCATCGCAAACGAACGACCGGCGACGAAGCGAGCTGAGTTTTTTTTTATCAACTGTTTATTCACAATTTGTTCTTTACGTGAACATTCGGTGAATTATTTAGAAATAAAAATTACTTGAGTGAAGAGTTGTCCTTTGACAGCGCTTCTCAGATAAAAATTGAATTGTTTTAAACTTAGTCCAGCTATTACATTTTTAAATGACCATTGCAACTACATTGTCAGAGCGAGCTGAGTGGGCACTGGTACAGCGCACGTTGATTCGAAATGGATCAATAGCACGCATCATCTCCAAATGAAGTTTTTTTATATAAATACTTTTTTCATGAATTTTTTAAACTTTAGATTACAGATTATCAACGAACTGTCAACACATTATTGCAGCAGGATTCCTTTGTAGTCACTCAAACATTTCAACTAATATTAAAAACATCTGGTCTGCGATGGATCATAGAGTACGTGTCTGAAACTAAAAAAATGTAGACTAACGTGTCAAAAATCGCATGGTAATGTTAAGGAACTTTTTGTTGATGTCCTTGTATCACAGATATGGAAGAAAATATTTAATTTGCGAACGATGTCAATACTAATTTTGATTTTGCAATTCGTCCCAAATCAATGCAATCATTTGGAAATGAAGCGAATTACCGAACCGCAGAAACAAATTCGATGAGCAAAGCGTTTTAGGTACAAATACTGGCTTGACGCATTCGTGAACCGTTAGATATCAGAAGATTTTTTTTCCAAAATTCACGTAGTATATGACTTAGTGTAGGGATCACAGAATTTTGAAAATGTGCACAGAATTCACTTCTCCCCATAGCACGTCATACGCAGTTTCAACTGTTGTTTTTAAAATAAATAAATAAATAAATAAATAAATAAATAAGACGAGTGCATTACGATAAATAAGACGAGTGCATTACGCGTAAGTACTATTTCATCTACACATATGCGGTACTCGAAATATGAAAATTAAGAAAATGGTAAAAGATCCACAATTTTTTTCGACAGTACGTACAATTGATTGTTTGGACTTTCTCAAAAAATAAGTTAACTAATTTATAAAGAGAATGATAATCTTGAAAATCGACGAAACCGAGATACTAATTTCATTCTCACAGTTCCGTATTTTTATTTATTAACGATATATTTTTCATTAGTAAATATTTAGTTCAATGATCTTCGTATTATCTGCACCCACTGTGCAACGCGTTTGAAAGAGCAGTCTCGCCGCTGACGACCGGTGCTGCGGTGCGGCGGTCGGCGCGTGAAACAAAAAAGATGAAATTACTTTCGCAATTTATGAACGCACCAAGTGGACAGGCGGGAGGGAATCGTGGTGACGACGGCCAGAGGCCAGGAAACTGGCGGATAGCTCAGGCAGCGAGTAAGGGCGGGAGATAGGAAGAGAGAGGGAAGAGGAGAGAGAAGGGGCGACACGGAGAGAGGGCGGGACGGGCGAAGGCTGGGAGGGATAAAACAGCGTTCTTGCCCCGCGCGTGTGTGTGAACTTTTAACAGTATTTTCATCACAAACGATGTTATGTAAATTAACGGTTTGTATTTTTATGTCGCGTCGCGTGGAGTTTAACGGGTCGGAAACGCGCAGGGGACGGGACGCAGGGAGGGAGTGAATGTTGAATGGGATGCTGGCGACGAAGCCGGCAAGTCCCATGTTGGGGCGAGAGATACGAATGTGTTTTGTGACGCAGACCTTCGGCGCGGAGGTATTGCCAGACGTGGGATGTTCCAGAGCGCTCAGTGTTTCCCTTGTGCGTGTGTTTACTGTCTGGTGTTCGGAGTCGAAATTAACCGCGCATGATAAGAGCAGTCGCGCTTGCAAAAACATGTGTTCGAGAAATGATGACAGATTGCGGTCTGTGAGAAGGAGCTTTTTTAGTTCTTGTTTACAAGAGCACCTTGTTTCTTTTCTTGCGAGTTCGGTGAAATATTTAGATGTGTGCATCCTGGGATAAACTATTTCTGAAAAAATGCATTTTTCTTTTATTTACTATAGTGTCTTGCATTATGTTCTTTATTTTACATAACTTAAATGTTTGTTTATTTATTTATTCTCATGGCGTAAGCGCATGTCAAGTACTGGGCAAGTAACGTTTTTATTATGATGTATGTTCATAACATTTTCAAAGGACGATTTATATTTTTTTCGAAATATTAATGTACGAGAAATATTTCAGATTACGTTATTTTTATATATATGTCACCAATGAACCCAGATCAAATATGTGTTTTTTTACTTTACATCATCAGTTACTTTCTTCATAAATAAAAATGAAACAAACCGTATTGAAAATGAAAAAAAAACTCAGCGTAAGAAGGAGGTTTCATTTCCTAAAAGTTAAGGTTAGTGTTTATTCAATATTACTGTTATCACATGTATTTGCATGGTTTATTTGTGTCTCTTGCTTCTACATTTGTTTTTTTTTTTCCTCTTTGCCTACCACCTACAGAATTTCAATGGCATTTTGTCGTCGCTGTCCACTAGCCTCTCTTGTATCGCATTCTCTCTTTCCTGTCCATGTCTGGTCCTGTTTCCTGTTCCATACGGATGAATTTCAAATTCCATTCACGGAAACATAAGCTTGCCAAAGTCATCTAACAAGAAATGTGCAATTTTACTTTCGCTTCGGTTTTGGTTTTCGTATATTTTTATTTGTTTATTTTAAAAAATGAACATAAAATTAAAGCAATTACTCGTCTTCCATTTTCGTGTTTCCTCTCTGCTAGCAAAATGTGTAGCATTTCGACGGCATTTTGTTGCTATGCAGCGCGTGGATGCTCACTAGCCTTTTTTGTGGTAGAGCGAACTCTCAGTTGTTCTTACTTTCTCTGCCTTCTCTCTCTCTCTCTCTCCCCTCTCTTTCTCTCTCACTTCCTCTCTTCCACCACACCGTCCCTCTTTCTGTCCTTGTCCACGCAGCCATTGCTGACTGGTGCCGCCTATATCCCCTTTTGTCGCGCGTGTAAAAACCGGAATAATATCGCGGCGGCAGGCACATGAAAGGCACAAATAATAGGGATATTGTTTTGAATTCAATTTCGTTTTTTTACCACTCACGCACGCACAATCTACGTGTGAGGAAACGGCTTTACTTTCAAAATTCCTACCTCTCGCCTCACTCCAGATAGTTCGTGCTTTGGCGGTCGTAATTACCTATCGCTTATTCGGAATTCGAAGCGGGCAGGGAATCAAAATTCGGATCCTCGAGTGCACGGCAAGCACGCAAAGAGTTTCCTGCGTTTTATTGGCAGCACAATTCTGCCAGTGTTGTGCGATGAGGGTGTGCACTTTTGTATGGAGTGTTGAATCACGGTGAACACATGTGATAATGAACGTGTGTAATGACACTAGGGGAGAGCGAACGGATTTATTGAACTTTTGTGACACACTTCTCAGTTTTCAAGTATCCTCACTGGTTTTAATTTACAACCAATTGTGATCGTGTGTACCTGCTTACACAGCTAGCGACGCTGCTTAATCATTTTTCGGAAAGCCACGAAACAGGCGAAACTAAATCAATACTAGAAAGCCGTAAATACCTTAGGGCGGTGTGTTCTACGGGGTATCTTTCGCGTTAATGAACAGAGTGGTAATATATCGCCGGACCACCAGGGAGCGCCGGGCAACTAGTGGCAAATCCCTCGAAAAATCGACGCGTCCCCTAATGCTCGTGCGCAATATTTAGTGCGCAGTTAGCGCGTGTGCACGGGCTTACCAACCTAACGGAGACTAAACAAGCCGGCGGCGGGCGGGACGGCGGGCGGGCATTGCGAGTAATATTGCGGCTCTGCGCTCATTTACCGGGCGGCGGGCGCCGCCGTCGGACGTGGAGAGTTAGCGGGGAAATGACTCATGTGCACAAGTTGGGCGTAACTCTGGCCCACAGCCGCCGCCGCCGCAGTCAGGGTACCTGGTCTGCCCCGCTCACCTCCGCCTAACTTCATTATTTTGCGTTTACGTGGACCTAAATCGATAGAGCGATGTTGTGCCGTCGTCGGCAGTTGGTCTGTGTCTATTCACTACACTAAGTGGCTAGATATTTTATTAGGTTATCCGCGTGAAGCTTTCCCAATAAAATTGTGGAACTTAGATTAAAATGACTGTTTGAAATTTAAAATGAAGGATTGTGTACCATAAACATCTCACACGGAGTTACAAGTACAAACCATCTACGGTTATTTTGTATGTGGTACAAACCATCCACGGTACAAACCATCCACGGTACAAACCATCCACGGTGATTTTGTTTATTGAAGTGCAATATTTGATGAAGTACTCATAACTTTTCTGAGTAATATTCATTAATTTTGTTGGGCTTTTCTAGATAAAGTTACACTCCAACGAGGAGTATCTAACATCGGTACTCTATTCTGTAACAAACTTTCAATCTTCTCGAAACAGGGGGTCAACAATGCACGAAGTCTTCTAATACTCTAATACAACAAACCCACACGAAAGAAAAGAAACAATCACCCTATCGGGCGGGATTCGAATCTACGACCTTCTTGATGGAGATATTAATCCGTATGCGTTCTTCGATCATTTGGGTCGATAATAGTAATTACTGTACATTAATTAAAACTGGGGGAAAAATCCCAAAAATGTTGATGGTTTCTGTGGAGAACAGTCATATCTGTAACAAAAAAACTCAATGGGCTCAATGCTACTCATTCTAGATTTCAAAAATTTCGTTAGTTGACAGTGTGTTAGAAGTGTTATTAATCATTACACTTCGTCCCACTCTTAGTGTGACCTCTACTCGTACAGGACTGTGAACATTTTAAAGTTTTGACGACTAGACTGTACAAAAGATCCGCTTTTAAATTTTTGGTGGTAACATTTCTTAGTATGTCCGAGAGAGAGTATTTTAAGTTGCTGATCATTTCTGTCTCCATTTCTCTCGCAATTAAGGACTCCCATTGGACTTGTGCCTTAGATTTATGACTCTCAAAAGATAATTTTAGAGGATTTAGTCCCGGAAAAATTTATTCGGTTTTTGCCTTTGCGCCTGCAATGAATTTATTAATAGGAAGTTAAACTTTATAACTTGCGTTTCTCCCAAAATGAACCGAATAAAATGTAAGCCCTGGCCATATTCTTTTTTTTTCTTTCTGAAAACTGTACTCCATCGCAAGATGGTGTGGAATGCTTGTGTTCGATACCAGCGTCCAGTTAAATTCTTTTCTTTTTTATTTCTTTCCCAAAACCCCTTTCTTCACAATCCTCCTCCTTGGAGTATACATTCTTTTTCTTCTATATTACAATTATTTTTCTCCCAACCCTGTCCCCATAGCTCACTCTGAAATCCCAGGAGTGGCATTTCCAAATCCGAGGATACGATTATTTTCTTAACCTCTTCTTATCCTTATAATATTTCATCTCTCTCTCCCTCCCTTCTTTCTTCCCCTCTCTCTCCCTCTCTTCCTCTCCCTCCTTCTCCCTCCCTCTATTTCTTCCTCTCTCTCTCCCTCCCTCTCTCTCCCTCTATTAATGAATTCATATTTCTGATTGCATGCTCTCTCTAGGAATTTAGGATAGTGGATATGAATCAGATTTCTTGTTTCTACCTTGGAATTCCATTATCGCAATTTCTCGAAAAGAAGTGTCTTACGCATCTGACTGGTTCACACACTGCTCCTTTGCTACTTCTACAACTCTCTCTCTCTCTCTCTCTCTCTCTCTCTCTCACTCTCTCTCTCTCGAAGCTTCTTTTTATGCTGCCACCTCATCATCCCACTTCCAACCCATAATCAAAGCACCTACCCCATCGGCTCACTCGCAAAGCCGAGGAAGATCACTCCCAAACCCGGGGCCATTTCCGATCCCAGACAAGTAGGTAGGTTCTTCCGCTCTCTCGTGCCGAGCCGGGGGGCGGGAGGCGGGGAGGAGGCAGGCGCGAGCGATCCTTCACCGGCGCGCTCGTAAATCCAGGGCCACTGCGAGCAACAGACAGCGCGGCCGGCCACTCCCGCAAGACGTCCAGATTTAGGTCCAAATTAATTGCGCCCGTGTAAGACCCGTTCCGCTCCTGGGCGCACTCGGTTCATTAGGGTTGTTGCGGCGCCGGAACCCACTGTTCCGCGGTAATCCCGTAAGAATTTGCATGCATATTCAGCGGGGAGTCGCCCCGCCCCGCCCCGCCCACAGCGCGGAGGTAACGCTGGGGCAGCGGTATTGCCGCTTGCGGAAGAGTTATCCCGGGGCCGGTAATATAGATGGTTACGCCGATGCTGCTCTCGGGTTTATGGCGTGTAATACATTTCTGATTTTTATTTGAGCGTTCGTTTATTTTAGAAAGAGGTATCAGTGATTAACCTGATTAATTATTATTATCATCACAGTACGAAAATGTTGTTTCAATGCAATGCAGTAACATAAAGTACTTGCTCATGTGTTTAATTAAATTGTGAGTAGTAGAACGAAGTGATAATACGTATTAAATCAACATAAAGAGCTCGTCATGTTTTTACAGCAATTGGTCTTCGGTGCTGCAAGGATTTAAGAATACTATAATCTGTATAAATACAGTATTCAAAATTTTTGCTAAGAAGATAAATATTATTCTGCGAAGAAAATAAATAATTTATTTAAATGGAACTTTTTGTGATAAAACATTGGTTTCATGGGTGTTAAAAAGTCGATAGTAGTAACATGATAGGTAGAAGTAGGAAGAACGTGGCAACGGTTTCAAAGCAGAAGGTAGCAGCCATCACTTTGAGAAAATAGTCGCAGGAGTCAGAAGTCTAGACGAATTGAGGGCTGTGCTATCTGGGAGTCACCACTTCGTAGCCTGGGTAGCCGAGACCGTTATAAAAACCAATCACAAATTTAGACGTGATTTTGAGACACGTTAATTTACTGTTTGTTTGTGAACCATGCTCTGGAAGATGGTCCGAATGTGTTGGTAATGCTGTGGCAGTCGTACGATATTAGCGCAATATGTTGACTCAAGCAGCCTCTTACATTTCCAAGTTAACATCTGATTCACTTTTCATATTTTCGCTCTTGCACTTTCTCGTGCCCTCTCTTTCTCTCTTGTACTTTCCTTCTGACTTTTTCCCCTTAGTCCCTCCCTATCCCTCCCCCCCTCTCTCTCTCTCCCTCCCTCTCTCCCTCTCCCTCTCTCTCTCTTTGACTCGTTGTCCACCTATCCCTCTCTTTTCTCTCATTGTCCTTTCTCCCCGCCTATCTCTTCCTCTTTCCCTCTCCTTTCTCTCATTGTTCTTTCTCCTCGCCTATCTGTTCCTCTCTTGCCCTGTCTTTTCTCTCATTGGCCTTTCTCCTCGCCTATCTGTTCATCTCTTTACGCGAACGCGTGTAATTACGACGGCGAGTGCTCCACGACGAACGGGAGACGCCGGCTCCGGTCGTACAGCATGCGCGCATCTGTCGGGACGCTGGGCGTCCGCGGGCGTTTTTCTTTTATGACTGGGATTACGGCGGGCACTCGCACGCCAATGGCGTCATTTGCCATTGAAATGACGCCCCTCGCCGACTGATGGCCGAGCAGCCGCCAGCCTTCGGGCGGCCGCTCCGCCAAGGAATCGTTTCCAATGACGGCTGCCGGTGCGGTACCAACTGTGATACGATCGAAGATTTACCAGCGATCTGTAATTCAATTGATCTATACTTGAATTTCATTGTTTTATTATTCGCAGATCGCTCCTTTATTACTTTTGAAAGAGGTTGACTGGAAATTGATAAAAAGAATGTCAGGACAATTGAGAGAAGTCCCGAAGTCAGTTCAAAACTTCGTATTTTGGAATATACAACTGTTAGGAGCTTAACGTATCAAGCAGTCTCACTTGTCAGAAATTTAATAAGCACCGTATTTTACTAAAATAACGATACGATTTCCTTCAGATAGATTTCTCAAGCTTTTCGCTCTTATTTCCGACTTGGCACTTCCAAGGAGTAATTTTATAGCGGCGATTTGATGAAATTGTGTACTTTTATACCGTGGGTAATTTCAATTAATTCACTTCGTGTTTAATTTCAAAATATTATCTTCTCAATATTACCTTAAATGACCGTTGAATTTTATGCATTTGTTCTAAATTATCTATTGTGATAGTCTTGCTTCCTATTGAGAGTACTGTTAAGTTTTACACCATGGGTAGTAATTACCGTTGTTTATGCCTTGCGACACACCTAAATATCAGCCGAACCGTCTGGAAGTCAGAAAGCTTCTGATCAGGGACCCAACACGGAACTGAACCACTCCGACGACTGCGTTTACTAGCTACTCGTCGACCCGCGCGCCCGCCCGCTGTTATAAGTAGAATTACTGCGCGAGCTGGGACGGAGATGGCGTCATTTGGGATTGAAATGGCGCAGACGCGCCCGCCCTAATGGGCGACATCGTCCGGAATCGGCCGCCAGCCGCCCCGGCGTCCGGACGGCTCGGTCGTCGGGCGCCATCCTGCGAATCGGTTGATACGGGCGCCGCACAGTGGAGGGAAGGGCGTATGACTGAAAAAAGAAAGGAAATTTAATATAATAACCTTAAGTTCAGTTGTTAAAACAAGTGGGGCGTATGACAGAAAAGGGAAATTCAATATAAAGATTTTCCCCTAATTTTAGTTGTTAAAATAAGCAGTAGATAGGTAGACTAATCCAAATTAGTGGATGTGAGAAATTAAATTTGTGTTAATGTAAATATAATAGTTGTAATGGTGAGCACGTTCACGTTGTAACTACTATTTCTCCTTCGAAGACTGCACATCGTGAGTATTGAAAATTGTGGGATGTGGATTTTATTTTGTGTCTGATAGTAGTACTTTTTTATTTTATTTATTTAACGTCAAAAGACAGTTAAAACTGCGTATGACGTGCTATGGGGAGAAGTGAATTCTGTGCACATTTTCAAAATTCTGTGATCCCTACACTAAGTCACATACTACTTGAATTTTGAATAAAAAAATTACTTAAATTGGTAATGAACCGATGTTTTTAATTAAATAGCAGAAATGGAAAGATAAATGTCACGTACTTCTGTGATTCATAATGATTTCAGTTTTATTTACCAGGGAATGTAATTAAACTATTATATTAAGCTATTTTGTTTTTTGCCCTATTTTCCAATGATAATTCTTGTGTTACGTTTTTAAAAGAAATTAACCTCTTCAGATGAATCCATCCACAGCTGTTTCGAACATTTACGTTACTTTAACGATCTCGGAGTTTCCAATGAACGAGATTTAATTTGAGCAATTTGAGCAACGGAATTTGAGCAATCACACCTCCACGCCGATCAATGATTCAGGCTAAATCCCGATATCATACAATTTTATTTCTTTCTTTTTGAAGATTCGGTGTGACCGATTTGGTTTTGTAGTTGACATCAGGTTTTCATGAAACAGCTCCACTGTGTTTGGTCGTACAGAATCCGTTCGCCAGCCGTTGGCAAAGCACAAGCATCACGGTTGTGGTGTTCTGCACGGCAGACGCCACCGCCGCGTTTCCTTTTATTCCGCTCCGCTCCGTTCCCGCAAGACGGCATACGGACTGGCGGGCGACTACAACCCCCCGCCACCGCCCCTCCATTCCTTCCATCGCCGCCGCCGCCACCGCGCACTGGCTATTTTATAGGCGGCCATGAATTTATGCATGAGGCCCGCCGTTATCATATGGCGGATAGGAGCAGTAGTTTACAATCGGGATATGATTAATATTGTTGGAAAGTCGAATTTCCATAAATTTCATTAGAGGGATTCCGGAGAAAGGGAGAAAAGTCGACGCGGCGAACCGGTGCATGGTTCGGCCGCCGTCTTTTGTCGCGCGTTTGAAGAGGCGGGGTGGGGCGTGGCGGGGGAGAAGCATCGCCCCCAACGTATCTTCGAGGTGGAATTCCGCGCATCGGGATGGAGAGCGTTGGATCTGGAATGAGGAATTATATGACACTTCAGTGGAACGTCTGCAAATTGCGGACCTTTTAAAAATTTCTTTGCTGGAAAAGCTAGTATTACAGCTATATTTGAAATGCACTTCAAAAAGGGAATTGTGTAACACTTCAGTTGAACTTCTGCAAGTTAAAGAATTTTATAGGAAACTACTGCCAGAGAAGCTAGTATTTGTGATGTATTTTGTACTCTCTTCCGTGTTTTCCATGTTTATATTTAACTTTTTATATTATATTTATATTATTTTTATATATAATATTTTTTTATTATATTATTATATTTAACTTTTAACCAATAAGATATTTACAATATCATTAATTTACTTCGTGATCGTTTTCAAGAGGTGGCTCGAATGTGAGTCAAAGAATTGCAGTTAAAAGGCATGTTTCTACAAGGAATTTCGATGAAGGAACAGGAATACTTTATGGTTATTGATGAATTATGGTTCAATTATTATTTTTAATTGTCTCGTGATTTTTTGAATGAGAATTATGCAACATTTGAATGACGGAAGGTTTCTGCTGAATCAAAAAGATCTCCCGCCAACTGAATAGCACAGAAATTATTCCAACCCAAGCTGGTCATTATCTTCGAAACCGCGCATGCAGAACATGCGTACACATGTATTTCGCCACAAATTCTGCAGTCGTTTTGTATTCCGATCTCCGTGAGCGCCATTACCTGATACTCATTCATGTGATCAACCCGACCTCACGTACCATTCAGTCTAACACGACACCTGAGTTTTCGCGAACGTTTTTTCTTCTCTCGGATCATCCTTCCTCTCGTAACCTTCTCCCCGCAGAATTCGCCTCCGACCTTTAATAAGCTTAAAGGTTTGCGCCCCGAAGGGCTCCGCAGAAGTGAAACCTGAGGGCGGAGGCGGCGGTGGCGCTGGTACTGGCGTTTTTCACAACGCGCCGTTGCCAGGCAACGCGAACGCGGGCCGTGTATCATGGATTAGC
The DNA here is from genome assembly GCA_011170035.1 of Teleogryllus occipitalis. NCBI lineage: Eukaryota > Metazoa > Arthropoda > Insecta > Orthoptera > Gryllidae > Teleogryllus > Teleogryllus occipitalis. The sequence goes on along the minus strand of BLKR01001687.1, from coordinate 234,288 downwards.
CCGTGATGCACATCGCTCGATCCGTATCCATAGCGTCTGGAATTAAGCGATAAGGCGGTGCTCTTAGGCGCGAGGCAAATGCTCAACGATTTATGTATTGACGTAACTTAATTCATAATCGCGCCGGCGTTTAATTACCCTTATACGTTACAACGTAAGGGCGGTGAAGGCGGGGGTGGGGGGCAGGGAGGAGACGGCAGGCGCAGAAATTACGGCACACCCCGAAGAAAAGGCGGCGCGGAAACTCCCTAAGATGCGAGCGCTGTTAAATATTTACGAATATAAATTGCGCTGCCCGAGCGTTGGGTGTGGTGCGGAGCGGCGCGGCCGAGGTGGGGGCACTACCCGGGAATTAACGTTACGCCGCTGGGGCGGTGAACAAGCTGGAGCGCCCATGCTGGACGCTGCCTCCAGCGTCGACGCAACAGTTAGGGGCCGTCCATAAATTACGTGAGGCGATTTTGGAGATTTTTCGACTCCCTCTCACCCCATGGTGAGATGTCGTGAGATTTGGCTCGACCCCTTCCCCCTCCTTATAATCTCACGTGAGATTTTGCAAAATACGTATTTTTAATGTAAATATTTTAATTTGTGATTGATTGCATTGATATATTTATAAAATATAATTTGCTTAATTATATATATTTATGACAAGTATTTAGAAAAAAGAGTGACTGAACTAGAATGAATATTATTGCACTTCTAAAAACGTTGTGTAATTTTTCCGCATAACCGCAATAAAAACTATTTCGGAAGATTTAGCCATATTTTAATATAGAAACGTGTTTTACTTAAATTGTCTCAGTTTTCACACAATTTAGCACTGTTTTGCCGAAAAAATGACGTGATAAATGACGAAATGAAATTTCCTGATGATTTTGTAGATTTCAGTTTCGTACATGCAAAGCAAACAGCTAGTAAGTAATAAATACATATTACATTGTAACTCGAGCCCCCCTTCTCCCCCATGTAAGATTAGGCGAGATTCGCTTGAATGAAATTCGAGTGATTGAATAGTGATTCCGAGCGCGTCGACAGCAAAAGTCATTATTCCCGTAAATATAGTGCTTGTGTTTTATCGCGGAGCTGGTGGTGATGTTCCCCCGCTGGATGGCGAGAACCGGCGCAAGCCCCTGAGTGGTCTCTCGACGTGTGTGGTACTGTAGTACAAGAAAAATAGAAATAGCTCTGAAACTAAAGCGAATTCAATTCGAAATGAAATTTCCTGATGATTCTGTAGATTTCAGATTCGTACATGCAAAGCAAACACCTAGTAAGTAATAAATACATATTACATTATAACTCGCGCATAAGTAAAATGAGCAAGGGCGGTCATTTATCCTACATAATATACCCGGGTGATAAAGGGTAGAACATTTAACTCTTTCCGACACTATTTGCCGAATTACATTTCACAAGTTGCAAAACGGGAAACGATTTGTTTATTTTATTAATGGAAGTTAAACTTCTGCTGTTCAGATATTCAGACGTCCACAATTATGCTGACACTGTACAGCTATTGACTGACGGATTGCTACTATATCTAATAACTGAGAGAATATATAAACGTTTTTTAATTACAAGTTATCGAAATCCCGAGATGAAGATATTTAAGAAATCGGTGAAACAGTGATTTTTAGTGTTCTTAAGTCTTACTGTTGAAACACGATCAATTAATAACCGTGCCTTTGAAATCAAATTGTGCTTCATTCAGCGGAATGAAGTGTACATGCGTGTGTAGACTTCGATTTTTAGCTAGCTTTAATTTCATCTATCAGAAATACATTGCGAGTGGATTGAATGGTAGCTACGACCTCGTCGAGCGTAGATGAATGAGCGAGGAATCCGCTCGTTGATTCAACTGGCCTCGGCGCGCACCTGCGAGGGCTTCCAGTCGCGCGCGCGAACCGCAATGCGCGCTGTCGCCTCCGGAATGCCGCCCCGCCCCGCGCCGCGCCGCGCCGCGCCGCGCACCTGCGGCGGGTGACAAGCAGCGCGGCTCCGGCGGCGCCCCACAGTGCACCCAATGAAGAGAGCGCTTCCTCCACTCAACTGACCGAAAATCATCGACACGAACGTCTCCAATGCGTTCAATTATATGCTACTCCAGATACTTGGACGAGGGTCCAAGACTCCACTTCTCCGATGCCCGTCGACATTTCCAACTCAAGTTTCATTTGGCAACAAAACTGTTTCAGTTCCAATTTAATATTAGCCAATATTATTTGAATTACTCTCTCTCTCTCTCTCTCTCTCTCTCTCTCTCTCTCTCTCGATATATATATATATATCGATATATATATCGATATATATAATATATATATATATATATATATATATATATATATATATATATATATAGTGATCATTTCGATATAGTACTTGAATTCCCTTTTACTGTGATTCCAAAAAAATACATTATCTGTTCGATATTGTAATATTAAACATTCAAGAATATTCATTGTGAACTATGTCTGTCTTAAGTTTTAGAATCCAACATTTTTGCAGACTGTAAATACACCTTTCTTTCATATTAATTATTATTATTACTATATTTTTAATGTATTTTGCAAATCTTTGCCACCGAGTTGTACTCAATTACAGTTCACTATAGGTCATATTTCCTTAATTCTTAAAACATTTTTTGTCTTTATGAAAGTAAAAGTGTACCCGCTTTACTGGACTGAGTATTCTCAATTGGACATAAATATAATTATCTCACGCACTTTAAATTGAAACAGTTGGTTTTGCACTGTCTCCTGCCATTCTGAACTACTGTGCGCCGTCGCGTGCGGGCGAACGTGCGGCGGTGGCTGCGGGACGTAGTCCACGCGTGGATAATGATCGCTGCGCGCACGCGCCCCGACTGCGCGAGGCGCCCGCCCCCCGCCTCAACCCCACCTTCCACTCCCCCACCAAGCCCCCACCCCCGCCCTCGCCGTCTCCGTCTCCGCCACTCCGCCTCCCCCGCTACCTCGTTGCCACCGCCCCCATTGCCAGCTCCGCCATCGCCGCCGCCTCCGCCACCGCCACCGCCGCTGCCGCCGCCGCCACTGCCACCGCCACCGCCACTGCCAACCCATTCATCGCCACCACCGCCGGCAACGCTGCTACCACTACCACCTCCACCACTGCCCCGTTCCCTTTACACCTGTCCCCCTCCTCTGCCTGCGTACTCGCTGACACCGCCCTCACCGCCGCCCCACCGCCGCCACCAACACCACCACCACCGCCGCCCCCACCTTCAACGCCGCCACCGCCACGACTGCCACCTCTGCCCCCAGCGTCCCTGCCAACGCCGCTGCCGCCGCCTACACCTCGCGATAAGGCGCAGGGCGGTGCGGCACTGGTCCGAGATCAGATACCCTCTCGGGAAACGCTGAGTAGTCCATAAAACATGAGAGGAATAAGGATACGTGAGCGCGTCAAAATCAGCGTAATCGCCAAACAGCGTTCTCGCATTCCGAGATGGTTTCAAATTCGTTAAATCTTCTGTCATGATTGTAATGTTATCTTATGCGCAATGTAACAAACAGAACGAGTTCTCCTGTTTTATGATGGGTGTTGGCAAGTGATTTGTCTTACCAAATCATTGTATATCCTTTCCCTTCCCCATGCAACTACATTTCATTTTTCTTATTGCTTTGCTACTTTCAAAAAATAGAATTTTCTATATTCTCGTTTAGTAATATCTCAAAATATTTTCTTTGAAAATACCGTCTTTTACGGAAACTGGAAAACAGCCGATTAATTGAATCAATTGAACACGCGGTCATCATCCTTGTCTGCAGCATACTTGCTCATCACATCTTTGAATAATGAAAATACCAGGAGCATATATATGCGACATCAAAATTATTCCTTAATTACGTTTTCCAGTGACGATATATGAACCCAAATAAGACAATGAGAAAGTCTGCCAATGTAAAAGAATTACAGGACGCGTGGTCCACAGGGTCAACAGTATGAGTATGGAGCAAACTTCGTTCATCCGTTTTTTGCACATTACACTACAACAAATAATCATCGCAAAAAATAATCGAAATGAAAGCTTATCGCAATTATTGCCAATATTTAAAGAAAATGAACGTCAAAAATGTATGACCAAAAGTTCATTGTATCAAAAGATTAGTAAGACAATATGCTTCGGAAAAAAATAATGTGTATGAATATCAACTTTTATCTCTTAGAAGCGTTTAACAATATTACATATTTAGATATGTACCCCACTGATTTAGTCAAAATTATTATCTTGAAATTATTCCGATGATGATGATGATGATGATGATGATGATGATGATGAGTGCTATATTCGGTTGCTGATCACAGACTTCCTCTTTTGTACTCTGTTGATTCTTGGATAGAATTAATCCTGTGCTGACAATAAATCATTTCTCATTTGTTAAAAATCCATTGTTTCCAAAATGAAATTACTATAATTTTGGTGAACATCCGAATATTCTATAGATAAATTCTTTGGCATTTGAGATTTCAATGCGCTGTTTATTTTGAGTCTGTTCATGCCAAGCTGACGCTCCAGTTGCGCAACTGCTCCACTAGACACTCGCTCTGCGCAACCACGTCTCCGCCTACATCTCTTGCTCGCCTCTCGCGCCGTCGCCAGTAGCGACGTCTCTGTCGTGCTCAGGGTCTATTCCTCTCCTCTCCTCTCCGATCCACTCGGCCCGCTCCGCACCAGCCGTGCCTCGGGCTGAATATGGAACGGTGGACCGCCCCCACCGCTGCGTTCTCCAACTCCGCATTCGCCTCCTCCTCCTTCTCCGCCACCGCCACCACCACCACCACCATTTGGCCCCAGCCCCGCCTCCGCTTCCGTCTCCGCCTCTACCTTCGCGTCCGCCTCCGTCACCGCCTCACCACTTGCGCCACCGGTACGGCATCCAGCACTTCCTCCGACATCGCTGCTGCCACAGCTGTTGCCTCCGTCTCTACCTCTGCGTCCGCCTTCGCTTGATTCTTGATTTTTGGAAACCGGAGGTGCAGATAATACATCCGTTTTGTCTCCGTCACCGCCACAGTCTCCACCTCTACCTCCGACTCTGACGCCGATTCCGTCTCCATCTCCATTTCCGCCTCCGCCTCTATCTTCACCTCATCTTTCGTCTCCGTCATCGCCACCGCCTCCACCTCCGCCTCTGCCTCCGATTCCGTCCCTGTCCCCATCTCCGTCTCCATCTCCGTCTCCGTCCCAATCCCCGTTCCTGCCTCCGCATTTGTCTTCACCTCCGCATCCTCCTCCGTCTCCGCCACCGCCTCTGTGCATTGCCACCTACCTCCACCGCCAACTCCCAGCATTGCCACCGCCACCACTGCCACCTCGCCCATGCCATCGCCACCTGTCCCGCTGCCGCTGTTTGGTCGTCGCCTTCGCTGGCACCGCGCTGTAGCCGCCGCCACCGCCGCCTCTTTTCTTTTTGTCTCCTCTCCGCTCCACTCGCGGCGGCAGTGGCGGGCGGGCGCGCGCGCGCGCTGTGGGTTTAAAGTAATCGCGGCTAATTGGATGCGAAGCGCTGGTCGTACTCCCCGAGGCGCGGCGGCGTGGGCGGGGGCGGCGGGGGCGGCGGGGGCGGCGGGGGCGGCGGCGGTGACTGCAGCGAAGCCGACGGCGAGACATCGGAGCGGCTGCTGGGTGGGCGGGCGGGGCTGCGTTGGGGTGGGAACTCGTGTCGTGCGATGTCGCCGCTGCCAACGTGCCCGGATTGCAACTGGACAGGATGCTCCCGCGCTTCGATGCTCTAGGAGTGGATTTCAGCTCTCCCGGCGCGGAAGAGAGTACGTGTGCGAGCGTAGAGCGTGACCGGTGTGTGAGGAGCGTGATGCGGGTCTTCAAAAATGCACATATTCTGGAATTTTCGAAGAAAATGGGTTAGTAAATGTATTGCCATAGGGGTTGAATGCACTCGTTTAAGCAATTAGCCATGCACTAAATGTTTTTAAATGTTTCATATTATCTGAACAAATAAAATCAATATTTCTCAAGGTCTAGAAAGCAAATAGAGTTGGAATGGATAGTTGGAAATGATACTGACATGAGAATTATTGTAGTTTACGAAACACGTTCAACGTGTTCTATTATGTGGAATAGAAACCGTTTTCAATGATATATTTTTTTAAATATTTATCGTTCGTAATTACTTTGATGTAATTTTATTTCATACTTTAAATTTGACATCCAAGCTAACAATGTTTAAGACGAATTTTGTAGTATCGTCTTCATTCTTGAAGCAAAATTTATAATAATCACGCCAGAATAATGTTCGTAATATAACTCAGAAATATGTTGTTACTCTTGAAATGCATGTTCTCTGAGACGTAGATCGGAGTTAAACATCTTTAAATACCTTGAGAAACTACAGTGCGCCAAGAAAGTCTCTCCACAGTGATATCAGTGGCTAATGAGTCTGCTAGCAACAGAAATCATGTTTGTAGCACGAATTGTAGCTTGTAACAAATAAAAAAGTAAATTGCGTACTTACCACAATCATAACGGATGCTGGAAGAGTTATCCTCTTCACGTTTTTCCAAGTGATCTGATTGCTCTGAACATAAACGTAATTTTTAATAAGAGCCCCTGATTCAGGTCGGTGCTGAGAGACTTTCCTGGCGCACGTTAAAACTTCTTCACACAGAAACATAATTTGTCCTGTTGATAAATTGTCCTGTCACCAATCAACGTAAGAAGAAAAAAACTTGCTTATTCGGGATTATATAGATGAATACTATTACTTTTGGGATTATGCTTTAAATTTGTACGAGGTGTCTAAAACAAATTAAATTTTGCATTGCCCTTTAAAATAATGCCTCAGATATGCACCTTATCATTGAATGATGATACAAAACTTTTTGTCTAACATTTACATGGGCATAGAAGTAAATTAAATCGGCATTTTTTTGTGCGAGAGAATGTTCCATTCGCTGTCGGTTTGGAGACGTTATACTACGATTACCATTCCCTGTCACCTGCTGTGCCGGACTGCGTCTCGTAAAGCAACCGCCCTGCCGACTCCAGGCTGCCTCCCATTGGGACCGGGAACTAGATGTGACGCGAGCCGTCCGCCCAGCGGGACGTCGCTTCACCTCCCGATCACACAGGCGGGCAGCGCTGGCGGCGGCAACTGGAAAGCGGACTGTAATTAGATGGCTGTTGGGAGGCTGAAGGGTCGTTGGGGACAGCGTCCTCTGCGAGTAACGCCCGGCCCCGGCCCGTGCAGCGAGGCAAAGGCGGAATTCTGCGACAGACTGACTGCTGTTGGTGCGCGCGCACTCGGGCATGACGTTCAGTACAAGAGGCCTTTTGTCGACGGAAATTACGATGGATTTCTTTTGTCGGGATAGCGACTGATGTTGATGACAGGGAAGCGGAAAAGTAGATTGACGCTCTGTCGTTGCGTGGTGTACATAAGTACAGTTGTCTACATTTTCCATAGATCTTTTGTTGTGATATATTTGGAAATTGCTAGGTAAGAAAAATGGAAAGGAGATTATATCTACCTTTTCCATAGATTATAATATAACATGTATTTGTAAATAATAATAAATGTTCTTATTGTTAAAATAATACTTTTGTTGAGAAATCATTCGTAAATAAATATACTAGTAGAATCGTGAATATAATTTACTGGTAACGGTTGCAGATTTTAAACAAATTCGCTAGTTTTCACTTTACTTTGATAAATCCACTGATATCCCATTAGAATACAACGGAGAAGCATTGAGAAATCACGTTGACTTGTAGCCCGAAAAACTCCGTTTTTTTTTCAGTTTTAATTCTTCATCTCTTAGAAATTCTAGGTTAGTTCAGAAGTAAATGATTATTTTAATATTACAACAGTGTTTAGAAAAATGATAATTGCAAATATCGACAACTTGAGAAAGTTCCGAGAGATTCCTAGGGGCCTTTTCGTAGTTTCTTACGCTTCGTCGACCTCCTATTGCTCCGCCCTTCGGCTCACTTCCCGCCGGCCGCCTCCTGCTGCTGTGGCGTCGCCGCCGCGTCGACGCCGCTCCGTCGCCCGGTAATTAGCGCCAGGGCACGTCCACCCCTACGCCGCCTCCGGGGACAATATCCCGGACGCACTTCCGCCGCAGGTAAACCGCACCCGCCCAACCCGCCCTTCACCCCTTGGCCGCCACTGCCGCCGCTGGCCACATCCGCGCCGCCCTCCTCCCTCTGCCAGCCGCCCGCCGCCCGCTACCCACTGCCCGCTGCCCGCTACCCATCGCCCCATGCCTGCGTCCCGCCGCTGGAGCCCGTCACCCCCTGCCTGCCTCCTGCTGCCCCCCGCCTCCCACCCGCAGCTCCCCACCCCCTGTCTGCCGCCAGCCAACCCTGCCTGCCTCCCTCCGTCCGCAGCCCGCCACCCCTTGCCTGTCTCCCACTGCCTCCAGCCCGCCTCCAGCCACCCTCTGCCCGCCTGCCTCCCTCCATCCTCTGCGTACACCCTGCCGCCCGCAACCCGCCACACTCTGGGTGCCCCACGCCCGCCCTTCCGTCTGCGCTAGCTATATCCACCCCGTCCTTTCTAGCTTCCTGGGCAGCCTTCTCTAGCGACCTCGCACTTTTTTCAACAATTAATTACTAAATCTAACTCCAAAATCTTTCTTTTGCTTGAAATGCTTTCAACTTTTTTTTAAAAATAATTGCGTATCTCATCGAACATTTTCTCGTTCTTTATTTATAAGTATGTATTCTACGTGCAAAATATTTCCTAACTTGCCGATCTCTTTGCAGTATTTCACCGTATCTTCGTAAACTAACTGTGACTTCGTAAAATAACTATTGATATACTTTTTGAAAGAAAGTGCTTATCCTCATTGTAAGTATGCAATGAATGTAATGCAGAATAAGTTTGGTACTTTTACAAATTATATTTTGGTAATTAAAGCTAGTAAAATGTGATGCGTGTTGCATCTGAACCATCATTCCAACAAAGCTTCTGTTTTTATTGACCATTCGAAACGAAAAAAAACAATAACCGAAGGGAATTGATACAAACTTTAATTTTAGTTCTCTCGTACAAACAATATTTTGCATTGTTCGGCTTCCTTTCTCGTGTGATGCACGTGCGCTGTATATGCATTTTGTTTTCTAAAAGTTTTGTGTAGGTGATTGTCCGACTGAAATGTTACATCCTATATTGGTGGCTATTACATTGTACAGTATGCCTGTACCATACCCACCTGTGTGAAGTGGTATGCAAAATAGCCCAAACTCGCACGAATTGTAAAAAGCCGCAAAAACGGCGATATAACTCTGCCGCCAGCACTATACGGAGGAGTTTCGCTTGTTGGCGGTAGATAGGGAATCTCATCAATTAAACAACCGGAGCGGGAGTATAGCGCGAGCGTGTTGCACATTTCGAGAAATGTGAATTCACGATTCCACTGCCTTTCACGTAGCAGGCGAGAAGGGAGACTATTGGAGCCACTATTAAGAACGCCTCGATGTTGTTCCAATGTGCTCTTGAAAGTGTCCCAGTTCCATTCTGAGCATGAATTTGGAATGTTTTCATCAGCCGCAGGTTTTATTTCCTGTGTTAAAATAACATGGCCTAAATCCAGACTTCTTTTCAGAATTAAGAGTGTCTCTGGCGATATTTGTGATTACATTTACACATTTATCAAATTATAATATATTGTAAGACAAACATTAACTTAATATGCAATTACATAGTTATTTCAACATTACGAGTATACTATCCTGTAAGAATATGTGAAATGTATAATATTGTCATAGTATTGACAAGTTTATTTTTGAAACATATGGGATCATGTTTTGTGAAGTATTCACTATTACACCAGCTACGAGTGCACTGCCGCACTTTCACAAAATATACTGCTAGTTTTCGCAATTATTCGTATTTCCTTATTTTTCAAATAGAAGTTATTTACCAACATTATTTTTTCATACACTTGTTTATTCATAAAAATAAAACGACTTAGTGGGAAACAAATAAGAACTGTACTTTAGACTCTACCCGTTTTGTCTTCTTGTGACGTTTGTTCTGTTGCTATATATCCTACGCTTTACCATCAAAGGGCAATACTTAGAAGCCCATCCATTTTCGTTGACGTTTTGCAGGTGCTTTGGATGAGCCCTCAGGATTCTGTAGCTGTTTGTACACGATCACGAGTAGTGCTATTAAATGCAAACCGCATACCCAAACTCGATTGTGATTCCCCAAAGAGGCATAATTGCAGCAAAACGATTAATTTGTGAATTTGGCGAAGTCCAGATGAACGCCGCTGTGACACAGGTGTTGGGACGCCGCTGTGAAACATCTTTTCCACGGGTGACTGCGGTTACAGAGCTCTACGCTGTGTGCGTAAGCTCGCTGAGGAGTGGCGAGGGCCACGAGTCAGGCAGATTTGCATCATTTAAGGATCGCTGCTGCGATCAGGGAATAGGGTCTATCAGAGCTGTAAACAACTGTTCAAACTTTTTATATGTAAATACTTAATTATTAATAAACCTGCAAATATCTGAAACTCGTGTCTGTGATTGCTATAGTGTTCCCACGACGTCACAATATTATAGAAATGTGGATTATAGACACGCGTAAATATCATTTCTGCATTAATGTAATGTATATCACTTTGCACTCGATGGTCATTTCAGTTCCACGAATTTTCGATTCTGTGTTGTTGTTGCCTTTGTCTCGCCTACACGTCCTCTTTAGAAAACCACAACATCCTCTCATTCCAAACCAGTGGTCCCACGCTGGGGCTTTCCATCTGGAATTTTGAATGTAATCGTTGGAGCTCATTGGCGAGATAAAAAAGGCATTCATTAATGTTTGCCGCAAGTACAAAAATAAATCCGCATCATTGGCGTGCAGCTGGGAACAAAACAAACGCGGTTTTGTTATTTGTTCTCGCGTTCTTTATCTCCACTGTCCTTCTCGCACGCCTCCCACCCCGCCCTTCCCCCTTCACTGTTTCCAACCGCTCTCTGACGCCTTCCGCTTTTCTTCGACGTTCTCTACCGCCGTCCACCGCCCTCTGATGCTCTCTGCCTTGGCGCTGCCCCCTTCTGCCCCTGTCTTCCATGCCTCACCCCTTTGTTTGTTTGAATGATTATTTCGTGTCTACGGCACGTCAACAGCTATGGTAATTTACCCAGTAAGTGTAGTGCATCTTGTATCACGAATTTTGGCGGTGTTATTCGGATGAATTCGTTCGTGAGATTTGGAGTAGACTTATATGTCAGCTTGCGGGGTTTTCCCCATTGAGGTGTCTCTCCCAGTTGAGCAACGCTCCAATCGGGACAAGCTCTATGCTCCCGTCTGATCTCCCGACGTGTAGGGTAGAGTAGTGGAGGTAAGTGTAAGCTTGAGTCAGTAAGGGGAGGGGATAGGACAAGAAAGAGGAAGAAACGATCGCGTGCGATTCGTAGCTCGCTTTCTATGTTTCTGTTCCGGCATTCACTGGGGGTCCATCAGAGAAACCACACAAAACTACCTATCAGAGCAGCGTGCCACTAGAATTTTTTTTCCAGACAGTGCGCGGCTGAATTAGACCTAGCTACCTAGTTAGTGTGGAAAATCCACCCCCATTGGGACTGGAACCAGCGCCTTTTCGGGCCCTGCCCCCCGTTCGTCACCGCGCTCCGACCTACCCTCGCACCGCGCGCATCCACACGTATAATTTAAAAAGAAATTCCCCAGTCCACCGCTGCACGGGCGTGGAGCTGCGCACCCTGCGTTTATACTCGTTAGTCAGGTGACGCGGGAAAGTCCGCACCTGTTTGAAAAGCCTAAAAGCGCACGAGCGCATTCGCTCGCCCTCCCCTCTCCCCCCTCTCTCTCTCTTTTCGCCTCTTCCATCGCTTCCCTTCGTCCACGTTGCGCGTTTCACTTTGTAACGCGAATTAACGCTCTAATTTATGAAACTTGAATGAACATTCTAATTAAATTAGGAAATTATCAACGTGCATAACGCCATATTAATTACATTCGACTCGGCCCCGTGACGCGGTGGCCGTGGGAGATGGCAGAGCAAGATACCGATAATTAACTGAAAATCCGCCGGAGCGCGCCTGTGACATAATAATGGAGTAATTAGGAATCGAACGCGCGTGCGCGCGGGCGCACGCGAGAAGATTGACCGGGGATTCGGCCGGCACGTGTGCGTGCGAGTCAGTCGCGCCCGTGTTTCTGTTCGCGTCCGTTTTCCCCGTGTTCGACGCGGATGTGGTCACAAATCGGGATGGATTTGGATCTGAGTTGTCGTCTTGCTGAGCAGGCCGGCAGTGTGATTTGGTATTCACCGCTTTAATTTGATGTTGAAGAAAAGGAACAGAAATATTAGAATGACGTATACAAAATTTTGCATAGTTGTTCCTTGGGATTTGCGGATGTATCGTTTCTGATTTGCAAATGCGGAGAAATTTTGTGCCGTGATGATTATAATTGTCTGATGGCCGTACTATATACAGATTATACATAATTTCAATGTTTCTTTTGTCAGGTATATGCACAAATATAAATTTATAAATTGATCGCTTTATTCAGAAATATCACGTAAGTAAACGCTTGTAATGTTAGATACGCGACTTATTTAGCGTTTAATCTTGCAGTTATTTAACTTATAAACTCATTAAAATCATTGTTTTTGTAATATTAAATATTTCAATGAGGAAATGTTACAGTTAAATGAACGAGTTAACCATTAACAGGAATGAAGACGTAATGAGCCGCATCGATCTTATCGAATTCTCTCACACGGAAAACCAGTTGTTACGCACAAGCAGTGAAACAAACAACGAAAGATCGAAGCCTTTCTCAGGTAGACGGACGGCATGTCAGACAAACACACGGCTGTACTGCGCGTGTGCCATGCGAATTCGGCGGCGGCCTACGCCCATGGTCGCCTCCGCCCACGCCGCCCGACGCCTCGCCGCCTCACCGGCCGACAGCGCGGCAAACATGTTTACACGCGCTGCTCAAACAGCTACCGCCGCGGCCGCGAGATGGGGCGCGTGTCCTGCCGCCTGCCCCCCGCCCCCTCCCTCTGCCCCTGCCCCTTGCTCCTGTCCCCTGCCCCTGCCCCTGCCCCTGACCCTGCCCCTGCCCCTGCCCCTGCCCCTGCCCCTGCCCCTGCCCTTGCCCCTGCCCCTGACCCTGCCCCTGCCCCTGCCCCTGCCCCTGCCCCCTGCTCCCTGCCCCTGCTGCCCCTGCCCCTGCCCCTGCCCCTGCCCCTGCCCCTGCCCCTGCCCCTGCCCCACCGTCGCACTCAGGACACAACGTCGCCTCATCTTGCCCTCTCGTACTTCACCTTTCGGCCCGATGCCTACAGTATGCTGATTGGTTTTGTCTTGAAACTTGTGTTATTTCGTAAATGAATGCATGTTTAGATGGAACAGCTACGTCATTAAGAACTATATTTTAGTATTAAAATACCACAAATAGTATATATTTAATTTAATTAAAATAAATAATATTTTATTTTATAACGTGAATTGTTTTGTGTATTACAGTGGACAATACACAACGTTTTAACTGTTCTGGCTGAATATGTGACTGTTCAAAGCTATCGCTACGGATTTCCTGCGAAATCGTATGGCAAACACCCCATTGCATGTGCTTCCTTTTCGGGAACGCTTCCGTCTTGCGCCTTGTTCCATCCCCGCTTCACCCTTGAACTTCCTTGTGCCTGACACCGCTCCAGCCCCGCCACAACCCTGGCTCCACTCTGTCCCAACCTGAAACCAATTCGTTACCCGAAACCATTTCCTCTTTCTACGAAACCAATTCTTCCCCTCACTCCTTACTCAGGGCATCTTCTTCTCGTCTGAGCCTTCCTATCTCTCATCTGCGTCTCCTCCCCGCCACAACCTCGCTCCATCCCCGCAATATGCACAGCCATACCCTATCTCAACCCAGTGGCAGCCCCGGCCCTCCCGTGTCACATCTCCGCCTCCTCCTCACTCCACCTCGCTCCGCCTCAACCACTGCTGTGTGCCTCCCAAGGGCTGCGCGGGTGTTCGCCTCTGCCGCTCTGCTCGTCACGCCCCCTCCGACCTTCTCAGCCCCCGCTCCCAGCTCCGCCTCCCCGCGCCGTCCCCACCTATCCCCGCCTGTCCCCACTCCAGAGGCTAATGGCCCTGCGCGTTATAAATTACTCTTCTTCTCCGCCTCCCCGCGGGAAAATATATGCATAAAAATGGTTTCTTCTTCTGCCAGCGCGGAGAAAGTGAATTATGGAGATTCTGCTTCGGCCCGGTAGGACGTGAAAAAAGCAGGAAATCCTCTTAATTTTCTATGCATAGAAAACGGTTGTCATAATATGTTCCCGGAACAAAAATGAAAATAGTCTCGTGCTCCTGGGACGGATTAGACTATTTCTTAAAAGAGCCCCCGGTCTATAAAACTCAGTCAAGTACTAGTAAGATTAACATTGCCATTACTGCGTTGAAGTGTCTGTGAAAATTGATTTTTAGAGCCTGTTTAGGAAGAAACAAATCTCTGTCAGTTTGTTCCCGTATTACGAGCGCTTAAGACTGTCACGAGGACCGTTAACCGAACGTTATTCATTTATTCACTTTTTTACTGTGCTCTAGTCTAGAAGATGGAATATAGGAAGTGCTGCTATTCTTTTCAACATGCTTCATTCTCTCTTACCCACGCATTAGTAGAGCAACACTGGTTTCTATAAATGTACTCCGTCAGGAAACTGTCGGTTCTGATTGCTGAATAAAGAATAAAGTTGCCAGTGCATTGTGCTGATTATTAATTACAATTAATTGATGAATTAAATACGTGTTAAGGAGAATGAGAGACATGCCTACCCAGTTATGTTTATTTAGATTAAAAAATGAAGAAATAATAATTATTTTACTTTAACCTCGAGCATATTCAATAACTTAGGAATTGTTAAAATAAAAGTTGGCAGAAGCGAAATTAGATAAGCAAATAGAGTTAATTAATGAAAAGTAATTAATGTTAGGATTTAATTTTGTGATCGAAATACTAAAGCTTCCGAAATCTTAACAGATAAAACATTACTGGTAAACGAAACGTTTAAAGCGATCAAAAGATTTGTACATCGGAAATATTTCAATTGAAAAAAGCTCCTTGAAATAAAAATTATATTTCGAATTGTTGATTTATGTTACTCGTAATGTTTGTGTTTTAATAATATAGCGTGGCACCTTCAAAATAAATGACTCGCAATTACAAAGGCTTACAAAGCCTTAATGCATTAACGTTTAATCATAACTCATCACATTACACTGTGTACCTACGACATCATCGTAAGAGCTAAAATTTGTTCAACGTTACGCAACATGCCGTTCGGTGCCTGTGAAAACCTGTTTAGGCAGGGAGATAAATTAGAATCAATTTCCTGCAGCCGACACCTTCAAGGAATGGGCTCGCGAACTATTGTACTTGTTAACAAGGTGCCAAAGCCGCGCCTCCTGGGGAGCAACGCATGTTTATTGATGGCGACCGCGGTCAGATAGCCCTCCTGCGACCGGAAGTGCGCTCGGCACGGTCGCTCAGGGTCTCCGGTTCGTAGTCGGCTGAGAGAAGCCATGTTAATTGCCCCCCACCCCTCACCCTCCATAAATAGTAATGTGTTCGCGCCGACTCATGAATATGTATCGCGCGACCGTTTTGAAAAGACAAGCTTATTAACGCCGTGGTGTCGTGCGTGATATTTAATTTGCGTCCGAACACGCGCGCGCGTCCTACTGGACGCATGGCGGTGGCGGTGGCGGTGGCAGTGGTGCTTGCGTTGCGTAAATTAAGTGAGGATTCGTAAACAGAACATGTTTTGAATCTCCTGATGAAAATTTGTTTGAACGGCAAATAACAAAACAGTGCGCTTGGGGAGGTTTTTGAAATATGTGAACGTCGAGTTTCGGACGACCGTTTCTGTCTTCTCCTGTAATAGAGGTTCAATAATATATAATAAAACTTTTTGCCTTGTTCCAATTTCCTTTCGTTCAATTGAAACGGTGCTGCATAAATATTTCAAGCTTTCAAGAGCTGAATGCAAATAATCGGAACATGTACTTTATTTGTTCAGAAAGCTGCACCCGTCAAAGGGGAAAATATCTTCAGGAAAACAGTGTAAGAAACAAGATGGCACAAATTACGAGGTTACATATTCTATTCAGAGAGAGAACCTATATCCTTGAAGAAGGTGTGTGAAAACTGGATGTTATAAATATTCTATCGACTTTAGCGAAACCAGTTGCCTGTACATAAATAACCAAATGAATGTTGAACTTGAATAATTCAATATTAATAAATTGCTAAATTGTTATATTAGTAGTCTAGCTTCCGATAAATACTTATCGTGCAGCTCTTAGTTTCATTTAGAACTTTCATAAAATATGATTAATAAAATGCTACCCGTAACAACTTCGCTTAATGCCTAGGTTGAATAGTATGATTAATTATGCTGCATTGCAGTACTGAATTTTGGAGCAGAAAATGAAGTTTTGTTATTTATACGGTTTTGTTAGTATTTAGAATTGATCGAGGCGAATATCATAACCAGAATTCCCTCCCGGTGGTAGGCAACATTTGTACATTTGGAGTAAAAAAAATTATTACGAAATTTTGAAATATTTTGACTCCGACAAATGAACAATGATCTTGTAATTAAATTTGTGGACTATAAATGTAAAATTAGTGCTCAGTTGTCAAAAGTCAGTGGGGAACTGATCTCTCAACAGTAAGCTGGATTATTTCTTTTTTCGGGTAAGGGCCTAGACCTTCAAACTTCGTGCCTGCGTGTGGCGAAGGCGTCTCTCAAACGCCGCGTATTGGTAAGGGCAGCTTCTGCCCCAAACGGGCGGCGTTGCTCCACTGCGAGCTTCCCAAATAGGGGGATATCGACGGCGCGGCGGTTGGTGGGTGCAAAGGGAAGGCACGAGTCGAGTGAAGGTGCTCGGGGTTGGTGGATGCAGCTTGCGGCGATGGCTGGATTATGCAGATGCTCCGCCGCTGGGATGCATCCGCTCGTCCACGTCGCCTTCGACGTTCGCCGTGCCGCCTCCGTCGCCGCCGCAACTGCCACCGCCACCACAGCCGCCGCCGCCCCCGGCCCTTCCGCCCCAGCCCCTCCTCCGTCCTCTCCCCCTCCCCCTCCCCCACCACCGCCGCCATCACCACCGTCACCGCCACCGCCACCATCAGTCCCGTCACCGTCGTCACCGCCGACACCGTCGTCACCGTCGTCACCGCCGTCACCGCCGTCACCGCCGTCACCGCCGTCACCGCCGTCACCGCCGTCACCGCCGTCACCGCCGTCACCGCCGTCACCGCCGTCACCGCCGTCACCGCCGTCACCGCCGTCACCGCCGTCACCGCCGTCACCGCCGTCACCGCCGTCACCGCCGTCACCGCCGTCACCGCCGTCACCGCCGTCAGCGCCGTCACCGCCGTCACCGCCGTCACCGCCGTCACCGCCGTCACCGCCGTCACCGCCGTCACCGCCGTCACCGCCGTCACCGCCGTCACCGCCGTCACCGCCGTCACCGCCGTCACCGCCGTCACCGCCGTCACCGCCGTCACCGCCGTCACCGCCGTCACCGCCGTCACCGCCGTCACCGCCGTCACCGCCGTCACCGCCGAAGCAGCAACGTTCGCTTCACCTTCTCACGTCCCTCGCTCGTCGACACTTTGTATCTCAGAGCATGCTTACTAATCTAGGGTTCCAGCTTGTGGGCGCCAGTCTCAAATATAAGATTTGCAAAGAAAAACAGACCAAAAACCGTAGATAAATACTTGTAGTTTCTTTTCGTTCGTTTTTCTAAGTGATATAATACTTTTTCTCGTTTATTTTCTCAACCTCTACTCTTGAGAATATTGGAATATATTGGCACCCTTATGAGAGATTTCAATTAGAAAGTTACGATGTTTTGCTATGAGCTTCCAATTGCTTTACAACCTTCTTGGATTGTCCGCAAACATTTGCGAGCTTATCTATCTGAGTTTGATTCGTTTCAGTAAGCATAATTATAAAGGAATTAATACTTGTTTTAAGGGAAAACGTCATAAAATTCCTTAATACGATGCAAACGGTTTAAATCAAATCGATTCTCATTAAGCTTATATTTTTGCGGTACAGTTGCTATCCAGCACTTACAAACATAGTCATGGGAAGAGACGATGGACGCCCCCACGTGGCGTGACTGGGAGTGCGACGGCGGCAGGAGCGGTGGCGGCAGCGGCGCGGGGACGGCGCGGGGGCGGCGCGGGGGCGGCGCGGGGGCGGCGCGGGGGCGGCGCGGTTTGAGGCGGCGACGCGTCGCGTCTGCGCGCGTGACGGGTGACAGCGGGGCAGATGAAACGGGGCAGCCGGGCGGCGAACAGCCCGAATGTCAAAACTTTGGTGCTGGGGCGTATTAGGTCCCTGTCTTCACAGCCTTTTCTCACAGACTGTGACTTCTGAGACCCTGTCCTCACCGACGAATCGTGATAACTACATACGTGTGGTTGTGTTCATTTTTTTTCTGTGGCGTCGCACTGTGAAAGCTTTTGGAAGGCATAGGATTGGAGTGATTTTTCGAGATAAAGTTATTTATCAAATTTCAGATACGATGTTGGTGTTATGTACACTTGTGTATTGAGTGTCAGGTCACGGGTACAGAAGGCTGTATTTGGTTGAATATTTACAAGTTCTACAAGTTTTACAAGTTGTTTGGGATTTTAATAGTACGACACAACTCAAACGTGTTTCATCCTTGAGATATTCCTCATTGAAAATCTCCCCGGAGACAACGAAATCGGCCAGTATCAAATAAATAAACTTGTAGGAAATTATGGGCTTCGTGGATCGCGACACATTGTTCTTGAAATCTTTGTTTTATCTTTTGATGCTTGATTACCTTCAATTTTTATTACTGAGCGGCAATTAATTTCTGACTTTGTAGAGCTAGACTTTTCGTCGGCGTTGACATTCACAACACTGCTTCTAATTTCAAGAAACCCCATCGTTGTCCGGGAACGGTATATAGTTTACGCTCGGAGATGGATGAAATTGAACGGAAGCCCGCAGGAAGCTCATTCTAATTCAAAGAAAAGAACAACTTTTCACGTTTCCTGCGGCGAGGTCGACGCTTTCCAAATCTCCGTGTGCGGTCCGCGGCAAGAAATCAAGGTAAATGAAAAACACATAAACCACGGGATGACAGACATCCTGGGGAAAGCGACCATACATCACGCTACTGAGGAACTCGCTCTTATTGTATCAAAAATTATATTACGAACATCGCGTCGAGGAGTAAATATTCATCTCGCGTTTAACCGCACCATTTATAACAAACGAGGCCCTGACTATTTTTATTTATTTCCAGAATCAGATTTCGTTTGCGTTCCGTTTTAAAAGCGTCCGCCGGCTGTATAATTTATCGCTCGGGAGGTCGGGCAGGGCGAGGGGAATGAGGACGAAGACGGAACCGCCAGCGTCGAAGTTCGCCAGGGTGGTGCGACGTTCCGTATACATGAATACAGAAAATGTCAGGAGGCGGAGCCCCTGGGGGCGTGGCCTGTGGTGGGGGAGGGGAGGGGAGGGGGAGAGGTCGCCATGCCGTGCGTGTGCGAGAGGTCGCGACCGTCTGTCACGGCCCAGTTCAACAGGCCTCTCGACAGAGACGTATGGAGGAGGACTCGGGGAATCGGCCGGCCCACGACGTGGAGTTGTGCTTCCAGAGGGCAGGGAGGTGGGTGAGAGGGACGATTCTGCAACTCGTGTGTGGGGTGGGAATATCTTTTTGGATGACTTTTTTGACGAGTTGACATTAAGATGTTTGTCTGGTTGAACGCCTGCAAGTTTTGGGGAGCTCCCAGGTGAAATGGGCACATTTCAAGTAACAAAATTGGGAACCAAGTAACTGCATAAACCTAAGTTGTAGAAATGTATAGTGAGTATTTAAGAATATATATTTACTGTTCAGAGGATTTAATTGAAATTGAATTAAATAATACTTAAGTATCTGCTTTATCTGTAAACTAAAGGGAGAAAGCAAATACTAAGTTTTGAGGTTACCTATTTCTTCCTAAGAATTAGTATACTTAATTTATTTCATAAATTTCAGAATACGCAGCGTTGGGAGTTTTCCGGAAAGGAAGTCGCCTAGGTGTAACTTTTAGCCAACTAGAACGACTCCCCGCTTAGCCAGTATAATGAGCTTTAAATTAAAGAAGTATGAATTAAACAGTTTTTGTATGACTTCCTGCGTTATTTTAAATATTCATTCTGACTACAGCATACGTTGCGTTAATTAAAAAGATCATAGTATAATTTTTTCTATGAAAATTATAATATCATAGAAATCAAAATTGAATTTCATCAATTGTGGTAAAAGTTGCATTATATGCTCAAAATTTTTCATTTAGTGTTAAGTGGAGATAAAAAGTTACAACCTACTCACGTTATTCGTAATATTCTTTATTAAGAAGTTTATTGAATGTCAAGGATCAAAAAGATAATTTTGTGCTTTTGAATATTAATTTAAAGAATACTTTAGTATGTACTTTATGTGTAAGCTAAAGAAGGGAAGCAAGGACTAAGTGTCGAGGTTAAATTAATATTCGAAAACCACAAAGTTGTTCCTTATGATCTATGACGTTCAGTGAACTTCTTAATAAAGAAGATTGCGAATAACGTGTGTAAGTTATAGGTCTCTACTTTAACATAACACGCAAATGTTTTAGGAGATAATGCAACTTTTGTTTTAATAATTTTAAGAAAAATTATATTTTGATCTTCCTGTTTAACGCAACGTATGCTGTAGTCAGAATGAATTCTTAAAATAACACAGGAAGCCAACCAAAAAACGTTTTAACTCGGTCTTCTTTATTTGGAAGCTCATTATTCTAGCTAAGCCGGCGAGTCGTTCTAGTTGGCTCAAAGTTGCCCTGGGCGACCGCGTGCACGAACACCCTGCCGCCGAGAGCGCAGAGAGCGCTGTTTTCCGCCGTGCGTGGCGGCGGCCGCTCGGGCGTTGCTTCCAAGAGGCGAATCAACTTTTTAATATTTCATGTCGGAGGGCCCGGCTTTCGCGCTGATGGAAGCGCGGGCGAACACTGCGCACTGGGATGGACCCCGCCGCAGCGACGAAGCTAGATGAGAGGGCGAGATAACGGTGCGGAGAGGAACGGTTGTTGTGTACACGGTTTGACATGCATAGTCTTCTTTCCCTGAACGCACGGTGGAGAATCGTGTTGTTTCTGTTGGAGGCAATGGTGCAAAAATGATAAGAGCGTTGTCTGTTCTTGCTTGACTTTGTGGGAAGTCTTATCGTCTAAAAGTTCAGTTCTTTTTGCTGTTGATACATCTTCCCTATGATCCTACCTGCTAACATATTTTTAATTTATTCTGAATAGACTGTATATTGTAACGTATTGTAGGACTACAGTTAGCAACCGCCACAAAGGGCGGCGGCAGAGGATTAGACGCCAGGGGCCAGGCAGGATGTGACACGCCGAGGTATTCTGGGAAATCCTAAGAGCTAGGGAAAGGGATGCCCAAAGTACGGGACAGCGCATTTTTGCCGCGTGCCGCGTGTCAAATTCTTGGAATCCAGGGAAATGGATGTCCAAAAATGCCAGGCAAAGCGGTCAGTGTGGGCCGTGTGCAAAACCCAGTGACGTTTCAGGTCACGTGGGTGGCAGCTATATAAGAATCAACGCAGAGCGCGGGGGTGGGGTTTGTTGAGCTGAGAGGGAACCCTCGTGCGAACGCACAAAAACTTGCGCCCAGGGCGGTGCGGAGCCGAGCTAGGCTCGTGCGGCAAACCATGTGTTGGGACGCCGTTGTGGACTATATCCACGGGTGACAAGAGGTCGCCGGAGCTGTCTGCTGTGTGCGGGAGGCTCGCTGAGGAGTGGCGCGGGCCACGAGTCAGTTATTCATTTTTAAGGATCGCTCCTGCGATCAGGAAAGTAAAGATCTACCAGAGCTGTAACTTAAAGTAGTACTGTACATTTTGTGAATAAACCTGTACATATTTATCATTGGAGCTCGTGTCTGTGATTATTGTGTATTCCCACGACGTCACAGACGGGTAGACATAATTGGTGGCAGCGGTTAAACGAATTCCACGGGGAATATCATTCACCAAATAGTATAATTGGTGGCAGCGGTTATAAAGAAGCCCACGGGGGAGTACGTGCACCCACCAAATAGTATAATTGGTGGCAGCGGTTAAACGAATTCCACGGGGAATATCATTCACCAAATAGTATAATTGGTGGATGCGGTTATAAGAATTCCACGGGGAAGTGTTGCTCAATTGTGATAATAGCAGCAGTTAAAACATTCACGCCGGAACGGCACGGCATTGTTGCACCATACTCATACGTGGTCGCAATATTACGAACAGTGGGTGGGCCAGTGCGTGGGTGTGTCGACGGGCAGACATAATTACGACGCACGGGAGCAGAGAGGGTCCGCTCCGAGCCAGACGCCCACGTCTTCACGGCAACGCCGGAAGGAAGGAAGGAAGGAAGGAAGGACGGAGAAGGAAGGACGTCTCAAGGCCAACCGGCTTTGATAAAATCAAGAAGTCAGCAAGGATCTGGTGTAAGTATAGCTATCTGCATTGTAAGGTTCGGTTCAGGTTTCAGTTATGGCTTACTTACCGAGATTCGGGAAAGAGTGTGTAGTGCACGTGGCACAGGAATTAGGACTCCAAATTACAGGTGGCGAAACTTTGGTAGTACTAAAAAAATTGATAGAGGAGCATTCCGATTACGAGGAGGAATTTGTGAAAGGGATAGCTCAGGCATATAAGGAAGAACGCGAATCAGAGAAGGAACGTGCATTTCAGTTAGAAAAACTGAGAATAGAACAGGGCCAACTGGCGGGTAGAGCAGTCCGCAGTCCGAAGTAAATAGCAAAATGCACATTCGATTAAATCAAGTTATGAGCCGATTCAAAGGGGAGGACGACGACATAACAGCATTTTTAAGTGTTTTTGAGAGTCAGGCGGAACAATTAGAAATTCCTGAAGAAGAGTGGGTGGCAAATCTTATGGGACTGCTCCCACACCAAATCAATGCATCGCTAACTTTAGAAGGGCAAGGTAGTAGAACAGAATATGCCGATTTAAAGAATAGGTTATTAGAAATGTATCGATTCAATGCCGAGAAGTTTCGACAATTGTTCGCGAAACATGTAAAAGCCGCGAATACTACCTGGAACGTATACGCGAGAGAGCTGAAAAATTATTGCAAAGAATGGGTAGCAGGACTAGATATTCATACGTTCGAGGACTTAATGAATCTAATTGTAACCGATCAATTGAAGCGTCGTGTGCCTATTGATATTAAAGAGCATTTTATTGATGAGTGGGGGAATTTAAGATGCCGTTAGAACTAGCTCGTAAACTAGACAACTATGAAAACAATAGGGCAGGCTGGAAACGGTCTTCGTTCAAGCCTTATAGGAAATCGGAAGCCGTAGGGGAACAAGTTGCAAGCACGAGCAAGACGATGCCGATAGTACCGGAATTTCAGGGGAAATCGAGCGGTAAGAAAACCGATGTTAGGGCAGCATACGAGAAGCCAGACAAGCGGAAATGCTACGGGTGTGGTGCCACAGACCACATGGTCCGTGAATGCCCGCAGCGCCGCGTGGCCGAAAAAATGAATCATGTGGCAGACAAAACAGCTACGGAATTGTTTTCACCGTACGTGTTCTTTGGAAAAATTAATAAAATTCCCGGGAGATTTTTGCGCGACTGTGGTGCCAGTTTCGATCTTGTCCATGAGAAATTTATTAGCGACGAGAATTTAACGGGAGAAAGCGTGTGGATTTTGCAACCGCTTGATGCCTCACCACGAAATCTCCCGGTGGCAGAAGTCACTATTGAAGGGCCATTCGGGAAAGTAGTAACTAAAGCCGCAGTTGTGCCTCGGGAATGCGACAGCGGATATTACTTATTAAGTAATAGAACAGCTGCTCTGTTGGAAGAAGTAAAGGCAGGATTTATTGAGCCACAATTAGTTGCAGCCGTAACGACGCGGGCAAAAGCCGCTGAAACGTCGCGAGTGACTCAGGAGTCGGGCCCCGCTGATCGAGAAGCAGGCGAGTTTGACGCGGACGAGCAGGTAGAAAATTTTGAACAATTGAGGCAGGAGGAAGCCGTTAGTGAAAGGGACGCCAGTGCAAGTGTACTAACGCCCGAAGTGAATGAACTCATAAATGTTACCCAGACTGAGTTCGCAGCTTCACAACAAAGTGACCCGGAAATCAAAACATTATACGACGCGAATAAGCACAACGTACCGGAAGCAGGGCGAGAGTCGTATTTCGTGAAAAATAGTATTTTGTATCGGTCAAGACACAGCAATCGCGGAGAAAAATTTAATATGTTAGTAGTTCCGACTAAATATCGGGCCGCCGTTCTCAAGGTGTGCCATGAAACCGCGAATGCACATTTAGGTTGCACTAAGAGCAAATCCAGCATGTCGCGATACTTTTATTGGCCTCGTTGTTTCCAGGATATGGAGACATATGTGAAAACTTGCGATGTGTGTCAAAAGGTTGGTAGGCCAAATGATCGTAAAAAAGCACCGTTAATGTTAGTACCGCCGATAACGGAAGTATTCGGTAAAATAAATATTGATACTTGTGGACCTCTTCCCGAAAGTAAAGAAGGCAACAAGTTTATTTTGACAGCCATTTGTTTAGCGTCTAGGTATCCGGAGGCTATTCCAATTAAAGATTTGCAATCAACAACCATCATTAGTGCCTTGTTGACATTATTCAGTAGAATCGGGTTTCCTAAGGAATTACAAACAGACCAGGGCACGTGCTTTACAAGCGCATTGACAGGTGAATTTGCTAGGAAGTTTGGGATCAAACTGGTGAGAAGTTCGCCCTACCACCCGCAGTCAAATCCTATCGAACGCGTGCATAGAACGATGAATCGCTTAATCAAAGTGTTATGCTTGGAAGCAGGAACGGAGTGGGAGGACCAAATGCCCGCGATTTTATTTGCTTTGAGAACCACGGTGCACGAGAGCCTCGGATTCACTCCAGCTGAATTAGTGTATGGGAGGAACCTCAGAACTCCCATAACTTTATTATATGAACACCTTGCAGGCGAGGACGATGAGGAAGAAAATTCCGTCGTCGAATATGTGTTCAAGCTAATAAATAGGCTTCAGAAATCTCGCGAATTAGCTCACGAGAAGCTTGTTAACGAGCAGGAGAAAAGAAAAACGTGGTACGATCGGCGAGCCGTACACAGAGAATTCGCGCCGGGCGACCGGGTGCTGGTGTTGGCCCCGAATCGCACAAAAAAGTTATCTGTTCAATGGATAGGACCGGGAGAAGTAGTAGAGAAAAAATCGGACACGAACTACTCTGTCCGAATGCCTGGGAAAAAGGAAGAGCGTATCTACCACATTAACATGTTGAAAGCGTACGTGCAACGTACCGAATATCTGAATTATGTAGCAGATCGCAGCTCAAACTTTGAAGTTGAGGAAGACGAGCTGGATAAGTACGCTATTAACCTTGATAGTGTCGACTTCGATGCGGAAGCTATGCTCGAAGGAACAGAAGTCGAAGACGAGTTCCGCGACAAACTGCTCAATTTAATTGTAAAGTACAAGCATATATTTTCAGACAGACCAGGGTTGACGGATGTCGTCACCATGGACATTGAATTGACGGACGAGTCGAAAAAGATAAGAAGTGCGCCTTATCGAATGTCGCCGCGTCAATCAAAAATTTTGCAGGAAGAAATCGCGAAGATGTTACGGGATAACATAATCGAAATAGGCGACTCTGATTATGCTTCCCCTATGATTCTTGTAGAGGCGCCGGGACGAAAACCAAGACCGTGCGTAGATTATCGCAAGCTAAACCAAATTATAAAATCAGAATATTTTCCGTTGCCGAACATGGAGGAGAGGATAGAAGCAGTAGCGGCAGCTAAGATTATTACTACATTGGATTTAGCAAAATTTTATCATCAGATACCGCTCACTCCGAGAGCGCAAAGATATGCGGCTTTCTGTACAAGCTTTGGCACGTATAGGCCATTAAGATTGCCCTTCGGGCTAAAAAATGCACCTTTTCAGTGTAGTAGGATGATGGCAGCTTTATTAGCAGGATGTGCAGAATTTGCAGTCCCATACTTGGATGACATCGCCATTTATAGCGACACATGGCAAGAACACCTTAGACATTTAGAGCAGGTGTTTCTAATATTAGAGAAAGCGAAGTTGCATGTGCAGCCAAGCAAGTGTAAATACGCGCGTAAGAATGTGCAATACCTAGGCTACATGGTTGGTAGTGGCATGATGCGGCCGGTAGAGGCCAAAGTAAAAACTATTAAAGAGCACCCCGTACCTCAAACGAAAAAGCAAGTGCGTGCTTTTCTCGGATTAACGGGTTACTACAGGAAATTTATTCCCGATTATGCGGGTATATCAGCGCCATTAACGGACTTATTGCGAGGTCGCGAACGGCAAGGCAGGGTAACGTGGACGCCAGCATGCGAGATGGCATTCGAGAAACTGAGGAACGCTCTCTGTCACGAACCCGTCCTTCACGCGCCAGATTTTAATAAGGATTTTATAGTGCAGTGTGATGCGTCAAAAAGAGGTATTGGCATCATTTTGGCACAGTATAATGATAGAGGAGAAGAAAAACCGGTGTTATACTTAAGTCGTAAATTCACAGATTCGGAATTATTACGATGTACAACAGAACAGGAGTGCACAGCCATAATATGGGCATTGCAGAAACTAAAGTACTATTTGGATGGAAATGCAAAAATTAAAGTGGAAACAGACCACAACCCATTAGTATGGCTAAATAATTGTTCAAGTAAAAACCCGAGATTGATGCGTTGGTCATTAATGATCCAAGCATACAATTTAGAAATTATTCATAAAAGGGGTAAGGATCACGTAAATGCTGATGCCTTAAGCCGTATGTTTTACTGATACATGGAACCTGAACTGAACTGGGAATGCGGAGGGCTACACTGAACCGAATCACTTGATTGCATTGTATAAAATCAAGACAAGAGAAGAATCACTGTATATATGTAACAAATTGTTGAAAGTGTATTGTTTGTGTATTCTGTTTGTTTCATGTGTGTCTTATGTATGTGCAATTATGGGTACAAAGTGAAGCTCTGAAGACATTGTTGGTTCTGGGGGTATCAGGGAAAGTATCACATCATTTGATTGTGAATACTACGGATGTAATTGCAGCAGACTGTATGTAATTTAAGATTGTAGAAAATTGTATATATTAGAATGAAAGGAGGTACGTGAAGTAGGTTAGTTATTTATATTAGCTAGATTTTGATAAAAAAAATATGTTGTAAATATAGAGTAGGTTAGAGAGATCAATAGAGTGTGAGCCCAATGGCCAGGTAAATGGTATAATCATATCCAGATCCACAAATCTAGTTGCGGGACGAATTTTTTATTGTGGTTATATCCTGCATAAAAAATTCAAAATAGGGTATGGAGAAGTATGTAACGTATTGTAGGACTACAGTTAGCAACCGCCACAAAGGGCGGCGGCAGAGGATTAGACGCCAGGGGCCAGGCAGGATGTGACACGCCGAGGTATTCTGGGAAATCCTAAGAGCTAGGGAAAGGGATGCCCAAAGTACGGGACAGCGCATTTTTGCCGCGTGCCGCGTGTCAAATTCTTGGAATCCAGGGAAATGGATGTCCAAAAATGCCTGGCAAAGCGGTCCGTGTGGGCCGTGTGCAAAACCCAGTGACGTTTCAGGTCACGTGGGTGGCGGCTATATAAGAACCAACGCAGAGCGCGGGGGTGGGGTTTGTTGAGCTGAGAGGGAACCCTCGTGCGAACGCACAAAAACTTGCGCCCAGGGCGGTGCGGAGCCGAGCTAGGCTCGTGCGGCAAACCATGTGTTGGGACGCCGTTGTGGACTATATCCACGGGTGACAAGAGGTCGCCGGAGCTGTCTGCTGTGTGCGGGAGGCTCGCTGAGGAGTGGCGCGGGCCACGAGTCAGTTATTCATTTTTAAGGATCGCTCCTGCGATCAGGAAAGTAAAGATCTACCAGAGCTGTAACTTAAAGTAGTACTGTACATATTGTGAATAAACCTGTACATATTTATCATTGAAGCTCGTGTCTGTGATTATTGTGTATTCCCACGACGTCACACTATTCATCATTTACCTCATACTCACATTCTCCTTAATTCACGCTCTAAACTCCCTCGGATTGTCTATCAGATTCCCATTAGCATTTAGGAAGAACTTTTAAAATACACGTATCTCTTACTTTCAACACTTGAGAGAACTTTATAATAATTCAACTGATGACGTAGGTATTTGGTGTAATTGCATTTTCGTTTAGTCTTTGGAGTCCCATGTTATTCTTCCATTTCTTATAAAAACTCACGCAAAAAATAAAATAGGTTAAGAGAAGGTAGGATGACGAACTTAAGCTTCTGAACTAAAGCTTCTGAACTTAAGCTTCTGAACTAAAGATTTTTTGTGGAGTTGGCGAGAGGATTACAAACCGGAAATTCACATGGAAACGTTTACCAACACTTACCTTAAATACAGAAAAATTGGAAAATCATCTGCCGCTATTAATGGTTGAAAAAATACTTTTTAAAAAACACATTTTCGTCATTTTACCTCACCGAAGGAGTAAGGCGACGAATTGGAACAACATATTAATGATGGTATTTAATATTTTATTTTAAAGGACTGAGAAAGGACATCACTTACAAAATAGCAAAATGTAATTGACAGGCTGTGACTGAATTTCTAAGGATAGACTACAAAACCACCGCCATTTGAAACAATCAGGTATAGAATTTACGAATAAAAAATTGGATTTCCAAGGTCTCTGTTTAGCTTAATGATATCACGATTACCATTTTTGTGAAAACATTTCATCCGCTTTGGAGAGGGGGCAGCGTGAAGCTCAATATGACCCCCCCCCCGGGGGGTACACCTGTTGGTGACCAATGGATATAACAATAATAGTAATGGGACAACCAACGTTTACATTCCGTAAATAAAATGACTAGGGTCGGCAGATAGAACATTTATACACAAAGTGGTTAAGTGCACAAAAACGTTATATGCACTTCGACCGAATTGTGATGCGTGTGGACTTGAATTAATTGATTGATTAGTGATATTGATTTATTAGTGATATTAATTGATTGATTAGTGAGCACGTTAACGGATAAGATTATTAGTACCGTAAGTGTACTGCTTTTACCTCGGGAGGTTGCGCTGATTTCCCCCCCCCCCCGTTGGATGGTGAGTTCGGGTGCCGACTTACTAGCGGGCTTTTCCTCAACCAGGTATCTCCCACCATCGGAGCACCGCCCCAGCCAGTACAAGCTCTAAGCTCTCAGCATACGTATTAGTGGAAGTGTAAAATATAAGCGTAAATATAAGTGTGTGTGTAAGCAAGGGGTGAGGATATGACGAGAAAAGGGAAGGAAAGATCACGCGCGGTCAATGGCCCATTTGTTTGGGAGAACTGCTCTGGCATTCGCTCTGGCATTCGCCTAATCAGAGAACCCACGAAAAACTACCAATCCGAGCAGCCGGCCGCTACAATTCTCCTAGGTAGTGACTACTATCTAGGTAGTGACGAACATCCTGTCACCGTCGGGACTCGAACCTAGGTTCTCCCAGCATTACAGTGACATCTCTTGATTCCCTGAGCCACCTCTTCCTGTGTGGACTTGGACAACACATCAGCCAGAAACTCAAAACCCTCGCTCATGTGTCGTGATGCATAAACTACTACTTTGAAGGAAAGTGTTTCAGAATGAGCAGTCATTTCATGCTTAACCAGAGAAGGTGTGTTCACTTTCCCTGCTAATGGAAAACTTTTCTCTTCGTTTTAAAAGAACAACATTTTTTTACATGTGTGTGAATGGGTGAGTTTATATTCTTATCACAATATTCGGCAAAATTGTCAATCTTTTCATATTGAAACTTACTCTAAGGTAGGGTGTAAAAGTGGGATCCATTAGTATCTCATTTATCCCTACATGAATTTGAATATTCGTAGCGTGGAGAACCGTGGGCAAACTGTGGACTTTCGGATTCTTGTTAGAATGCGTGGTACGTGTGCTGCTCAAGAGAGATTCTTTCGGGGTTCTCCTGTCAGCAGGACCCCTTTGACTTCGAAACAATTTCCTCTCATTTCATCGTCCGTTCGTTTACTCGATCAACTCTAGCCACGATCACATTCAAGAAACCGTAATAATATTTATACTAGTATAAGAAGAACTTTCAATAGGGTATCAATGTAGGAATAACTCGTATTATGTCGCACTATGATCGTTCAGAAATATTGAAAAAATTGTTGTGTTATCTGTGACCATGAGACAAAAACCGCCCCAAAATCCCGTCTATCTTTGTCTCCTCTTACTTCTCTGGTGATGGTCTTTGATAAATAATTTCATGGTTTTATGACCTGCCAAATTTGGTATTTTGTGCTCAGGTATTGGTTTGGCTGAAATTTTTCAATTATGTCTAATACTGCGCAGGAAATTTCGAATTTTCATAATTATTGGTTGCAGATAGTTCGAATAACAGAAATTTAAATGAGAACCCACACGTATTTGGTAAAAACAGATCGGTAACCTATAATTACTTCATCCTGCAAACCGTGTTTAATTTCGGTTCGGTGTCTACGAAAAAATTACGAATTAATAAGGCACGTGCCGAGAAAATGAATTTCACAGTACGACCCCTACACCAAAAAATAAAACATACAGAACATTTTGCATGATAGCATTCAATCTAGTGATCTTCCAACGTGGGAACATACATTTGTGGTAATGAAAAAACAATAAGGAAGAATTGTGTTTTAAACATCAATTTGATAATCCTTGTTCACGTCTTCCTGAAATCCTTTTTTTTCTTTTTCTCTTCTTGAAATCTCTTCCTTTGCATTATTTTTAGGCCAATATGAATGGGGTATAAAGAATCAGTGTATTTGAACTTCCTGTTTGCAAACTGTAAGTAGGCGTGCTGGGAAGTTTATGCAAGATTTTAGTCCTAAAAATACATGAAAATAGGCCACAAACATTTTAATTATGCATCGAAATGTTTAAAATATTCCCCCTTTTGGTTATAAAAAAACATGTATTTTGCAATGACATTCAAACTGCCATGTAGAGAAGGAGAGTAAGTGTAAAAATAAATTATCTTCTTCAAAAAAAATTTTTGCATTCAGAACGCTGAATATCACAAAAATATTAGATTTTCTGTTCTTAAGAAACGCATTCTATATTTACACGAAAACTCAACAAATTTTACTTCGCCAACCCTGGTTCTATTATCAAACTATTTAATTAATGCCTGTTTTTAATAAATTTCATGTAAAAATAAATGTGTTCTTTTCTGTAATGTAATTAAATATATTTCTGCCCCAAAACAGTCAAATATGCAAGTTGCACATTATATACAAAAATACTGCTATCTCAATGCCATGAAACAGATTTTTAACATCTGACAGATCAGAACATTATCAAAAAATATGTAATTGCATGAACTTCCCAGCTTTAGTAATAATGCATATGGTCCATTCTCAAGGATAATTTTCATTAAACATATTTTATATAAAAAATTGTTGAAAATAAACAGCACTACAATGTTATCGTGTGTTAATGTAAGTTCAGGTTTACAAAATGAATCGAAATAGACAATACCTAGCTAATACGTCCATCTTACGTATTCTCTACAGATAACTATTTTTCCTTCAATTGCTTACAATTTATTACGTTTCAACGTACATGTAATAATTACGGAATATTGTTGCATTTTTATCTCCTTCCAAGAGATCAAACAACCACTCAATACAATAATTGCTTTTTAACACCTTGATAGCTTAAAGAGTGCAACGTTACGATGTGCCATTTCTAGACTCTGTTTGTTATTCTTTTTCACATGGTCGCACAAAAACAAAATCACCAACATAGGGGTTGTGAGAAAAAAACACAGGAAAAATTATTGAGGGAGGACAACCCAAATGTTTTGGGCACGGTATAAGGAATAGTGAATTTCTCAACAGTATTATGGGGGGAAATGTTTCGGTCAAAAGAAGACCCAGGTTCCCAGCAGTTCAGAAGAAATGAAACAGAAAATGGGGTTTCAAAATTAGAAAACTATTTAGAAAATTATTATTTATCACTCCAGCGACAAAGCGTCATGAAAATGAACATTGTTTTTGTTTCCTCTGCTATTAAATTGTGATCCTTCACAACCATGACACTAGAATAGTAAGGACTGACATTTAACCACATTGTGTTCAATCAACCTCACGCTAATTCTATGAAAGATGTTCGCATTCTTATATGAGAGTAAATATGAATTTTATGTTTTCTTCCCTAAATAGCTGTACTTGCAGCAGTACATTCAATTAAATATCGAATTTTATTCTTTTATAACTCAGCTGCTTAATATATTGCAAAAATGCAAGCTTTGAATGCTAAGTTAATTGATGCAAGATTATTGGTTATTTTCTTTTGTTATAAATAAACTTAGAAATAATATTAACTTTGTTATTCATCGTGAAAAACAACAAAACTAACCTTTCAGTCTAGTCTGAACTGCTGTCCAAATTATACACTTTATAGAACATGGACGCACCCAAAGGAAATCACGACTGGGAACAACAGACCTCCTAAATTTTCAAAGTACTTTCCTCCTTCTTTATACAATGTTCCGCAAAGAATGCTTTACCATTTTTTTTAATGTAATACTTCTGAGGCAACACATTCCTTGTTCTACCTTGCATTCTTCATAGTACAAAGTGGTCATTATTGCATTCTTCATAGTATAAAGGGGCTGACAGTCCTCTCACCAAAAGAGGTTGAACATATTGTTCATGTTGTAATTGCTAGAGACCGGATTTTTATATAATTATATTTTTGTATAATTTTGTCTCTCTCTACTTACCGCACTCAAAATTTTAATCTTGGATTGGAAACCGTTGCAATAGAAATTATCTTTAACAATAACGTATGGAAAGTAATATGTGCTTACAAACCTCCAACTATTAAAATTGCCAACACTAACATACAAAATTTATTCAACCCAACAGAAAAAGTTATACTCTTAGGAGATATCAACGCCAAACACCCAAATTGGGGATGCCAAAATAAAAATCGTGACGGTAAAATATTAACACAAATAATAAACAATCATAATCTTAAAATAATATCTCCCAGTGAACCAACGTTTTTTCCGCTAGATCGAACATGCAAACCTGATATACTAGACATTGGAATAACTAATACCAACAATAACTTTTTCTCATCAGTAATATTTGAATTAGATTCTGATCACATACCTGTTCTTGTTTCATCACAACAACTAACACCACAACACGCCCCAAGACCACCACCAAATACACTTAAAATAAACTGGAAAAAGTTCGCAGAGATAATCAAACAATCAATACCCAGAATAAAAATCTTAAACAATCCTCTGGAAATAGATCAGTCCGTAACAAAATTAATCGACCTCGTCAAAAAATCTATATTAGAAGCACAATCTCCCAATTCTGACAACATAACACAAAGAACTCATAACAAACTTCCTCCCGGCATAATATATGCAATAAAAATTAAAAATAAAACGAGAAGACTATGGTATAAACTCAGAACACCTGAAATAAAGAAAGAACTTAACGTAATAACCAATATTGTTAAAAGACTTATAAAAGCTCACAATAATCATCAATTCCACAATTTTATTAACTCATTAAGCAGCAGTAACAACTCTATATGGCAATTCACAAGGAAAATTCTAAAGAAGAAAAACCAAATTCCCCTACTAAATACACCCACTGGAAAAGCGCTCACATCAATTCACAAAGCAGAAGAACTGGCCAAATATTTCGAAACAACATTCGCTGTTAATAACACCAACTTCCACCCCGAACATAACAAAATCATTGAAAGCAGCAAAACATACCCATGCGGCCCACACCATAATATTCATTACTCATCTCCCACCGAAATAAAAAAAATCATTAGAAACCTCCCCAATAAAAAAGCACCAGGACATGACAACATCACTAACATAGCAATAAAAAACCTACCCACATCTGCAATAGCCTACTTAAATAATATATTTAACTCTTGCTTCAGAACTGGCTATTTCCCCCATTCATGGAAACATGCTATAGTAATTCCTATAGCCAAACCAAACAAGAATGCAGCAGAGATAAATAGCTATCGCCCCATTAGCTTGCTAACTTCCTTCTCAAAAATTTTTGAAAAAATTATTCTACGTAGACTTAAACATCACCTAAAAGCAACTAATTCAATCCCCAAGGTACAATTCGGATTCACAGAGGAAATATCTACGCAACATCAACTGTTAAGACTATCAGAACATATCTACTCAGCCTTTCAATCAAAACACTATACCATATCACTCTTTTTAGATGTAGCACAGGCATTTGATCGTACATGGCACCAAGCTCTCAGTTATAAACTCACCCAAATTGGCACACCTTATTATCTACACATGATCATTAACAAATTTTTAAGCAATAGAACCTTCTCTGTCAATGTCAACAGCCACCTTTCGAACCCCCGATGCATCAAAGCAGGATTACCCCAAGGATCCCCCTTATCACCGACGTTGTTTAATCTGTATGTGGCAGACATTCCCAAATCAAAAAACATCCATTTAGCACAATTCGCAGACGACACAGCATTATACATCTCTGGCAACTCACTAGCAGACCTAAGAGCTCATTCCGCGCTGAGCCAGCGACCAGTTCACATCGTGCTCCGCACAGCTCAGAACGTCTCAATTTGACTCAGTGCAGTTGACCAAGTATCAGTGACTTTAACATTGTGTATCGTATAGATAATTAAACTTACAAGTGCAGCGAACCGAGCTAAAGTCGTGCTATTAATTTTTCAATATTAATAGCAGTTTTCAACCACCAAGCCCTGACCTAGGTCAGAGCATAGCGGGAGCCATGGAGCTCCTGTACAACACAGCCGATATGGACATCACCTACGAGCAACTCGGGGATCAACACATCCTCGCAGATTCACCAGGCAGCTCCTTCAATCATATCAATGGAACCACCCAGAACCTGCAGGCAACAAACCTCGAACATGGAAACGGTACTCCAGCCGCCGACCCACCACAAGGCTCCAGTAAGGTCAGTCAAACCAACGCGGCCAGCGGCCTGCCCCGCGGCCAAGGAAGCCACGACCCCGCCAACATCCACGGCAGTGATAAGACCAGTAACAGTGTAAAAAGAGGTCACGGTGACAGTACCCCCCTAGGCGGCCCATCAAAAAAACAACCCAGCAGCAGTGAATATAATGTGCCTATTAGTAATAGATATGCTCCTCTTGAAGAAAATAGTGACCGTGACAAAAGATTCAACTACCTGGACGACGACGAAACACACGAAGTCGAGAACATAAAAATTCCCCCCATATTTGTGAAAGACATTCCGAACATTAATCACTTCAACAAAGAGATTAAAAAGCAAATTACCACTCAATTCACCTCTGACATGGCAAACAACAAAATTAAGCTATCTTTCAAGTACATAGCGGACTTTAGAAAGGCCATCAAATATCTCTTAAGCACAGCCAGACAATTCCATACCTATAAGGATCCCTTAAACAAGAAATTCTCAGTAGTTTTTAAAAACATTCACCAATCAGTAACTCAGAAAGAGGTATACGAAGATTTGTACCCAAAATATCCTTCACTGATTAGTGTCACAAGACTATACAAAGACAATATCCCCATTCCGGTTATTGCAGCAGAGTTCGACGGGCATCAAAGTATTGAGGAAGTGTTAAAAATTAATGCAATATGTAATCTGTGTGTCAAAACTGAAAAAAGACGTAAAACAAATGTGCCAATACAATGTTTAAGATGTCTGGACTTCGGCCACACAAGAAACAACTGTAATAATGAAATTGTATGTGCATTCTGTGCTAAAGACCATTACACGGCAAAATGCCCACAAAAAAACTTAACACCAACATGTCACAACTGCAAGGGCCCGCACCGTGCGGACATTCGGTCCGCAGAATGTAATTATTTTAAAAAAATTTCAGAGACCAACAAAAGTAATTCTAAAACTACTGCCCCCCAAGAAAATTCAAACAACAATACTTCTGCCCCTATACTTACAAATCACAATTTTCCTAATCTTCGTTATAATCGAACCATACCTGGCTTTACGTATCAAGAAAACCCAAACACAAACCAGCATAGCACTAAAAACACACACCAAAATGTAAATAATCATAACAACAATAATAACACAAACTCAATAATACACACTATAGTCAACAACATTACAAATTACTTAATGGGCATAATCAATAGTATCATTCCAACCATAATAAGCAGTATTCAAAATTCAATCACATCTTACTTTAATAACAATAATGCCAGAACAGTGTAATAAAGATTTAATCATACTAAACTGGAATGCTAATAACATCTCAAACAAAAAAAATGAACTAAAATATTTCTTAGAAGATAAAGGAATACAAATCGCATGCATCACCGAAACGCACCTCAGCCCAGACAAGACATTTAACCTATCAGGATACAATGTAATAAGAAAAGACAGAGTAGATCAAAAAGGGGGAGGAGTTCTCATACTTATCGAAAAATCAATCCCGTATATACAATTTGACACACCTCACACTCCAGGGTTAGAAACCGTTGCTATTAAAATCCCTATAAATAATAGAATCACAACCATAATATCAGCATATAAACCACCCCATATTAAAATGAAAAACACCAACATAATTTCCCTTCTTCAACAGAATACCCCGATGATTCTACTAGGTGACTTAAATGCAAAACATACTAACTGGGGTTGCAGAGTTTCCAACAATGCAGGCTCTCAACTACTTAAAATAATAACAGACTTAAACCTAACTACACTCACGCCATACGAACCAACCCATTTCCCACACGACAGCAGCAAACACCCAGACATATTAGATATAGCAATTACTAACACAAATACAGCTTATCATTCAACCCCAGTATTTGAGATGGATTCAGACCATCTTCCAGTGTTAATAACCACTAAAATAATACCTCCCCCACATGCTCCAACTCAGAAACTAAACACCCAAAACATAAATTGGGAATCATTCAGGAAAATAGTGAAGGCCAAGACACCACAATTCAAAATATTAAACTCTCCCCTAGAAATAGACAAATCTGTCATGCAGATAAACGAAATAATAACAAACACAATAAAGCACTTGCAAGACAACAGACCCACATATTCTCTCTTTAAGACAAAACCGAAACTACCCAAAGAAATAATAGAAATAATCAACACACGCAATAAAACTAGAAGGCTATGGAGCAACAATAGAATTCCACAACTGAAAAAAGAGCTAAATCTCCTAAATCATATAACAAAAAAAGCAATTAATCTACACACCCAACAATCCTTCAACACCAAAATAGAATCACTAAGTACCTCAAATAAATCACTTTGGCACTTCTCAAAATGTCTTCTAAACAAAAAAATAACCATGCCACCCCTCAACACGGCACAAGGTATAAAATATGCTCCACAAGACAAGGCAGAAGCACTAGCAGAACACTTCGCTCAAACATTCAAACCTAACAATACATCCGTACACTCAAACCACCAGGCAATAATTGATTCAAATAGAGCACCAAACTATGACGTCCCTCAGAGAATAAAATTCATTTCACCCTCCGAAGTTAAAAACCTCATAAAAAATTTGCCCAAAAGAAAAGCTCCTGGACACGACCTAATTAGCAACCAAATAGTAAAAAACTTGCCCACATCCACAATTGCACATATAAATAACATCTATAATTCATCACTCAGATTAGGCTATTTCCCACGTTCTTGGAAAATATCAAATATCATCCCGATCCCTAAACCAAACACTAATCATAGTCTTGCAGCGAATTATAGACCAATAAGTCTCCTGCCAACTATTTCAAAAATATTTGAAAAACTAATTTTAAAAAGACTCAATAATCACCTAACAAAGTCAGAAGCTATCCCAAATCATCAATTTGGTTTCAGAAACCATATCTCAACTGCACACCAATTACTCAGGATAACTGAATATATTCACACTAGCTTTCAAGAAAAGAAACACACAATAGCAATACTCTTAGACGTATCTCAAGCTTTTGACAGAGTCTGGCACCCCGGATTAATCTACAAACTCAAAACTATAGGAACACCTAAATACCTACTAAACATTATCACACAATTTATATCAGACAGATCTTTCACAGTAACCATAAACAATCATAGCTCCAACCCACGCACAATAGAAGCAGGACTTCCACAAGGCTCACCACTATCCCCAACGCTATTTAATCTTTACACAGCAGATATCCCCATCACACGTTACACGCAACTTGCACAGTTCGCCGACGATACGGCAATATTCATATCAAGTCGCACGTTGTCATATAGCAGTACAAAAATTCAACAACATTTAAACAAAATAGATGAATGGGCAACAAAATGGAAAATCAAACTAAATCCGAACAAATCAAAATCAAAAATTTTTTCATTAAGACCATTCTCTACTCCCCAACCATTACTATTAAACAATAGCATAATAAACTGGACACCAATGAATCAACCTATCAAATACTTAGGACTAAACCTCGATACAAAACTCAACTGGAAAAACCACATCAACATTAAAATACAACAGGCCAAAGTGAGATTAATCCAACTCAAACCATTACTAAATAAAAACTCCAAACTTTCATTAACAAATGCAATAACACTATACAAAACCATCATAAGACCCATAATTCTATACGCATGTCCCATATGGACAAATGCCGCACCATCCAACGTTAAAAAAATACAAATAATACAGAACAGATTCCTCAGAACAATCACCAACGCCCCATGGTTCATTTCAAATCAACAACTTCACAGAGAATTAAACATGAACTCAATCACCTATCAAATAGCACGCATATCCAATAATTTCTACTCCAACATAAACGCAATAGACCAACTAAAACAATACAATCTAGCCTCAACGAACAACACACAGACCAGAATAAACAATAGA
This sequence comes from Teleogryllus occipitalis, assembly GCA_011170035.1. Taxonomy (NCBI): domain Eukaryota; kingdom Metazoa; phylum Arthropoda; class Insecta; order Orthoptera; family Gryllidae; genus Teleogryllus; species Teleogryllus occipitalis. The sequence continues at coordinate 195,199 of BLKR01001687.1, read as the reverse complement.
TACCCATTCGATTCATTCCTCAAAATATTCTCAAACATTTGTGAACAGTAGATACTCTCATGAGTAATCTACCCCAATGTAGTAGCAGTAGTAGAATTAGGTTAAGTATAGTATTAAGTTAGTAATAAGTCATCATTACATATGAAAGAGTGTAATACTGAACTATGTACAACCCAACAAGCAATAAATAAATTAAAAAAAAAAAAAAAAAAAAAAACCTAAGAGCAAAAACACAATTATACCTACACACACTTGATAGCTGGGCCGCGAAATACAAAATTCAGCTAAATCCCACCAAAACAGCAGCAAAAATATTCTCACTTAGACCATATACTCCCCCCTCCCCGCTAACAATTAACAACATCCCAATAGAATGGTACCCTCCCAACAAACCAATTAAGTACCTAGGACTATATCTCGACTCAAAACTAAATTGGCGCGATCATATTGAAACAAAGATAATGCAAGCCAAGGCAAAAATACATCAGCTAAAATCAATAATAAACAGACACAGTTCACTACAACAAAATACCGCCATAGCAATATACAAAACCATAATAAGACCTTTAATCACTTACGCCTGTCCCGTATGGATTAACGCCGCCAAAACAAATATCCGCAAACTCCAAGTAATCCAAAACCAATTCCTGAGAACCATCACTGACGCCCCATGGTTCATTACAAATAATCAACTCCATAAGGAATTCAACATTGTATCATTAGATCATCACATCACATACCTTGCTACAAACTTCTATCATAACATACACCAAATCCCAGCACTCACCGAATTCAGACTCGCAAAAAATCCAACCCATAAAACCAGAATCCAAAATAAATACCCTTTCCATATCTTTCAAATCAAATTCGCTAACATAGAACCAGATTAGAGGACCCATAGTGGGCAACCTCCCCATTGTATAGTATGTAAGCTTAGAATAAGTTAGTTAGTAAGTAATAAAAATTACATATGTAAAGTTGAAATAACTACCGATGTATTTACCTTCAGAAAAAATAAATAAAAAAAAAAAAACTTCACTGAAAATATTCCATGCTGCAGTGATTGTTTGCTGGTCTTAGATATCGTCTGTTTGTAGGATGGCTACTATTGCGTCTAATCTGACTGCTAAACTACATTCCTGGATTGTTCCTATTTGTGAAGGTTTAACTACCTATGGGAAAGTTGTATTGTGCAAAACGTTTGTGATATTTGTGCTTTTCAAATGAATTTTAAACCGTTTGCATTTTTTAAAAATTTGCGTAGGATTTTTTTATAAAAGTAAGTTCGTATTATGTAAATGTATTTTAATATTACATATTATATCCAATTTTACATATTTATTACATATTCTTACTGTTTTATCACATATTTATGTACATATTTTGACGTTTCATACTACATACTTTTCCGGTCTCTAGTAATTGCCAAATGTGTACCAAAAAGTGTATGTGTTATGTGTACCAGCCCAGAAAATGGAATGAAAACATTCCGAAAAAAGCGGCAAACTGAATGTTTTAATTCTTAATTCACTCCGAACAAATTCTGTAATCTACATTTCCCATTTCTACTTCATGATCGCGAATCTACAATAATCAATTCCCATATCTATTTCACCTCCCCCCCCCCGACCGAAAAACGTCAAGGTGAGAAAACGTTGGCAAACTGAATGTTTTAATGTCTTAATTCACTCCGACCGAAACCCGTGGTCTACATTTCCCATTTCTTCTTCTTGGTCGTGAATCTACAATGGTCAATTCCCATTTCTATTCCCCCCCCCTTCCCCGACGAAAATCTTGTCCTTCCTCTTCCTTGGCTTATCCACTCTCCTTACACACACGCACACTCACACACACTTACATTAACATGCACTACACTGCCGCATATTCCGGGAGATCGGTCGGGAACTTTGAGCTTGTCCCGGCTGGAGCGCCGCTCCGCTGGTGGGAGAGTCCTGGTTAGCGGAAAACCTCACTAGCCGACGGTAGGTCGGCGCCGGATCTCGCCATCCAGTGGGGAAGATCACCGCCATCTCCCGAGGGAAAACATACACTACACTTACAGGACTAATGACCTAAGCAGTTTACGTGCCCGGAATCACTAAGTTGTCTGCGCGTGAAGAAAGCCCGACTGTTGGAGGGGGCGTTGAAGTGCGCGTCCGCATGTGCTCGGCGGATGTGTCTTAACAGGCCCGTAAACGCAGGCGGGGAGCGCATGTAACGGACACCGACATACGGGTAGGACGGTTGCGGCGCAGGCGGGGGAGGGGGCGGGGGCGGGGGCGGGGGCGAGCGCACAGCAGGCGCAACGAGTCATGCAGCGGCCGGAAGCGCCGAATAAAAACATAAAATTAAAATTATGAAAATACCCTTGCACCTTGTGTACACCTCCCCAACTGCACCAAGTCAAAGAGAAATTTATGAGCACCCGCCAGACCGCTTATTAAACGCGGAGTTGCAATTGCGCCTTACGGAAGGAGAAGGAGGAAGGGCAAGCGGTTGGTGGGGTAATGAGCGCTCATGTGTTTTCGTACGAGCGGTGGTATTGCAAGGACGTTTTCATTAGTTTTGGAACTATAACGAAACACATGAAAACAAAGCCGGATGAGATGGCTTAATGCAGCAAGGGGTTTTCGACTCCAGGAACATATGTAGCTAGGTCGAATTCAAGCGCCCGGTAGTTCTGATCTGTAGATTTCCGTGGTTTCTGTTATCCTCACCAGACGAATGCCTGAGCAGTACCCTAACAAACGGGCCTAGAAACGCAACCCATCTTCCCTACTTCTCCTATCATATTCCACTCCTGCTTTGAAAATTTTCAGATAATTCATTTATCCCCTTGTCGCTTCGCGATTAGAAAATTTATCGATAATTTCCAAAGCACTCGTGAAATTACCTATGCAAATGCTGTGTACGGTGAAGAGGTTAGTATAGTTCACAGTCGGACAGACGTTTTAATAGAAAACAACACCCACAAAACCACGATTTGTACTGTACTTCGTGTTCGAGAAAGTAATTTAAATCTTAGGTGCAAGAAAACCACTTTTGCGACATCATAAAATCAGAAAACGTTTTGTTCTGGCACAACTCGTAGTACATACGAGAAAGTAAAAATACAGTACACATATAGAGAAAAGTCTTATTCAATGAAACGAATATCCAACACATTTCCCATGTTGGTGCTGTTCAAGGAATTGCATCTCCATTGCACAAAAAATTTCAAATTAGGCTCGACGACTGGGCACACCCGGCCCCGCACTTAAAATGATGATGTATTCAATTTTAATTACAAACCCGTTATCACCTCAATATCAAACTTTCCCGAGGGTTTTCAAAAACTTTTTTTTGATCCCATAAATCCTCGTACGCGATACACAACCCCTCGGCGAGAGCAGAAGAGAAAAGCCCTTTTCAGGATTCCGCTCCCCCGAAATACGCGCGCGTTGGTCCTGTGCCTGTTGGGAGGTGGGGGGGGGGCATTTGCATAGGCAGCGTGCGGAGCCAGGCGGCGACAAAGCGGAGGAAAAACAAAGGGCGGCGGCGACGGCGTCGCGTTGCACACGCGGACGCCGCGTCGCGCCGCCCCGCCCCCCTCGCCACCACCACCATCACACCCCTACAACACCACCACGACCACCGCCAGCACTCACTGCGAAAGGACCGACCGGCTTAATTGATGGCACCGCAGTGCCCTTGACCCGGTGTTTCTATGCTACGAATTACAAATTTTCGACACTAGGTAAATAACTGAGCGGAAGTCAGTCGATGTACGGAGAATTCTGGTGGCCATCTGCTCTGATCGGTAGATTTCCGTGGTTTCTACCACCAACATCTGGGGAATGGCGGGTCACTATCCTAACAAACAGGCCACGGATCGCGCGCGATCTTTCCTTCCTCTTCCTTGTCTTATCATCACCCCTTACTTATACTTACACAAACATTATCACGCATACACTGCATTATCACACATACCGGGAGATCGGTCGGGGGCTTAGAGTTTGTCTCGACTGAGGCGGTGCCCCGCTCTCGGGAGAGCCCTGGTTGTAGGGAAACCCCGCTAGTCGACGGTAGGTCGGCGCGGGATCTTGCCATCCAGCGGGAGAAGATCACTGCCACCATTCAAGGAAAAATATACACTATACATACGGGACTAATGTCCTCGGTAGTTGACGCGCCCAGAATAACTGACAATCAATCAATCAATCAATCAATGCCTTTGACCGGGAGGTTCTCCGGTTCCACTCCCGACATTGGTAGGATTTTCAACACTAGCTACATAGCTCGGTCGAGTTCAGCTCATTGTCTGGAGGAGGAGTCTAGCGGCCTGCTGCTCTGATCGCAAGTTTTCCGTGGTTTCTTCTATCAACACCAAGCGAATGCCGGAGACGTACCTTAACAGAACGGTCATATACCGAATGCGATCTTTCCTTCCACATACAAAACATACATTTACATGCACTACTCTACCACACATGCCAGATTGATTGATTGATTGATTTTTCGTGTTTCCGGGCGCGTCAACTGCTTCGGTCATTAGTCCCGTTAGTGTTGTGTATGTTCTTTCCTCTGGAGAGGGCGGTGGTCTTCCCTTTCTGGGCAGATTCGGCGCCGACCTACCGTCGACTAGTAGAGTTTCCCTCTAACCAGGACTCTCCTACCAGCGGGGCACCGCCCCAGCCGGGACAAGATCTAAGCTCCCGACCGGTCTCCCAGAATATGTGATCATGTAGTTCATATTAGTGTGACCACACATGTCAGGAGACCTGACGAGAGCTAAGAGCTGGTCCCGTCTTGGAGCGGTGTCCCATTAATGGTAGGTACATGATTGAGCGAAAACTCCGCTAGCCAACAGGTAGGTCGGAGCCGGATCACATCATCGAGGGGGGAATGTACTACACTTACGGGAATAATGACTTAAGCAGTTGAAGCTAACCAATAAATCATTCCATGAACACCACCATCATCCCCCCTAAACACCACAACGACCATCTCAATCCTGACTTCAATGTGACCGCCATCTTTACTACCACCACCGTCGCCGTATTCACAAATTTCCCATCCAGCGACGTTAGTCAAATTCCACCACTAGCACCAAAGTTTCCATCGTCGTTAGTATCATCACCATTGAAACAGAAGTGCCATCATCATCATCATTAACCCTCGCATGGCCAAACATGATATTGATTGATTGAGTTTAAGGGCGCTTCAACGGCTAAAAAGCATGATATTGAAACGCAGCCGTTAGTGTGGGGGACCTAAGTGACCCCCCAAAAAAAACAACGTTGTAACAAAAAAGCTGATATATTGAGTACAGAATGGTATTTGCTTTATTACTGTATTGTTTATTACCTTGCAATATTGTACAAGAGCATTTGTGTAAATTTCGCAAATATTTTGTAATATATTGAAATGTTGAAAAATGCTTTTGCACACTCATCTAAGTCATGATATCATTTTTGGAATAATTATTATATTAAACCTTTGTAATTTCACATCATTATTATTACAAGAACACTTGGACACACTTATAGAGAATATTTAGAAAATATGAAATATAAATACCTACCTCTGAAACCCTCTGTCTAATATCTCGCTCACTCCTAGCTGTCGTAAACGCAGTTTCTTACAACTCACCCAACACAACTGAGAATGTAAAACGCTGCGTTTAGAGTAAAAGAGAAGATAATCGGTAGCTATCAGTTCTTTCAAGTATCTGTAATGCAATAGTGTCATATTGGGAATGAAACAGCAATATACAACAGAAATATAAATGTGAACGTCAAAATATGAATAACAAGAATGGCAAATTAGGGGTATCTTGAGTTTCCCAGAGTCATTTCTATGTAATCCAAAAACCATATTACTATGAAAATTGTGTTAAAATCTTCCAAATAAATGAATATTTACACACGTGAGAGAAACAATTCTACTATCTTTTTTCTGCTAATCCTAAAGGAAAAAAGAGAAGAGAGGGACCTTAGGTCCTCCGCTCGGCTATGAGAGGGTTAATGCCGTCAGTATATGCCCTACTAACACTATCATTGTATACGCAATGGCCTCCAACGAACAATCACCACTCTGTGCTGCATTACTACCACTGTGACGCTGACGGCAGCCTCATCACATCCATTGACTACACCAATTCTTCCCAATTCAGCCACCTCCCACTTTCGCCAGTCCCGTGCCAATGAGACGTCATGGTCCCTACTACTACCGTCACCGGCGTCGTAGTTTTTGTGCAGATCTGAGTTTACCGCCATTAACAGACGTCTCATCTCCACCGCCTTCGATGACCGACACCAATTTTTCAATTCACGGTAACAACATAGTTTCTAATCCTTTTGCGCATGCAAACCATCACCAACATGCGCCATCACCTCTACGTCACCTCTTTCTTCAGTTCAATAGTCCTTTCCTACAGATAGCAGATTTCCGACTCGATTAATTAGATACCATTAGCTCCGTTGCTAGGTGGAATTCAGCCGAAGATAATTTAGCGGCCGACTGTTCTGATCGGTAGTTTTCCGTGGTTTCTTCGATCAACACTAGGCGAGTGCCGGAGCAGTACTCTAACAAATGGACCACGCACCGCGCGCAATTTTTCCTTCCTCTTCCTTGTCCTACACTAACCCCCTTCCTTACACGCACTACACTACCACTGTTGTCGGGAGACAAGTCGCGAGCTTAGAGCTCGGGCGGTACCCTGCTGGGGGAGATAGCTAAAAGGAGAAAATCGCGCAAGCCGGAGTGTTGGTCGGCGCCGGATCTCAGATTCCATCGGAAGAGCAAACAACTCTATCTCTTGCTTACAAGGCACCTCCTACTCTCGGGACCGCCAGCAAAGTAGTTAACGCACCTGGATATACTCATAATTAGAGGCCGGAAAAATATGTAGTATTAAACGTCAAAATATGTACATAAATATGTAATGAAAACAATAAGAATATATAATAAATATGTAAAATCGGATAAAATATGTAATATTAAAATATACAAATTAACAAACATTAACATAATTCGAATTCAGTCGCTGTCTGGAGGAGAATTCTAGCGGCCGGCTGCTCTGATCGGTAGTTTTCCGTGGTTTCTCCGATCAACACCAGGCGAATGCCGGAGCAGTATCCTACCAAACGGGCCACGGACCGCGCGCGATCTGTCCTTCCCCTTCCTTGTCGTATCCTCACCCCTTACACACACACACATACTAACATGCACTACATTACCACATATTCCGGGAGACCGGTCGGGAGCTTAGAGCTTGTCCCGACTGGGGCGGTGCCCCGCTGGTGGGAGAGTTCTGGTTAGGGGGAAACCCCAGTAGCCGACGGTAGGTCGGCGCCGGATCTCACCATCCAGCGGGGGAAGATCACCGCCATCTCTCGAGAAAAAACATGCACCACACTAACGGGACTAATGACCTAAGCAGTTGACGCGCCCGGAAACACGAAAAAATCAATCAATCAATTAACATAATTCGACATTATATTTATCAAAAATTTCCGAAACAAATTTTAAAAATAATTCAAACGTTTTAAAATCATTTGGAGAGAACAAGTTGATGCACGTTTTGAACTTTACAACATTCCCGTCAGTAATAAAAAAATATATCTATCGCTATCCAGGCCCAAAGTTTAGCAGTCAAACTAGATGCAATAGAAGCCCTCGTACAAACTGGCAATACCTACAACTAGCAAGCAATAACTGCACCGTGAAGCATTCTCATCGAATTGTTACAAGTCGGCGATCGACAACGTTTTTCGTAAATTAAAGTTAAAGATCACGAAACGCGACGTCCATAATACTTTTCACACCTAAAGGTGAAAATGATCTCAGACGTGTACTTCTACTGAAGCTGGTGCGCCAGACTGTAATAACATCCGACCGCGTCTTAATGAAGTGCACCTCGAGTCGACAACACTTAGTTTTTATGTAGGAAAAAATTCTGATTTTTTTTAAAATACCATTTTCATAAATATGTAATAAAATTGAAGCAAATTCATAGATTAAAAAATGTTTTGTGAAAATATCAAAATATGTAAAATATGTAATATAGTACTAAATATGTAAAAATATGTAACGAAAAAAATTGATATTGTATTAGGATGGCGACGATTCGCCAAGATTTCAATTTTGAGAACGGTAAGAAGAAAGGCAAAAAATATGTAATTACATAAAAACCCGGTCTCTACTCATAGTGCATACTCACTCGCCCGCTCACCAGTCCTATCTCATTTCGTCCGAAGGGATTGTGCCCCGTCCTACGCCAGACTGGCTTCTCCAACGGCTGCTCTGCACCGACCCCAGAGCCCAGCCCGTCGCTATTGCCCCGTCACTCGCCGGGCATTGTCAGCGTCGCTTTGTGCCAGCGGAAGTCGCCTCCCTCACCCTTCCAGACACCCCCCACCCCACCCCACCCCACCCGCTCCTCGAGCTGTCGTCCGCCCTCCAGCGACGCCGCATTACCTTCATATTAAACAATTTTTTCCCAACGCCGCATATATCTCCCGCTTACGACGCCAGTCCTTTGATTTCATTATTAAACATCTGTGCCCGCGGGTTCGTTTTTTTGCCGGCGACGCGACCCGGAGGAAAAAAAACGAGTAGACCGCTTAGTTTTTGCAGCTATTTTTTTCTCGTTCGACGCAACGGTTTGGTTTTTTGGGCGCGTTTTTTTTTGTTTCCCGCGCGCGCCCTGGCTGCCCCACGCGGCGCCGCGGCGGCCGAAACAATTGCGCGCGGAAATTGGAGTGCGCGAGGGGGGGGGAGGGGAAGGGTCGCGAGCTGCGTTGCGCGCTGGGAGGTGGGTCGCACGTGCGTGAGGCGTGGTGTGTGTGTGTGTGTGTGTGTGTGTGTGTGATGTGTGTGTGTGTGGTTTGTCGTGCTGTGTGGCGTGCGTGGCGGCGAGTGGTTGGGTGAAGGGATGCGATGTAGATGTTTCTGTAAAAGTATCTGTATTGAATCGGATGTTTTTGAACATTGATGTATTGAATTGGATGTTTTTGAACATTGGTATACTGAATTCGATGTTCTTTAACATTGGTGTATTGAATCCGATGTTTTTTTTAACGTTGGTGTATTGAATTCGATGTTTTTGGAACACTGGTGTATTGAATCCGATGTTTCTTGAGCAGCGGTGAATTTAATTCGAAGTTTTTGAACGTTGGTGTATTGAATTCGATGATCTTTGAACATTGGTGTATTGAATGAGATGTCTTTGAACACTGGTGTATTGAATCCGATGATTTCTTTTGCACGTGAATGTTTTCTGCTGGATCTTTGTAGGTTTTTGATGTTTTGTTTGCGGTTGAAAAATTCCCATAATCACAATCAAAATTGATGTCTGAGTTCGAATCAAACGAATCTCTGTCTGTGTTTGATCCAAACGAATGCGGTTTGTACTTCTTTCATCGAGACAACAATTCCTCGCCCCAGATGATCGTAATGCACATGTATTTTCTTCGCCTTTCCTAGTATTTCGAACATGCAGAGGCATTTTTATTTTTGTTTTCAGTGAAATTTCAATTAAAAATTAATGCACATAGGCGCTATCAAATTAAAATTTACATGTTTCACAAAGATAAGTCATCCCCATGCACCAAATGTTGAAGGCAAAAAAGCTTAACTCTCTCTTCTTTTGCGGAGTGATATGCAAGTACTGTGATGTTCACTGCTTCAAAATTAGAAGTACACACCTTCAGTATTGTGAAATGTATCCAAGATTATAAAAGAGTGCAAACAAATTTAAGTCTGATGCATCTCTTGCTTCTATATCTTCTAAAATAATTGCAGCATCCGAACTAATAAGCATCGTATCAGGTTTCACCATTTCAACTCCTCAGCTGTTGATGGCCGAACACCAATGTGCAGCGCCTTTACAAAGCACCGGAAAGAGCAACGAGTACGAACGACCGGCTCATTTAACTCGCCGTTTATAACGCAGATGGCTCTGTCACTTAGCTCGTTACGCCAAGACAAGGGCGCGAAAAAAGTTGCTGGCAGCTGCTCTGTACGCCTGCACTTGGAGGAGATTATTAAGGGTACCTTGAACACAACGCCCCAGAATAGTCAAAAGAAAATTCAGAGAGAAAAAATCAAAAACTTTATTATATTTAGGAGTAATATAGAATTACAAGATGTTTGAAAGTTTCCGGGCAGTTCGGAAAATTATAATTTTTATTTCTAAAAACATTCAAATGGGCTTTATATTTCAGGAATTTAAATAATACACACAATATATATATATATATATATATATATATATATATATATATATATAAGCTATTTCGATCCCCAGGTTAACACCAAAGATGTTGGCATTAGTTTTACAAAGACTCGACTTCGAAGTCCAACTGAATACATATTATTCTGTCAACGGCATCTGAAGCTACTCCTCAAATTCACGAATTCTTGGAATTGCACTGTAATGCGTTCACTATTGGTCTTATGACTCATTATTTGTTCTTTTGGTATATGCATTTGCATTTGTTACGCCGTCTATAGATTCACTACCCACCATTTTCGTAATGCCATTTCGGTTATTTATTTCTTCCTAGAATATAGGTTGGTGCAACATGGCACCAAAATAATTCATTCACTGTTCCTTCATATTAAAAAAAAATAATTTAAGTAGCTTGTTATTTCTCTTATGTAAGTCGTATTAGGTCTGCCATTTTCAATGACGAAAATTTGATTTCCTCATGATAGAAATGCAACGACCCGCAAACCCTGACGTTGAAAACGATATTGAAGCAACGCTATATGAAGTCAGTAGATTTTTTTCCCCTGCTTCGCGGCGGCTGTGAGTGTGTTTGTGTCACCCCAGGCACTAGGAGCGCAAGCTCTGCAGGGTGCCGCAGGGATTAACAGTTGCCATTCAATCGCTTTACTGCCAATTACACACCGACAACACCTCTTCACAATCCAATCAGCATCGCAAGGAGTGTCAATCCAATCACGGGGCACTTGAGCGTCACCCGGCTCACCACGCCCCGCGCGGCGGCAAGGCAGTCGGCACCTGCCCCGCGCCCCGCGCCACTCCCCGCGCCCCGCGCCCCGTTTCCCTGCGCCCTGCGCCCTCAGCCACGCGTCCTGTGCCACTCCCCGCTCCTCGCGCCCCGCGCCCCGCGCTCCCCGCGCACTGCACGGTTCTCGTGCTCCGCACCACTCCGCCCCGCGCCACTCCCCGCGCCCCGCTTCCCTGCGCCCTGCAACCTGCGTCACTCCCCGCTCCCCACTCCTCGCGCTCCATGCCCTGTCCGGTCCTCGCGCCCCACAACGCTCCCCGCTCCCCATTTCCCCTCCCCTAATCCCTGCGCCCTGAACCCTCAGTTCTGTGCCCCGCGCCACTCCCCGCTCCACGCGCCCCGTTTCCCTGCGCCCTGAGCCCTCAGCCCTGCGCCCTCAGCCCCGCGTCCTGCGCCACTCCCCGCTCCTCGAGCTCCCCGCGCACTGCACGGTTCTCGTGCCCCGCACCACTCCGCCCCGCGCCACTCCCCGCTCCCCGCACCCCGTGTCCCAGCGCCCGTAGCCGTCAGCCCTTCGCCCCGCACCCTTCGCCACTCCCCGCTCCTCGCGCCCCGCACTACTCCCCGTTCCCCAATCCCCGCGCCCCACTTACCCTCGCCACAAGCCCTGTGCCCTGCGCCCTGCACCTTGTGCCACTCCCCGCTTCTCGCGCCCCGCGTCCCGTGCCTTGGCCGGTCCTCACGCCCCGCACCACTCCTTGCACCCATTCACAGCGCTTTCCACTCGCCACACGCTTTAAGCCTTGCGCTCCGAGCCCATGCCACTCCCCGGTCTTCGCGCCCGGCACCGCTCCCCGTTCCCCACTCCTCGCGCTCCGCGCCCCACGCTGCTCACCTCTCCCTGCTCCACGCGCTCCGCGCACCACGCTCCACACCGCGCCCCGCTCCCCGCGCCCCGCGCCCCGCTTCCCCACGCCAAAAGCCCTGCGCCCCGCACCCCGCACCACTCTCCGGTCCTCGAGCCCCGCGCTCTGTGCCACTCCCCGCGCCTCGCTCCCGGGCCTTACGCCCTGCACCGCACCCCGCTCCCCGCCCCCTCTCCACGCGCCACGCGCCCCACGCTCCACTCCGCCACCCGCGCCGCTCCTCGCCGCTCGCCGATCCCCTATCCCCGTTCTCCTCTCTCCGGTCCACTATCCCCGCTCTCCGCTCTTCACGGTGCCCACTTCTCGTGTCCCCCGCCCCGCGCAACGTGCCCCGCGCCTCGCCCACGGAGGCAAAGCAGCGATGTGTCAGTCAAAATTCCATAGTCTACACCACCTAGACAACGTACACTGTAGTCTATTTACACTACCGCAATGCATCTCTGTTGCCAGTGACGTTGGTTCTATCTTAACTTGTGGTCAGGAGTTTACGTAATTCTTCTGCATCCGGGGATATTTTCAAAATTTTGGAAGATAGAACAATAAAAAAGAATCTTTAGGCGTCAAAGAAAAATCAATCAAAAAACTTGCAAGAGATTCATTGTTAATTTAATGATATATATTATCGAATTTCGGGATTTTAGATTGACTTTTATGTAATATACTTACGGACTGGTGTTTTTCTGAAATTTAATTTTTTCTATTCTATATGATCTTTTTAAATGGTGTAAATATGTTCTAAAGTTCTACGTCAACTGTTATGTTACATGATGTACCTATTTGCTGTTTTTTTTGTTTATTTGCGTTTTTGTTCATAAATGTTCATCTTTATTCTCGTTTCATGTAATTTTTTTAAAAGTTTCCTAATATATTAATTTTGCCATTTTTTTTCACTGCGTAACAAGTCTGCATGTCACTCTGATGAAACAAATAAAGGAGTTTTTAAATTTCCTCTGACTTATTGAATGAAAACTAAAATTTCAAATGTACAAATGCTGTCTGCCATTACGAATGTACTACTTCTCATTATAACCGGAATATTTGTTGAGAAATATTAAACAGTCTTCAGAAATTACATTGACTAATAGACTCGGGTAGAGTACATTTAAATTCCTAACAAAGCAATTAAACAAAAAAAATCCTATCAGAGCACCTGGCTGCTAGAGTTCTCCTCCAGACCGCTGTTGAATTCGACCCACGTAAGAAGCTAGGGTCGAAAATCCTACCGCCGTCGGGACTCGAACCCAAAGACCTCCCCCTGAGAGGCACTGGGCGGGTCGGACGGAGAGGGGCAGGGACGGGAACGGAGGGCGCCGCCCGGTGCGGGGCGGTGTTGAGAGCGGTGGGCGACGCGCGGGCCCTGTAGGGCGATGGCGGGGGCGCTTACTTCTCCGCCCACCGCTCGCCTTCGTCGCCGACACCGCTTCCAAACCCCACTCTTCTTGAATTTTAAGTTTGTGAATGGTCCAACCATCTGATGAATTGAAGGCGATATATATTTCTAATCACAAGGTTATCTTCAGAATACGTAACTTGTGCATCTTATGTTATCTTCGGAATGTATCGATATAGTGCATTCTTCGGTAATATTGTTTTATTTATGTAATCATAGGAAGTACGTTGCAGGTTTCCTCGGGATTCTTCTGTCCCTCATTCTATCATTCCTCCATCGTCATTCATATGATATCTTCATTATTCCCTGTACCTCAAGCCATTAATCATTTTTAGGAGTGAGCATAAAGCTTGGTCACTTGCATCGTAATAAAGTATTCTGTTCTGCGAATGCTCTTGCAGTTCTCATTTGCATCGTGTCACATGCAGTCAGAAATTTCTGCGTTACTGTTAATGTAAACGTCCATGAAAGTGATATTCCTGTACAAAAATTAAATTTCATGTACACGTACAGTAACTTTTACGTACATGTTCATTAAATTTCATGTATGTGTACAATTAAATTTAATGTACACAAGTTAACAGTCGTACATTAAGTCTACATTGATTTTAATTTAAGCATGAAATTTAATGTACATGTACATTAATCTCCCTTTAATGTACAAGGTAAATTAAAATTCATGTTTAGTCGTACATTAAATTTAATGTAATATCTGACTGTGTTTTGGATTGCTGTGCGTCCTTTATCGCCGTCCGCCTTCTTGCCAGCCGCCCCTCCACCCTCCTCAGTTCTTCCTGGCGTTTCGGGCATTTCTCCCCTCCCATCTCTGCACTGACCGACGTCCTCAACCTCCCCACATTATCAACCCCCCGCCTCCCAACCATTCACCAATCACCAGCTCCGTTTCCTTCGGAACATTCAGACGTTCCAGAAGACCCTCCACCCATCCTCTTCATCATCTCCATTTCTCCCCATCCCCTCTCCCAGCCCTAATCTCCTTCTGGTGACCCCCCGCCACCTCCTCCCGGCCCCCACCCCCGCCTCGCGCCCGCGCCCGGCTCACGTCAGCTGTCAATCAAGCGGTGACGTCAGCGCCGGGAGGCGAGAGCTGTGACGTCAGCTCCGTTACGCGGCCCCGACGCTGGAGCCTAGGCCTAGGCGCAGCTCAACGGCAACGTCTGCGCACGAGGGCTCCAGCGCAAGGCAATCGTAGCACACGTGGTAGAGCGCAAAGGTAATATCTTACGAGTCACCAAAGAACATCGGCCACGAAAAATGAAATGTATTTTTACAAACTACAGCTCAAAAGGAATGCCTCAAAAGGAAGGTTCCTTTGCTATTCTGCAGAAAACTTGTACCAGAATGTAATTGACCTCGTACCAAGGTCAAAATAGCCCATTTTCAGAAACGCTTGAACGATTTAAAGAGTGAGGACGATTTTTTTAAAGAGTGTTGTGTGTGAAGTTATTATTCTCTCCAAACGTTTCGAGTGGATATAGTTTGAATACTTCTAGGATATTCCGAGATTCATTTGTATTGCACTTAGATGTTCGAAAAATTAAGAAATAGTGAACAAAAAATGTGGCTGTTTCTTTGTTTTAACGTAGCAACTAATAGTTCAACTCCATGTTAACAAGAATTTTTCACTAAAATTTGTGTTCTACACCATTTTGTGTATTGTTTGCTAATGTTAACCGAAGTGTTTAGTAGTGGATACGAGAGCTGAAGTTATAATGTTGGAAATGCTTCATAATGTTGTTAGCATGACAGGAACATTATTCAGAATTTACTTTTCGTATACTTCGATTTCTTTAACGTGGCGCTTAACGTAAATCAGCTGTTGGGGTATCATCCAATCGGGAGCTTAAATGTCACCAGAGTCACGTCACCTTGATGATATTCAAGCTCTATATTAGATGACACCGTAGCAGCTGATTTACGTCAGGTGCCACGTTAAAAAATCTAAGAACAAAAGCGGTTGTAAGTTCAAACTTCCTCATGGAGTGGATCTTATAAGACGTAATTAAATCGACGTAATGTATTTTGCTAAAAAGGGTTTAGCAAGAGATGTCTGAAGTAATCATAGTATACAAACTACAAACTTATTATAGGTTTTCTTAATGGTTTTTAATAATATGAGAAAACGGCGCTATGTTGTACCACAGTTTTCTCAAGTTGATAATTCCATCAATTTCCCAACAATTGAAGTGGAGTATTTCTTAAATTCTCATTGCCCCGATAAATTAGAAATACAATAAAAGGACTGTATACTGTGTTCCATGTGTACATTGATTATCGTACTTAATTGTACGACCGCAAGCATCGATTCATATGAAGCACAACTGTTTCAATTTGTAGATTACCAAACAAAGAAAGTTAAGAGGCTTGGAAATGGACTTTTACAGAAGATTTGAAGAACGTATACAAAGAAAAGAACTAGAAATGAAGTTCAGGAAATAATGGATCTAACAGCGCGTCTTATTAAGTTAGAAAAAGACAACTGAATTAGATAGGACATTTCCTGCAAATTAAGTTATGAAAAGCCAACAATTAAAATGTAAACAAGCCATGGTGCTACAGAATGGTACAGATTTTCTCATATAACTTAGTTTCGGTAAAAAAAGTTTCAGGTTTTTTACATTTCACATCACATTTTATCAGCTTTTTTGTTCCCTTGTAGTAGAAATATGGCTTTCAAACTTTTTTAGAAGAGTAAAAGCTGGTAGTGTATGCAAATTTTCGTTGAAAATCGTCAAAATTGTATTGATGCCACGCTATTCCGTGCATTTATCTGTGTCGGTACGGATGTTTAAATTTGAAGTCGCTTTAAAGTTAAAATTTGGAACCGCTTTAAGGAAAATATTTTTAATATTTTCCATATTTCACTAGAAATTAAGCAAAAATTACTAATAAAAATTCACATTAATTAAAGTACAATTTGTAAAGAACAAATTTATTTAAAAAAAAAAACACTTTATCTTTAAGAATGTAGTTGTACAAGGGAGTTCAAAATATTCAAACGTTTTCCATTTTCGAAAATACCAGGTTTTATTTCCGATAAAATCTCAACAAGTTTTTCCGCAGCCTTACATTACATCCGCAGCCTCTATGCTACGTATATTACTCCGCCTACGTAATATTGGAGAAAAGGAAATTATCTACTGAAAAACGGAAGAATTACAGAAGATTAACAGCGAATATGCGAAGAAATCGGGCAAGAAGAAGAAGAAGAAGAAGAAGAAGAAGAAGAAGAAGAAGAAGACACCTTCCTTATTTGAGTGTCAAGTGTCAAGTGGCTACCAAAACCGTTCTAAAGCGATGTTATAATCACAGCGAGACAGAAACAGTTTTCCATGGCTGGAACCATAACCAAATGAAATGTTTCGTTTTTGAAGGTATTTTTATTGTTTGTCGCCAATTGTGACGGTTAGGCCGGAAGCCAACAAGAAAAAAACAACAAAACACAATAAGTTCAAAGCTAAAACTTTTTGAGAAGTTGGCCATTGTTCTGAATAATAGGGAAACACAAATATGGCGATCAGAAGGCTTTAACATTGCGGTGTGCAATTATTTGATTGGGTCAAAATCTACGAGTTTTCCTCTTTCGGGAATGTTTACACAGCTATTTATTGTTGTATATTGCTCATTAGACGGCCAAAGTCTGAAGGAGTTGTATGGCATACTCATCCGGGGTGACCAAAAATCCGCCATATTGAATTCAATACGTCCTTTTTATGACCTCATGGATTCCGAGTTCAAATCAAATTTTTTGTTCAATAATAGAATTTTTTTCATCGCCGAAAAATACCGTACCATACCGCTTCGGTGTCTCTAGGTAGGATTATTACAAGGAACTATTTTTCTAGATTTCATTCTTCAAAATTAAAACCAATGAGTATTTTTCAGTGCACAAACACTTTAAATAAAATTCTTCTAAGGTTGTTGTACCAATCAGTGCAATTTGAGTCAACAAATATATAGGAAAACCGTTTGAAACCATTTTAAAAGAGAAACCGAAATATTTTATGAACCAAACACCAGGACCTCCGGGTCAGCAACGCAGTTGGGCCAACGGCAACGCCATCTCTAGCCTGAGTCGAGTGAGGAAATGCAGATTTGCATTCCCTTCGAGTGAGCGGCAGTGAGCGGGCCCTTGGGCCTCCGGGGCGTCTCGGCGCCCTTCCTGGGCCTCCCTTCCGGGCGCGCAGGGCCGCAGGGCGTCTTCCCACGGCGCCTCGGCGCTTTGCATATCGGCCGCGCCCTCCGCCCTCCGCCCTTCGCCGCGCCCCGCCCCGCGCGCGCCCGCACGCAGCCATTTTTGCATATCGGCGTTCGTGCGAACCGCGTAGAAGGCGCCGCCGCTGCTTCATATGTAGATATAAAAATGTCGGCCGGGGGCGGTGGCGGCGGCCAGGGCACGGGGAGGGGGGCGGACCGGAAGGGGTAGGGCGTCAGGGGCGAGACCTGTCCCTCCGCCACCCCATGCAAAGTAGCGCGATTCCTTGTTATTTATGTATGCCTAAAGACGAACACCTTGCATGCTTGTGGAGCCCTAATATGCAAAAATTGTTGTTGCATACATAAGGCCGTGCAGGTGGGCCTGCCGCGTTCCCACGGGGCCGCGAGCGGGCGGAGAGGGAGGGGGGGAGAGCGAGCGCCAAACGCCCACCCCTTTCGAAATTTCAACCGGTGGTGGAATGCAAATCGGGTCCACCGCCGCGCTGCCGCTGGGCCTCCGGACCCAAGTCTCCCTCGGGCACTGCTCTCCGCCCTGCCCTCTCCCAAACAGGAAGAGGGGGGAGTAGGCTACGCGCCGCTTCCTTTTCCTTCTCACCCAAACCACACCATCACAACTTATAAATTACCTAGGCTTTCACATATGAATGTTGTGGCTAATGCCCGATCTGGATAAATCCCAAATTAGCCAATTATGTCTGTAAAACTACGAATGCTAAACCAGCACGTACTTTCTCGCCCGTACTTTCACGCAAAATTTAAGCGCAAAGTACTCATGTTTTCGAAAAATCGTACATAACCTTATTTCAAAATACATCTTTAAGAAACAGATTTCATTAAGAGAAAACATCTATATCTTTAATATTTTAGTTGTAGAATGTTGCCGAAAAAGATTTCAACTTTTACAATTTTCGAAAAGTTAGGGTTTTCAACTAAAGAGACCTGCAATATTCACTTAAACGTCCTTCACACTATTCAACAACAAAATTTAATAGCAAACGATGGGGCCATTTTTTTGAAAATTTTGAAAATGTTCCAGAGGCTTCTTGTAAAGTACCCTCAAAATTGAAATATTGGTTTCATATTCAAGGGCCCGCGACATGAGCCAGATTGAATGCAGAATATCAATAATGGAGAAAATCGGCTAAACGATTAAACCGCTAGTGTTATTCACAGACGCACGGACAGACGGACTGACAGACGATTCGATTTTTCATTCCAATTTTTTCATTCGATTTTTCCGTATCAAGGACTCGACTCTCAAAACATGGATTCTAGCTACACCACGCGTTAGAGACTTTTTTTCTAAATTAAGCAATTGGATTTTCCACTTTTTCGATTCCAGGGCTCTGTAAAGGGAATTTTTCTGCCGAAAATACGCCGTTTTTTCGAACAGCATTATAAAACTTTCTCTACTTCATAGCGATAAAGAAAAACGTTGCATTGTTAGCTGAGGAGTTGAGGCGGTGCTTCCCGTCCCAACAGCATAATGTTTGGAGGTAAATAATTAATTTTTACTCCATGGAGGATCCGGATTTGTGGGCCAAAGCTTCACTTAACCAAAAAACATTGATAAGTGCTTTTCCGAACAGCCGGGAGCTTGTCTTCCTCCAATTGTTGTTCTCTATCTTTCAGTGTTACATCTCGACACACAATTCCAGATCGTCCCGCGCTGAATCCACCTCCCTGGCGTAGTCCATTCTTAACACTTTTTATATCTTTGGCTTTTACTCATTGTACCCCTTTTCCAAATTTTACTGTCATTTTTTTCAATGGACATTGCTGGCGATGGAAAAAAAGACACTGAGGGCAGAGCAATATAGAAGATGCGTGATGAAATCTACTAGTATGCACAACACAAATATTTTACGCTTTTCGTCCTTTTTCTTCATCTTCTTCTTCTTGATTTTCCTCGTCTTTTACTATTTCATAAGCTGATAGTGCTCTTTTTCGTATCTTTCTAATTCTGAAGTACTGTTCATGGAATGCATCATTTCTTAGCACTCACATTCATCGGTACGTACCGGCAAAGGTGACTCAGGGCATCAACTGATGTCACTGCAGTGCCTCTGACCGGGAGGTACTCGACATCCGGTTCGACACCCGACAGTGGCAGGATTTTAGACACTAGATACACAGCTACTGATGTATTCAGTCGCTGTCTGGAGGAAAATCATAGTCCGACTGCTTTGACCGGTAGTTTGCCGTAGTTTCTCTGATCAACTCCAGGCGAATGCCGGAGCAGTACTCTAACAAACGGGCTAAGGATCGGCCGCGATCATTCCTTCCTCTTCCCTGTCCTCTCCTCACCCCTTACTTACACATACGTACACTCACAAACACTACACTGTCACATTTGTTGGCAGAGTAGTCGGGAGCTTAGAGCTTTTCCCGGCCAGGGTAGTGTCTCACTGGTGAGGAAAGCTCCCCCAACTGACAAGTAATTAGGATCATACCATCCAGCAAGGGATGATCATTGCCAGCTCACACTACACTACACCTACGGGTCTAATGACTTTCGCACTTGACGCGACACCGGAATCATTCATCGATCACTAATTCATCTCGCTCGCACGTAAAATATCAACCCCTTCAACCCTCAAGTGACTACCCTGTCACCTTACGCTACATTTCCCCGTCAACTCCTTCCCAAACCCCTCCAGATTCCGGCACGTCAAATTCTTCGTGCGTCGCACCCATTCGTCATGTGCCAGTCTCCTGCCCTCGCCGCGGCTTCTCGAGCGCCTGTACTTCCACCGCGCTCGGCCACGCCCCCTGTCAACCCAATCGCTCGTCAGCCTCGTCAGTCGCCCCCCGCGGCAGCCTCACCCTTCGACGCGCACCAGAAGCGTTGCCCCGGCTGACGTGACTGAGTGTCAACAATCGTACGGTTTGAGTCCCAACCTCCTATGGTTCGAGTCCCAACCTCCTATGGTTCGAGTCCCAACCTCCTATGATTCGAGTCCCAGCCGTGGTGGATTTTTGATTCAGCACTAGCTAGACAACTATAGCTCGACAACTTGAAAAAAACCATCATGGCGCCGCTTACATCAGCCGGTGTGGCAAGCCAACTCTTCTCGAGGGTGAGCTCAGTTGAATTCCAAGACCGCCTACAACCATAGCTGATTTCCTCTTGCAACTCCGTTCTCACGCTATGCTCTTGACGGCGACCGATTTTCATTTGCCGAAAGTCCTGTGTCAGACGATAAAGTCTATCACGGGCCTGGGCTCTCAATGGTCACCTTCATATAGAGCGATTTTTATAAGAAAGGACCGTTTTGACAGCTAGTGTTGGCAACATAATTGAAGGTTCTGTGGTCGTTGTGTCCTTAAGACCATTAGACTCACCTTCCTCCGTTCGTTTGTTTGTAGTTGGCTAACTTGTAAATGGCTTCGACGCTTTCTTTTCTGATGTCATCGTCCGACGACAATATAGTTCGCCACGACAAATAACTGAAATTATGAAGAGTGGTTTCTCCGATCAACACCAGGCGAATGCCGGAGCTGTACCCTAACAAACGGGCCACGGACTGTGGGCGATTTTTCCTTCCTCTTCCTTATCCTATCCTTCCCTATTACATACACACACACACACTAACATGCACTACACTTCCACATATTCCGGAAAACCGGTCGGAAGCTTGGAATTTGTCTCGGCTGGGGCGGTGCCCAGCTGGTCGGAGGGTCTTGGTTAGGGGGAAACCCCACTAGCCGACGGTAGATCGGCGCCGGATCTCGCCATCCAGAGGGGGAAGATCACCGCCATCTCCTAAGGAAAAAACATGCACTTCTCTTACGGGACTAATGACCTAAGCTATTGACGCGCCTGAAATCACCCACCAACTAACCAACCATATCCACACATGCATGGTGACAAGTAGGGAGTTTAGAGCCTTGTTGGCCTATTGGTGCCTCACTGGTGCACATACCTGGAAGAAGGAAAAAAACCCGGAAGCTGACCTCTAGGTGGGCGCGGT
The DNA here is from genome assembly GCA_011170035.1 of Teleogryllus occipitalis. Taxonomy (NCBI): domain Eukaryota; kingdom Metazoa; phylum Arthropoda; class Insecta; order Orthoptera; family Gryllidae; genus Teleogryllus; species Teleogryllus occipitalis. The sequence continues at coordinate 173,709 of BLKR01001687.1, read as the reverse complement.
GGGAATTTGGCGGGATGGGATGGGGTGGGGTAGACATGACTGTATGAATTATTGTATATCTACTGTATTCCCAACACGCCAGAGCCGACTTAGCCACGCTGCAAATTCTCCCCGCCCCTCCCCACCCCGCCACGCCCTGTCGTGTCATGCTCTGTTTACCACGATTACCGTTATTAACATTGTTGCTACGCACACCTGTAAGCATTAGATGCATTGTTGCATGCTCCTAACAAACTTCGTGAATCGAACTTCTAGTTTCCTAGCTCCTACCCAACCCTAGCTTCAATAGCTTTGGCTCTGCGCTCATATGCTGTCTATCCTTAGAAAAACCTCGCTGCTCTCTTAGTCTCAGAAGATCTATGATAGAAAAAATATACAGCCCTTTCACTGAGGTGAAACTCTTTATGTTTTCCTCGTCATGAACGTCACAGGGGTCGTCACTGCAGTGAACCCTTGAGAACTTCCCACGTTCAGCATAACAGACAAAGCAGTCAACAGTGCCACCCACAACTGGGTGCTTGAAGTGTTCCTTGAATGAAATAATGAGGTGATGTTCGGATCTCAAAGTGCAAAACAACGATAGGCAAATTAAAACGCGTCGCCTGTACTCTGTTTCTGCTTGCGGGATTTCTCCTGCCCTCTCTTAATGATGAGCAGAACCAAGTACGTGATGTGTGTCCATGGGAATCCTTGGGCTAAGTCCCCGGGGAGTTGCCTCTAAGGACTACGAGTGGCTCCAGAAACTAATGGTGTAACAGAATGGCAAAGACATACTCGTACTAGTTACTATGCTATTATCTTTAATCTCGGCTAGCCACCCTCATCCCATCTGCCATCTATTTGCGCCTAAAGGACATTTTTCATAAATTCTCAATTTTTCGGTCACTCAAATATAGAATTGAAATATATTATTAAGAATATTACAAAAAAGTAAAACCTCGTCCTATATGCAACTTTTGAAAAATTTGGAGCCGATTTTGAGTAAATGTCATTTGGCTGTTTCTGAAAATGCGCAATTTTAATCACATTTTCACAGAAAATTGTCGAGTTTTGAGGAAATTTCTTTGGAAATCATTTGACGTACTTCTATTCACAAATGCAGTAATGAATAAAAAACTCCATAATATAAATAGTAAGGACCTGATATATAAATTGACAAGGGTATTTTCCTCTTTTCTAACAAAAATTTAGAGCCGTTTTTCAGAAAATTAGGAAAGATCTCAGGAGTTGCAAATAAAGTACCACCAAAATTTCAACAATGTGTTTCAAGATCGTAGAGCTTTACGTCTAGCCACATCGACTGGGGAATATTGATTTTGGGGAAACTCCTACGAATAATTTCGGCGAGTGTAGTGTTGTTTACAGACGAATGGACTGACGCAGACAGACGGTCAGACGGACAGACGCACGTTTTGTAAAAAGCAAAACTACAACCCTTTTTCAGTTTTCACGTGGCCCTAAAACGTGTACATTCCTTGAAATCTCGAAATCGATTTTTCGCAGCATTTCTCTATACCACGTATATTACTCCATGCACAAGAAGTACACAAGAAAGAATTAGTACTTTTTGGGGCAGTTAACTCTTGCCAGATTATTACGCCAGATATATAATTACCACAGAAAGAATTCCATGTTTCCATAATTGATCCGTCCAATGTGTTACAGAACCGTCTGCATTTGACGCGTGTGGTTGTCCGCGTAGGTATAAATCACTAAGCACACTCGATTTGCGGGATTTTCTGAGCAGCTTATGGGGCGATGCCTTGCCAGAGGCGGTTACACTGAACGGTCGCTGTGAACTTCTCTGTGAACGCACTAATCAGTTTCAGATTCAAATAATATTTTAGAGAGCACAACCAAAACATTCATTGCTCTTAGGGTCCGCAAGCACCCCAGGTTAGCATGCGTTGACGAATTTTGCTTCATTTAGATTATTGTCGGGATGGGGTAAATCACAAGAGAGTTAATCTCAATGCAAAATTATTTGTGGTAAATGACCGTTCACACTGGTAGAAAATAAGACGAATCCTGAATTGTTATTGGTCTGTATTGTGATACTTCACAATGTGTGATAATTAAAAGGAAGCATTTTATTAACGAAATCATGAAGAGTGTGTATGGACATTGATTGCGGAATGACCGATACTAACAAGTGAAGACTTGGACGAGAAAACGGAGAAGACCGAATCGCAAAATGTCAGATATCAAACATAGGTCAATGTATGTTTGGAGGAGTGTCAAACTTTTTGTACAGTAGAGAAGTTTAAACACTTGTTGAAAAAAAGTCGCATTTTTATGATGCACATCGGAGATCGAAAGCTCAGATCCACTAATTTTAAGGGAACAGTATATTTTAGAATTATTATTCCCGTATATTTACAAATCAATATACGACAAATCTTACCTTTCTCGTGAACGCAAGACAAATATCAATTTTTAGCAGCTAATAGAAACATAAAGTATACACCTTACAGTCCAAATTATATTGTAAATAATGCAGGATAGTCCTCCATTCATTATGATATTTCCTGTTTCATTGAAGTGCTGGGGGAAATACATTAAGTTTATGTACAGTGCAGTGATTCTTTGTTATTGAGTCTTCTGATGGTTGTAGCTCCGGAAGGAATCATAAAACCATTGTATAGCTTTATTGACACTTTTCAATCAATAACACAGCCATAAAACTCACGAGGCTAGTCATTTGGGAAGAATGCCGACCGGAAATCGTGTGGAATTCTTCTCAGTGTTCCCCTACTCCTTAGAGAATCTCGATTGGTCGACGAGAATGCCCATTACTAACGTGCCTAGGAAGGTCAAGATTCAACGCAATTAAATTGAAATTCCTTTTGTTAAAATTTATTCTTGATTGGCCTCAGAAGAAGTCTTCGACTGCAAATTGAAATTCTTGTAGCGGTACAATTCACGTTGTATGACTTGACTTACTCATGAACAGGCATGAAAGGTGATAAAATGGAGGATTTTTTCGTTGAATTTTCAAAAACATAGTGTCAGTAATTAGTTGTGTTGTTCATACATCCCTTGAGTGCCAAACGCTTCGTATTAAGTATCTTATTACATATTTTAAAATGTATTTATGATTGCCAGATAAACTCTAGTCATTTGCGATTCACAAAACTGTTAAAAAGGATTACAATTTTAACATACGGTCTTTGTTTAAAAACTTTATAAAATTATATTTCTAACATTTTGTTCTTTATTTCGTTTCTATTTAAATACTTTATTCTTATTAGATTTAATTTTGATTATCGTTAATTCCTTCAATAACAATTTATTTTGAAATAAATTTGACATAAATTAATGACTATAAGTTTAAAATTCTGTTCTAAAAGAGATTTGTAAGGTGGACTTTTAAGATAACATTTCGTATAATATTATTTGCATAATAATAATAATAATAATAATAATAATAATAATAATAATAATAATAATAATAATAATAATAATAATAATAATAATGATAATATAATTATAGTTTTTAAGTGTACACAATCTGTGAAGCAATGAAAACACATTTAGCCTGGCGACACCCGTTTTGTTAGTGTCTGAATGTGCTTTAACGCACTGTATCTGTGAATCATCTTTCCTAGAACTTTTTGTATCCCTCATTTGTCATTCGTAAAAACGCGTCTCAATTTCATTTCCACATCTTTCAATTGCACAGCTCATCAACTCAAATGACATCGTGCGTTTGCCACGCAGCTGAGCAGAAGAACCTGTTGTTTCTTTTAAGATTAATATCTGCCGTGTGAAGAAGCTAACATCCACAACCGACTCCTTCCTAATGTACCCAAGCTCTGTATTCCTTTTTTTTTATTTCGCATGCATTTTCGTCCCCTGATGGCCCACATTTTTTTATTTATTAAACTCCCCTAGTGTGCATTTGAATTATCTTGGTCGTTTATAAATCCAAATCTTTCGATGAGTTCCCACATTATTTTTCATTTTCATTTTTACTTTTCCTACCATCACTTCCGTCAATAAGAAGGTGCACTAACTGATAAAACGTGCACGGTGTAAGTAGCAGTAAATTTTTCACTTTAACAGTAAGCATATTAACGAACAATCGCTAATATGTAATCCTAAACAAAAAAAATTGTATACATGCAGGTAAAACCCAAATCCTGCAGCTGCAGTCGAAAGTTTCTCTCTTAATGGTTTCAGGTACTCTACTCCAGATGCGTCTTCAGAGAGGCGTTTCTTACAAACACAACTTTAGCCAGCGTGAAGGTTGCTTCCCTGACAGACAAGGGAAGAGTATTTAAATATTTAAATTGGTTCCGAGTGTGGTCACTAACAATCATTGAATATAATTCTACTGTTAGCACTATCTTGAAAATTATATTTAGATACATATGAGTGGGCTTGCTTAGGCGGCTCACGGCATACATTTTTACTGCAGTACTTCTGACCAGGAGGTCCCATGATTCAAGTCCCAGCGGTGGCAGGATTTTCGACTAGCTATATAACTAGGTCGATGCAGCCGATATCTGGAGAAGAATTCTAGCTGCCGACTGGTCTGATCGGTAGTTTTCCGTGGTTTCGTCGATCGACACCAGGCAAATGCCGGAGCAGAACCGTAACACACGGGTCGCGGACCGCGTGCAATCTTTTCTACCTCTTCCATGTCCTATCCTCTCTCCTTACACACACACTTACACTAACATGCACTAGACTGCCACATATTCCGGGAGACCGGTTGGGAGCTTAGAGCTTGTCCCAGCTGGGGTGGTGCCCCGCTGGTGGGAGAGTCCTGGTTAGGGGGAAACCCTGACATCTGCCCTGTAGGTCGGCGCCGAATCTCTTCATCTAACGAAGGAACATTTCCGCCATCTAACACAATAAAACATGCACCACACTTACGGGACTTATGTCCTCAGTACCTGACGCGCCCGAAAACAGTATTAAATCAGCCAATCAAACGTATGAGTGGAATTTCGCTGTTTGCCTGAATGATTGCGATAATTCACTCTTGTAATTCCCTTTTGTGTTGTTTTTGGTACATTCTTAATTTTTCCTCACTTTCTTATTCTCATTACGATATGTTGTTTTATAACGTATGATAATCTAGTACTTTGTGTTGTATTTAGTCCTACGTTAATTTAGTAGTTCCGTCGCACGTATTAGTATTGGCGGCTTGATTGACGCTGGTGAGCTTCACCTTCTCATCTTACGAAAAAGAAAACCTGATTGTTTTTTATCATTCATATTCATCAACGAATGTAAGACTTCATATTTTTCTTATTGTGAATTTTGATGTGATTTTGTTTTAATATAAAAGGTTCAATCCTGCACTGGAACGCAGATAAGGTATGACTACAGTCTCGATATAAATCTTTTGTTACAATTACTTATTAGAACTTTGAGTAAAGAAAGGCACGTGATATATTTGTAGAAGCGAGCGATTAAAATCAATATCGTTTACAAGTGTTCTTTTTTCTAATCTGTGTAAACACCCTTTTGCCAAAAGGAGTATGATTCTCTTAACTGTATAAGGTAAACCAAATTGAACATTCTCTCACTACACCAAATATATGCTCATCTGTCGTTCAGTATAATCTTTACTGCTCATGTATGAATAAGGCTGGCTCTTTTGGAGTTTTTTTTTTTCTCGAGGGTAATTCATTGGTGAGAAATTTGCAAACGAAATAAGATCAGTGGTGATGTTGAGAAGAAATTTGGGGAAGTGGTGCATGTTGCAAGATCACGGGAAAGAACGGTTATGGATTGGGAAGCGTATGATTAGATTGGCAATACTTTAGAAATTCGAAAGCTTTTGTAATATCCTCTTCTGATTTAGGCATTCTCGGAAAATTTCAGAGACCAATTTTCTTACCTTGAAATCACTCCGTTCTCTTCTCTATGCGTTAAGTCATTTTCCATGATAATCCCTCTTCTATTCTGTTTTCCTCATTTTCCTCCCTACAACCAAATTACCCATTTTACATTTATTTGCGATACACATTTATAAACTATTTTTCAACCCTTCCCTAATTCGTAATATATCATATTGTGTCTCCAGGAAAACAACGGCGTAAATGAAAAAAATATAGTTTCAGGTCGCGGAATTAAAAAAATTTACTTTTTATTTAGTAATGTTATGGTAAAAGACATACTAAAACCCACTCATGCTAATTTTTATTATACACTGATTTTAACAAGTTATTTGAAGCTTATAGATTTTCAATTTTTTCAAAATGCAATCACTGTTATTTACCATTTTCATGTATTTATTCAATTATGACATTTTTTCTCACAGAAAATGGTTTTAATGAAGTTTTCAATTAATTTCTTTTGATAATCAAGTTTATTACAAAGTGCAAAAATCAGGTTCACAAATGTATTTCAAAATATTATTTTTAAAAAGCCATTTATTACATTTAAGTCAAATTTCACGAGGAAAGTAACCGTCATGGTAGGATGCTTAAGAATAATCGAGTGTTGCGACGTTGCCGGTGCCTGAATTCGCTACAAATGAAAATTCTCTATCACGACGCATCTGCCTGATCTCGAAACTTAGGTGAGATGACTTACAGCATTATTTCTCAGGAAATTCTGAAACATTTGTAGAGTTTTAACGTCATAAAGTCAAAGACAAAAGATTTGAATTGCCACCATTGTTCTTACAGAGATGTGATACGAACAACTCCATCCTCTTATCCAACGTCTTCGCCGAAATGTCCCATTCACGGAAGAATCGTTCGGGTCCGGAGGAAGCGGGCAGTGAGCCCCGGCTGATCAAATATGCACTTCGTCGGCGCTTGAAATTGCCTCCCATGAATCGGGGCTCGTTCGCCTTGAAAACGTCTTCCCGCAGCGCCGGATGATTCAATGGCGCGCGATGGGAGGGGCCAGCAAGCGACCCAGCGGGCGGAGCAGACGGACGCACACATCGGCCCATGCGGCGCTGCTACAACAGCACGTACTTTCTCGCACTATTCCAAACGTTTGCGTAAATACTTCTTGAATCCGGAGAACCGTATCCAACTCGCAAAAATATTTTATCGCCCTAAGATTCGAACTCGGGTATTTAGCAAACAGCGTAACCCCTATTCCAGTCGCCTTAGTCAGCGAAAAATCGTCCTGCAGCTTTGAAAAGGAATGTGAACAAGCATAATACCGGAAAATTCAGAGTTTTATCATGTAAATCGAACGAGTTCCAAAAAGGGTGGAGAGTCGATAACTCTTGCATAATTGGCATTTTCCCCCTCTATTTCGTTACGAATTACAAGAAAACTACTCATACTTTCAGATTATTTTACATGAAATTAATTAAAGACGTAATTTAAAAGAGTTTTTTTTAAATAATCTCTCTGTGTTCAATATTGATTGTTTTATGTAAGACTACCCTAAAAAAGCGAATTGGTTGTAATATAAACGGCGAAAAACTTTTGTATTTTGGAAATTTCGAGAGGCTAATTTTCGGAAATCCGACAAGCACCATTTTAACAGCTTCCTTAGCACTATCCAAGAAAAAAATATTAAATTTGAATCCAAGTTTGAAAAAATGTAGAAAATGTTGTTCAGGCTTCAAATTAAGTATTACTACCAAAAAAGAAATAACTGGGCTTCCAATTCGACCAGCTCGTTCAGGGAATACTTCAGTTTTACAGAAAATAATACAGACGATTTAGGCATTCATTTACAGTCAGAGACACTGACGATTTGCCGTACCCCAGTTTTTTAGTATTAAGAACCCACAAACGTGGATTCAGAATACACAATATGTTAGAGAAAGTAATTAACTTTATATTGGAATACGAACTTTATATTGGAACTTTATATTGGAATAACTTTATATTGGAATTCGTTACCAGAGTCCGACAATAAGAGTTCTTCTGTTGAAACATTCCACATTTTTGCCGCACGATTACAATACTTTTTCCTACGTAGTAAGGGGGAAAGTATAAAGGAAATGCAATACATCATTGATAATGCAGATTAATTGACAGTCTCTTTCAGATTATGAAATTATCAGGATTTTCTAAATGAACAAATAAAAGGGTAGGTAGATGTCTTCATCAAAGAACTTGCTAAAATTATTCTTTCTCACTGATGAGAGCAGAAGTCTAGCGGATGAATAAAATCATTAATGTAGTAAAGTTTTTGTGTTTCTCCTGGTTCAAGAAAACTTCCATACTGTACGAAAAATATTGCATAACGACCATCTAACTTGTGCATTTTAACATTGTATCTGTAATATAATACACCTGAATAAAATTTTTTTAAAAAATATTTTATAAATAAATAAATAAATAGCACTTTCGTTACTCTCGGAAATTCAGTTAAATGTAGCGTTACTCTCGAGAATTCAGTCATAGTTAGCATTACTATCGACAATTCAGTCAAAAGTAGCGTTATTCTCGAGAATTCAGTCATAGCGTTACTCTAGGGAATTCAGTCATAGCGTTACTCTCTGGAATTCAGCCAAAAGGTAGCGTTATTGTTGCGAATTCAGTCACAATTAGCGTTACTCTCGGGAATACAGTCATAGCGTTACTCTCGGGAATTGAGTCATCGTTAGAGTTACTCTCGGGAATTGAGTCATAGGTAGCGTTACTCTCGGGAATTCAGTCATGTTAGCGTTACTCTCGGGAATTCAGCCATAGGCAGCGTTACTCTGGGGAATCCAGTGAGGGGTAGCCCGCTTGCTTCGCCGGGTGCTGTAAGTGTAGAAGCCGAGCGAGCTGTGGCGGGCGCGCGCGGCCACCTGGGCCGGAGTGATGCTGGGGGGGGGGGCAGGGGGGCGCCGGGGGCCCTCGCCGCTGGGCCTGCACGCCATATGCAGATGAGAGGCGCAGCTCCTTCTTTGCATACGCCGCGCGCGCCCCACCTGGCCTGCCCCCTCCACCCCTCCGCGCCCCGCAGCTTTTTGTGCACGGTAAAAAAGGCCCGGCCCGGCCCGGCCAGGCCAGGCCGCTCGCCTCGCGCGTCCCGCCCCGCCCCGCGCCGCCCTGCGCCGCCCCGCGCCGCCCCGCCCGTGGGCGCGTGAGCGAGGGAGCCGGCCCGCGCCCGCTCGGATGGGGCAGGCCCGAGAATTCGAGAGATGAAGATTCCCTCTGGCCTCGCGCCTCGCCTCCGCTCCTCGCCACGGCCCCTTGGCCCCGGCACGGCCCCCTGGCCCCAGCACGGCCCCGCAGAGACGACAGCTGTTGCCGTTGCGTCTCCCCGGGAGATACTAAAGTTCGAGACCCGATGGTGCCGGATTTTGGACACTGGCTACATCGAATTTAGCTGCTGATTGGAGGAGAATTATAGCAGCTGGCTGCTCTTACCCGCCTTTCGTGGTTTCTCCGTGCAACATCAGGCCAAAGCTGGAGCGGAACTCTAACAAACGGGCTACGAACGCGCGATCTTTCCTTCCCCTTCACTGTCCTATACGCACCCCCTTACCTACGTGCTTTACACTACCGCACATGGGAGTTCAGTCGGGATGTTTGAGCTTATGCTGGCTGGGGCGGTGCGCCGATGGTGGGAGAAATACGGGGATTTAGGGAAAACACCGCGAGCCCTTTTCTTTTACACTTTTCTCCCTCATCCTTGTCCCATCCTCTTTACACACGAACACTAATACGTGGATGCACTGCATTACCGCGCAGGTCGGGAGACCAATCGAGAGCTCAGTGTTTGTCTCGGCTGGGGCGGTGCCCTGACGACGGAGATAAACCCCGCAAGCCGCCTTGCAGGTGCGCTCTCTCGGTCAAGAAGCACACCATGGGATTTAGCATGCACTACGCTTGCGGCTCTGACGACCTTGGAACTTGACGCGCCCATGAACACAAAATAATCATGTGAACAGTGTACACTCCGATGTCGAAAATCCTTGTAAATGAATAAGAATTTGTCACCGTTTTTCAGAATCAATAATATTGCTGCTATTTTCCGTTGTAAGTGTACCTAATTCATATATATTCCACTTTGGATACAGAAATAGTGAACTCCAATATAGTGATCTTTCGGTTGTAGTGAGCTCAAGTCACTACTCTCTAACCACATAGTTTAAACGCACTAGAAAAATCAGCTGTAGTGAATTATCAACATGGGTTATACTGAATGTAGTAAATAAAACTACCTGAGAAAAAGTAATTTTTGTCTCAGCACTAAAAGTTGATAAAATTCTGAGGGTTAGTGGGAGAAAGATCTCGTGATTTATTTTTGAAAGATGAATGGCAAAATGAAAGGGTTGAGAGAATCGCTTCAACTCATCTGTGACAACGTGAAAACTTCATGGACGCCAGACCACAAGTTGAAATGAAGTATGACATTAGTTCTAGGCTAGAACATAGTCAATGAGATGAAGTGGTCTTTCCTGATGTTAGAAAACATGTACGATGTCGAATAAGAAACAAAAATGAAAAAAAAAACGCTGCAGTACAACAGGCTTTGTGGGGTGATAAAATTGCACTAAGCTATGTGGACTATGTGAACAATGTAGAATTTAAGTGTCAGGAGTGTAATATTAACATTTTAAATTCTCAACGTTTTCGATATTTTATTCTCCCTCAGAAATAGAGGTTAATGTTGAGAAAAATATCACCTCCATTTACGCCACCTGCGGGTATAATATTCCTTCAAGAACTAAGTAAAGCAAGTCACTTACATAGTTATGTAATCTATATATATAAAAGAAAGTCGTGTTAGTTACACTATTTATAACTCAAGAACGGCTGTACCGATTTGGCTGAAAATTGGTGAGCAGGAAGCTTAGAGCCAGGAGACGGACATAGGATACTGTTTATCCCGTTCGACAGCGTTCCTGTGTGAGGACGCACGTTTTCGCACGTTTTCGCGTGATTTCGCATGTTTTCGCGTGAAGGTACTTAACTGAAGAGTGCAACCTATGCACCAAAATTCAGGAACAATAATGAATGATTAATCTACTTAATTTTTTATTTGTATTTTCTAATAAACAATTTAACTTAATAAATTCCAAAATCTGCTTATTTATTGTCTTTAACAGCCGGTCCCTATGATTACAGCTTTGTATTTCTCTCTTAAACAAAAATCAATTCCAAAAAAACGCTCTGCTGCGTAATAGATTTTTTAATTATCTATTTAATATCAGAGCGTTTTTTTTGAAATTCTACTTTGTTTGAGAGAAAAACACAAATCTGCAATTGCTTTATTATCACGAGTGCAACAAGGATAGTACAGTTTCTCACAGTGAGTGCGACGCGAGAAAAAGATGGGACCGGCTGTTAAGGCGGAACAGAGTTCGCCGGGTCAGCTAGTTTAAAATAAACACTAGAAGAATGAAATCTTATACTCATAAATGTACAAATTTCTTCTGTTATGAGAGGGCCTTGATATTCTCAGCAAAGCTGACAGCTTTAGATTCACGAGTGAATTTTGTTTTGAAAGGCGAATTGAAAGTTTGTTTCTCGTAATTAAGGGTGCCGGATTATTCTCTTGGTGAGCATTTAATGTTAGCCGAAACGAAGTTGGTTTCCAGCGTAAATTATTCCTGCCTCGAGCAAGAAAGACTTCGACTACAATGTCCGTAAAACAACCAGCAACTAATGTTTTAAAAACGTATGCTAGTGCAACATGGAAAGATAAGTTTCCATCAAAAAAGCAGGGCATAGCATTGAAGCACACAAAATGGCTAAATTGCCAAAGATTTTATAGGAAAACTAGTAACAATAATTTCATCAAATGATGTAAGATTTGTATCACGAATATCAATCAACAGAACCTGTTTTTACTTTCTCGTATACGTATACGTGTATACACAGTAATATTCTGTTGCGTCTGTTAAGGATTAACAATCAGCTGTTCGTTAAGAAGAATGGAAACAATCAAATGGGTTGTAGCTAAAGGTGGCGTATGAAAACATTGATTGCTAGAAAAGGAAAATCTTGTTCTTTCAATTTTTTTCTCATTAGAAAAAATAGATACCTGATATCACAAACAAACTCAGATTCTCAAACCTCGGCTAGCAAACTTCAACCGCGTTTATTCTTTGCTGTTTATCGGCCTAGGGACGTTAACAACTAGAACGCATTACGAATCCCAAAGCAAAACCTCCTGGCGTTAGAATTCCCCGCCTTCTGCGCAGGACACGACTGGCCGCAACGGCCAGGGGCGCGTGCGGCTGATTTTCGTGGCCAAATGGAAGAATAACAGAGCACGAAGAACTCGGAACCGCGCTGAGAACATTGCCGACGACGTGTCGAAAGAGGGTTACGCAGCGCCAACCGACGGAAGGGAAATTTTCAATTAAAACATTAGAAGCGCTGGAGGCGCACTGCTAGAGTAAACAGGCGAAACAGATGAAGCGCGGACGGTCGTCGTAGGCCGGGGGGAGGAGGGCTATGGTTTCCGGTTCTCTCGGCTGCCGGGAATCCGAAATTTTAGAATTTTAGTTACTTCAGTGATGCATGGCTAGGCTGTTGCTTCGTTCTTTGATTTTCTATTTCAAATAACTAAAAATAATTGTTTTTTGACCTTAATAAAAACGCACTAAAATATTTTTAACTATTAATATCTTTTATATTTTTATTGCTTTATTTTATTATTATTTTATTATTATTTTACTCACATTATTTTATTATTATACTATTTTAGTGTCTGTCTAGTTTAGTGTCTATTTTAGTGTGTTCTACCCTTCACGATTGCTGGCTTTCAGGGGTATTAACCTCTACAAAAAGATCAAGTTCAGGTTTGGGCTTCTAAAGTTTGCTGCCGCATAACTACTTTTGCGTTATCATAGTTTAAGATATTTCAGTTAGAAAATGTTTTCTGCGTACGTTCATTTTTGAGACTCTTTGAAGTGATCTTTTTTTTGAGATTTCATTGAACTTTTTGGATAGCGCAAACTTATGTTTTTGAGGTTTTGGTATGCATTTCCTGGTATAAAAAAGTTCGTCCAAGGTATATTATGAGAGATCTGAGAAATGACGTTCAGGGACCGTTGAAATAAGAATGAGCAAAATCGAATCGATTCTGAAGAAAACGATTAAAATTCATCACGCAATTAATATTACATGAATTTTTCGATTCAGTATTAATGATTGAATCGGTTAAACTGGTTCCATTAATTAATTTTTAAACTGAGAGTTCAATTTAAGTGACTCTGATACATTTTTACGAAGTACGAAATTAACATATTCCATTAAGATTACAAAATTGTAGTAAATGAATAGAAAGTGATGCTCAGTAACTCTTTAAATCATTAATAACGAATTGAGCATTATTTTCAGATAACAATGGTTAATTGATTGATTGATTTGATTGACTTTTTTAGCGACGGACAACATCCTCGGTCACGTGTTATTAAATTAAATTATTTCAATTAGCATTTTGCCAATAGGGTCCTATTAGTAGTGAAATAAATTTTAAATTTTTGCTAATTAGCATTTTGCTAATAGGTTCTATTAGTGGATACAATTATTCCTAATATTAATAATAAAAAGTGTAAAGCATATTCATTAACTAAACAGGGTACCACGGGAGGAAACTTTCAAAATAAGCACTTAAGACAATATTTTGACTAATAAATTCCTTGAATATTCCGAATGGCTGAGCCGCAATAAACACTGAAACTTGGTTTGAAGAAATTTTTTTCTAAGCAATAATTTGCATTACAGAAGCATAAAAACACTGCAGAAACATGTAAATTGTCCTACAAGGCAGGTAGCTCAACCGACCAACTGTTGCCACACCGGCGACTGTCATTTGGAATAGGTTGATTGATTGATTTTTTCGTGTTTCCGGGCGTGTCTACTGCTTTGGTCATTAGTCCCGTAAGTGTAGTGCATGTTTTTCTCGGGAGGTGGCGGTGATCTTCCCTCGCTGGGTGGTGAGATCCGGCGCCGATCTTCCGTCGGCTAGCGGGGTTTCCCCCTAACCAGGGCTCTCCCACCAGCGGGGCACTGCCCCAGCCGGGACAAGCACTAAGCTCCCGACCGGTCTCCCGACATGTGTGGTAGTATAGTGCATGTTAATGTAAGTGTATGAGTGTAAGGGGAGATGATAGGACAGGGAAGAGGAAGGAAAGATCGCGCGCGGTCCGTGGCCCGTTTGGTAGGGTACTGCTCCGGCATTTGCCTGGTGTTGATCGGAGAAACCACGGAAAATTACCGATTAGAGCAGCCGGCCGCTTCTCCTCCAGACAGCGACTGAATTCGACCTAGCTGAAAAGCTAGTGTCGAAAATCCTGCCGCCGTCAGGACTCGAACCTAGAATCTCCCGGTCAGAGGCGCTGCAGAGACATCAGTTGATGCACTGAGCTACCGCTCCCGGTATTTGGGATAAGGTTTGAGGCTCGACAGTGAAGAAATTTTAAACCAATTTATACAGCTGGGTCGAATTCATACGCTGCCTGGAGAAGAATTCTAGCTGTTTTGATCGGTAATTATCCGTTGTCTCCAATCAACACCAGGCAAATGTTGGAGCAGTACCCTTACATACGAGTCACGGACAGTGCGCGATCTTTTCTTCCTCTTCCTTGTCCTATCCTGACCCTGTATTTATTCACTCTCACATGCAATAACTATCGATCATGTCGGGAACTTAAAGCTTTGTTGGGTGGTGCCCCGCCGGGGAGATACCTCAAAAGGGAAACCTCTCCAGTCGACGTGTAACAGGCGCCGAATTTCTCGAGTCATTGGAAGAGGAACTCCGCAACTTCACGGGATATAACATGCCCAACACGTACGGACAATGGCAATGGCAGTTGATGTGCCCTGATACACATCAATCAATCAATCAATCCGTCAAGCAATCATGATAAAGTCAAGAGGAAGGTTCGTAAATTAAGATGGTTTCTGTCGCAAGAGGGAAATATACGAAAATGGCGATGCCGGATACGAAGGTGCATTAAAGTTACTTTCTCACTGCGGAACATCTGGAATACGAATCTTCAAGGTTTGAGAGAATTCTCTATCAAACTCAATTTGCCATGTGTTTCTGATGGATGTACTAACATCTAGACATCTGATAAAGGGCACAGCAAAGTCGATATTATAAAACAATTCAAACAATATGTCGACAATTCAAACATACTATATGTGCTGTATTATTTTACCCAATTAATGAACTTGTATCGTACTCGGCTACTGAGGGCCTGACAGCCTAGCAGACGTAATTTTCTTAAAAAATAGATTTAAAAAATATTAAATGGAATATAAATTTCCGTATTAAATGGATTGTCTTAAAATAGTGACGCTACGGCCAGAGTTGCGTGTTTTAGTAAGTCCTTTCAGTTTCCTACAATTAATTTAAAAACAGCAGAATAAATAAATTTGCCTCGTGATTACATTATTCTCGCAATATTGCATCAGCGCTAGAAGTTCTTTTGATAATAATCAAACTGGTATTAGTAAAAAATATTATTAATAATCAAAATATCAATACTATCAATCAATGTCATTAATATTCAAATATATAATGAAAACGTGTTTAACAGGGAGGATTTCATGTTAATATCAAATTCAATTTTCAGAGTGCTATTCGAAGTATGAAATTGTTATTCCTGTATTCTGTGTGTTTATTTTTCTATTTGATACGCCTGTTAAAGCTTTTGAACGTACGTACTTTTCATTTCATGCTCATCTTTTCATGAAAATTTAGACCTCACACACCAGGAAAACTGTACGTGAAATGCAGATATTCTGAATAATTTAGGTCAGAGAAATCTGATACGCTGTAACTTCGAGTTGAGAAGAATTCACTTAGTGAAGAGACCGTTAAGTTTTCGTAGCCATGTGAGGCATACGTTAACGGATCCGAGAACGCCTGAGAAGAGAATTTGGATGAAACGGAACTCTCATCTCGTCGTGTAACGAATTTTGTTGTTTGTCACACAGGAAATTCCTAACTTTTATGATGAACTTGTTCCCAACCTAAATCGCCAATTTTTCTTCTCAAGACCCTCACCCCTAGCCACATTCGGTTGCATTGCATTTCGGTTTTTCAATAATGTTGAAATTGTTGTGGAAATGACTACTCCTCTCCGTCAGGAAAGAAGAGGAAAGGTACTGAAAGGGGAGAAGAAAATCTACACAGAAATGTCACCCTTCGCTGAGTTAGCCTTACCGTACATGCAAATCGCGAAAAGAATACGTGCATATGTTTCAGGGATTGTCGCCAAGAAAGGGTTGCCATGCTTAAATGTATACGCGAGCGTTATCCTCCGAACGGATGTGGGAAAAGGTCGGGAACAGGCGGTTGCTGACCCAGTGCGGAAGGTTTCTTGGACCCCTTTACAGCCTTCTCCACCCAGACCTTCAACCGGTGCCACGTTCTGCTGCATTTCAGGTTTGAAATAATGTTAAAATAGTTGTGGAAATGGAGATTATTCCTTTCATGTTGACGAAAGAACGTGAAAGGGGAGAGGAGATTGCACACGGAAATGCCACCCTTCCTTGCGTACGCCTTCCATGCAAATCGCGTGAGGAATGTGGGAAAGTGTCGAAGGAGTGCCCCAAGGCAAGGGTTGCGATCTCCTCCGTATGGAAATGTGGGAAAGGGCGGAGGTGGCGGGAGCCCTCGCAGCCTCCGAGGGCTGCATCCCTCACCTGCTGCTGAGCCGGAAGTCGCCTCCGTCCGGAGCGGGGGGGGGGGCGCTCGCCAAGTGGGCGCGAAGGGCGAAAGGGCGCGCCCGGAAGGAGGGCACGGGGCCACTCGAGGCCCGCGGGGGGGCGGAAGGGCGGGGGGTATTTGCATGCGCGACGTGGGAAGGCGCTGGGCCCTGCCGCGGAGGCGCTCATTTGCATGCGTTCCCAGGCGGAAGGCGACGCGGCCACGCCTAGGCGATACCCCCTCCCCTTCCCCCTCCCCCTCCCCCTCCCCTCGCATGACGCCTCGGCCGCGAAGAGAGACTCGCGCTGCCTAGCAAGCAGTTTCTCCCATCTCGTGTTTCTGTGGTTTGAGTGGTTTCTCCGATCAACACCAGGCGAATGCTGGAGCAGTACCCTTACAAACGGGCCACGGACCGCGCGCGATCTTTCCTTCCTCTTCCTTGTCCTATACTCACCCCTTACTTTCACACACACTTACAAATACTACACTACCATATTTGACGGGTGCTTAAAGCTTGTTACTGGGGCGGTGCCCCAGTGTTGGGAGATACCTGGGGGGATACCTGGTTATATCCCAGCAAGCCAGGTCGGCGCCGGATCTCGCCAGTCATGGGGGGAAGATGACCGCTACCTCCTGCGAAGAAAACAGGCACTACATTTACGGAACTAAGGACCTTAGTAGTTGACACGCCTGGAATCACTAATCAATCAATCAATAGGAGGTTTGATTCATCATTTTGTTTCGGGGGCGACAACTGCTGTGGTCATTCGTTACTCCCCAAAATGTGGTGCGTGCTACATCTTGGGATTCGCGGAGTTCCTTCCTCACTGAAAGGAGCTGGTGAGTTTCCGCAATCTACGTACATGTTGGTTTGCGGAATTTTTACCACCATGTGTGCACCGCCATACCCCACTGATCTCTTGAGATGTGTGGTAATGCAGTTCATACATGCATGTGCGTGTGTGTGCTCGAAAGGGAGAAGAAGGAACAAAGATAAGAAACGGATGATCGCTCGCAGTCTCCAACCAGCTTCTACTTTCTCACTACAGAGTAGAGAGAAAGTTATGTAACGCTGCGGGAAAAAACGGCAAATTTTCGACAGGAAATCTCTTATTACAGGGCAGTGGTAACTAAAAAGTGGATAAATATAGTTGCTAAATTTAGAAAAAAATCTCCAATCACGTGGTGTAAGCAGACTCCATGTTTTGTGGGTCCTTGATACCGAAAAATCGAATGTCGGCAGAACGTCTATCTGTCCGTCTGTGAACAACGCTAGTGTGTAAATCGTTCAGCCCATTTTCTCCAAAATTATTATTCCCAATCGATCTCGGGTGTCGCGGCCCCACGAATTTGAAACCGATATTTTGATTTTGGAGGGTAGTTTACATGGAGACTCTGGGACATATTCAAAATTTTCAAAAAAATCTCTCCATTGTTTTTGGTTAAAATTTGTTATTGGATAGTGTGTAGGACGTTTGAGAGAATGGTTTAGGTCTCAAGTTCGTTGAAAACGTTCGCTGTTCGTTCGCTGATTTTTCGAAAATTGCAAAAGTTCATAATTTTTTCGGCGTCTTCCTACAACTAAAATTTTAAAGATTTAGATTTTTTCCCTCAAAGAAATCTGTTTCTGAAAGATATATTTTGAAATAAGGTCATGTATAATTTTTCGAAAATTTGAGTACTTTTCGCGTAATTTTTCGTGAAATTCGGGCGAGAGAATACGTGCTGTTAAAAATTAGCACCATTAGTTTAAAAAATAGTACTACTAGTTTAGGATTCTGCTCCCGCATTCCTTTGGTGTTGATAGGAGAAACCGAAGAAATCTTAAGTAGAAGCAATCGTACGAACTGACGATATCTACAATACCACCAGCAAACAACACCTGCTGCGTGCAGCATTCTTGTGGAAGTGTTACTCATCGGCGATGGCCAAAGTTTCTCGAAAATTAAGGTTAAAGGTCACGAAAAGCGGCATCGGTGATTCTTTTCACACCTACAAGTGAAACTGTCGCTGACACGTACTTCCTGTGAATGAGATAACTGAAGCAGACACGTCGAAAATATCCAACCATGTCTTCTCGTAACGTACCTCGAGTAGACTGCACGCAGTAAAAATGCTGGGAAAATGCATATATAAAAAAATCTTTTCATAAAAAATATGTATTAAAATTGAATTTTTTTTGGTGAAAATAGCAAAATATGTCAAATATGTAATACTAATTGAATGTAGCGTCACTGACGCTGTAAGCTGTTTTAGAAGTATTTTTATGTGTTGAAAAGTTCTTTCACACTTCATTTCTTTCATTCGTTGCTTTGTTCTTACAGTATCTAGCGTTGGACTTACCAATGAATCGCAGTGGTTGATGTTATACTCCGCTTCAAAAGTTCCCAACATCCAATGGCTTTTTATGTTACCTCCATACGCGATATGAACTGGTAATATTGCAATTTCAAAATTCTAACTCAAGTTGTCATTCTCGAATGGCACCTCTCGATTGGTGCACGGTACCGGTAGCGGTAGCTCAGTGCATCAACTGATGTCACTGCAGCGCCTCTAACCGGGAGGTCCTAGGTTCGAATCTTGACAGCGGTAGGATTTTCGACACTAGCTTTTCAGCTAGGTCGAATTCAGCTGCTGTCTGGAGGAGAATTCTAGCGGCCGGTTGCTCTGATCGGTAGTTTTCCGTGGTTTCTCCTATCAAAATCAGGCGAAGGCCGGAGCAGTACCCAAATAACAAACGGGCCACGGTTCCCGCGCGATCTGTCCTTCTTCTTCTTTGTCCTATCCTCTCCCATTACACACACACACTAACATTCACTACACTACCACATATTCCGGGAGACCGGTCGGGAGCTTAGAGCTTGTCCCGGCTGGGGCGGTGCCCCGCTTGTGAGAGAGTCCTGGTTAGGGGGAAACCCCAGTAGCCGACGGTAGGTCGGCGCCGGATCTCGCCATCCAGTGGGGGAAGATCACCGCCATCTCCCGAGAAAAACATTCACTACACTAACGGGACTAATGAACAAAGCAATTGACGCGCCCGGAAACACGAAAAAATCAATCAATCAATCAATTGGTGCACGGGAAGTGGTCTAGACGTGAGTGTGACAGAATCCAAACATACGCACACTCCGGAGTACAGAGATAGTACTAAATATGTAACGAAAAATTGGATAATGTGTTAGGATAACAACGATTCGCCAAGATTACAATTTTGAGAACAACAAGTAGAAAAGCAAAAAATATGTAATTACATAAAAATCCGATCTTTACCATGACTTACTTCTCATTACAAGAAAATCGACAAAACGATTTTTCTGAATTTAATAATTTGGGCAAACATTGATCACACCTTCCCAGCCATATGAAAACTGTTATGGTTATGACCACTAGGGCGCTACCTTCAAATACCTCCCGTTACATCGCAGTGTTATGTATTGTCTCAATAGCATTTGTAAAAAGTGACTATATGCTTTTGAAGATGATGACTAGGGCCCTGACTTTGAAAATCAAACCCTGAAAAATAACCAACTAATATGAAACTAATAAGACTACGATATAATTCGGAGGTGGGGAACTACTACTTACCCCGCTAATATTTTCTTCAAGTTGGCGTTTATGATGGGTATGATTATTGGAACAGACTTTCCCGTTATTACAGAGTTTTTGCAAGTCGTTGATTTGAAAGACGTAACACGACAATTCTGTGGAGAACTGAACTGCGCCTGCTCCGGCATCAAATGGCGGGATTTCAATGGACGGATCCCGACATTTTCCCTGTTTTGTCGTCTACGACAAAAATGTTCGTAACTTACACTTTATGTAGTTGTTGCCGCCACCTCTAAACACGAATTCAACACAAACACACAATAAGCATGGAAGTAACGAAAAATACAATATCCATATTACCAATAAAATAAGGTAGTAACTTAATGGCTACTTTTTTAAATTAATTCAAATATGTCAGAAATAAACTAACGTAATTGTAAAGGATTTGAGGGTTATGTATATATTGAGGCTCCTTGGATTTCATATAGGTGTCTATCATACGTTTTACTATCTTGTAATGCTTATAAAATTAAAAATGGACTCAGAGATACACAGATGTTCAATAAAAGCTTTTAGATCCTGTTAGAGGTATTCAGTTCCAATTAGTTCCTAGTTTTGACGTATGTTTTCGATTGTACGACATGCAAAAACTCATTTTTGTGAAGATACCTTCATTCCTATTGACGATAATATTTACGTACTACAATGGATTTCCCGTCTTGCAAAAGCTCTCCATTGAGTTCAATTGCAATGCAACGCAAGACACTTGTTTCATTTGAGGGCGAATTAATTTCTTAAATTAAATTGGGCACAGATGCTTCTCAGAGGGAAGGATGAGCAGTTCCGAGACTCCGGAGGCAAACCTCCAGTTAAGATAACCAAAGGGAATAAAAGAATAATATTTACGTTTGGTAGTATTGTGCTCTTATATCGATATAAAAATACATCACAACTAGAAGAACGAGAAGCGAATATTAACTGTGAGCATCTGTTAATAGGATTTCAACAGTCCGAAGTCTGGTAAGAATGATGGAAACAAATGAATTGTAGTTAAAGATACCGTAGGAATATCCAAACTTAAAGAAAGCTTATTTCATATTTTGACCTTGAAGGGGCTCATGGACAGCGTGGTAGCCGACCTGCTGATTCACTTATTGGCGTTGCTTTCCATTACAGTCGTCTGCTTCTATAGCTGTAGGTTGGTATGGCAAAAAAATCGATGTTTTTAAAGCATCGATGTTTTTCAACAGAAACATCGATCCATTAACATCGATATTTTGCCTTCAAATTTTTTCTTCACATCGATATTTTGTTGCAAAAACATGGATTTTTTTTAAAATTTAATATTTTAAAATATTTTTTTAATAAAGGGGTTTAAGTACGTCGTAGAGTAGCAGCAATCCACAGCAATATCATCATTTTGCGTCATCCTCTTTATCACGATGCACATTTTGTCTGTGCAATCAGAGGAAGTTTGGGAGCTGCTCGAGTTTTGAATGTACGTTATCGCCAGGCGTGTCATAGCCTGCATCAACAGTGAAACACGAAATAGATAGCAAAACACGATGTTCTTTATTGTTAATTTTATTAATTACATTCGATAATCATTTTTACATACTACTAACATGCTAGTAACCAAACAATAAAATATATCCCTTTTACGTGCTGTGATTAAAACTGGATAGGAAAATAGTATGTTTATTAGTCTATAATTAAAACGTCGATGTTTTAAACAACGATGCTTTCTCGTCGATGCTTTCATCGACATCGGAAACCCTTTAGCGATGTATCGAAACATGGATGTATCGATGTTTTGGTAAAATTTTCCATCACTAGCTGTAGGACAAAAAAAGCTTTAAAAGGAATACGTGACGCACGCCACAAGTCTCGCTTACCCCTCGGCGTGGATGACAAATAAAAACACGGTCCAGCCCGGAAACATTGCTAGCTGCCAAAATTCGGATTAATTCGACTTTTAAATTCCAAGTACATACATACATACATATTTCTTATTTTTAAAATTTTTTCTTAGGAACGAAGTGGTGCGAAAAGTACAGAATCACACATGGCTAATAATTCAAATAACGTATTGGCTACCCCTCGGATTCCTCACTTCAACTGCGTCCGTTATGTAGCTACTACATCCTATTTTAACACAGTTGTTAAACAGTTGGGAATTAATAACTGTTCAGCTATACATGCACTTGCTACTACATCGGTTAGCATGATAGTAACTGTTTATGACAGCAGGAGGAAAAAGTAACCTAGTCACGCGACTACTTGCCTGGACCGCCTGAGGTGAGCTCAGGAGCGCTCTAAAGCGGTCCGCCCTTTCTTGAGGGCGCCTTCCCCCTTCCTCTCCACCCTGCTCCACGGCCCACCTGACCCACAAAGGGATTCCCGCAATCCTTTGAGCAAACGGGTGGCCTGGCGAAACTGCGACCAAAACGCTGGTTCATTTAACAAGAAACGTGTCCGCTGATTGTCCTCAATGTAGAGTGACATTGATATGTCCAGGATCGCTTTAATATATGAAATGGTAAGCGAAAATGGATTGGAAGTTATATGAAACAATTGTTAACTGAGTATTTATTTAATTCACTTAAATTACTCATAAGGGTATGTCAATTTTAAAATCATTGGCTGTGGAAGAAATTAAGAGATGGGAATTGACGACGGTTTTATTTCCAATAATTTACTTCGAAGAGTTTCACATTGAACATTTCGATATTAATGTCGTAATCTTAATCATCCAATAAATAGTGATAAATCATCGCAAGACGTGTACTTACATTTTTTTATCGCTCGCTTTTATTTTATTTCCTTTAAAAATGAAAATGAGTTAGTTTTGAAAACTATTTTTAAAACCGTCGCAACACTGCGTTGTGTACACAGAAAATGTCCGAAATGAATAAAATACATAAGAAAAATATATTACTTTAAGCACAGTTTTAATCACTCAACTTCTGTTATGCCTGAAGTAGGCATAACAGAAACAAATTCTCGACGCCAAAATTAAAATAGAATCTTAACATTTAAATATCACTTAGTAATCTCTTATTTCTACTTGTGTGTAATTATCGATGTACAAACCAGCGAGATAATAAGTAACTAGTATCTAGCTATAAACAAACAAAAACAGAAAATATGAAAACTTTCGGATGTCTTCATTCATTCCTGCTTTCCGGACGATCTAAGTACATACTCTGCTCACAAAACACGACCCGACTTAAGACCCGAAGTAACTCCTCACAAGGCCGGGAGCCGGGTATTTCTGCTCGGGAAAGGATAAGAGGGTATAATTAACTAACATCGTACAATACAGTTGTTCAGTTAAATGGACAGTTCAACACAGTAGATCCATTTGATTAAGAAATAAATGTCAATGATCTGGACAGCCTTAATGTGTCGCATAATGAGCTTGCCTTGGGCCGCTATAGGGTACAACATCTACGAGTGTTGATTGAGTCATAAAGACCTCACGACCGCATATTCAGATTTAATTCTAGTTTGTCGGTCGATAGAGATCAGATTTTCTCAAGTTATCTTGAGCGTAGTGTGATTTAATCTTGGCGATTTACCGGGGAGATAACGTACCGAGGTACGGCTTCGTATGTCGCAATTAATGGACGTCTAGGCTGTGACCGAGAACCAGATTTTTCAAATGCTTTTGAAACAAAGTCGTCCTTGACTTTGATCGCTGATGATAGACAATGTATGAGTCACGCAGTGCCACTAAATTGTAACTTAATGGGTAGACATTTTTTTCCTAATATTTTTCGGAACTGAAACATTTTAGATCGTTAGATATTTCCTTCCAATTATCGCTTCAAAACAACTGCAGTAAAAATTTACCACGCTAAAAATTGCACACGTATATTTTGAAAGAGGGTGAGCGTTCCAACTAATTGAGGCTGCAATTAGGCTTACTGCAATGAAGTGTTTTAAAATATATTTGTTGATATATCCGATTTTATTGTAAAATATCCAAAAACTACATCAATTTCATTCAAGGAACCAGGAGAGGTTGTTCAGGGCATCAACTGATATCACTGCAATGCCTCTGACCGGGGGTATGGGCTTCAAATCCCGGCGGTGGTAGGATTGTCGACACTAGATAGATAGCTAGGTCGAGGTCAGTCACTGCCTGGAGAAGAATTCTAGCGGCCAGCTGCTCTAGTCGGTTGTTTCCTGTCGTTTGTCCGATCAACAACAGACGAATTCTGGAGCAGTATCCTAACAAATGGGCCCCGGACTGCGCGCTCGTCCTCAACTTACACCATCAAACCTCCCGAGAGACAAGACGGGATCTTAGAGCTTAGGAATGACTTCCCTTATACAATACAATTTTTTTCTGGGGCTTTTCTCCAGCCAACAGCCGGTTACCCTTTACGTCCGGATGGGACGCATATTCGACCATACACTAGACCAACACACTTGCGGGCTCCTCTGATCTGGGGTCAGAAGAACGTGATGCCCTCCACGACAACACATACAAAGTAAAGGGACAATCAATCCCAAGGCGGGACTCGAATCCGCGACCCTTCGGACCGAAGCGCTGAGTCGGTACTCGCTCTTAGCCACCTCGGCCATCCAGGTCGGCTACAATTTTCTACTATTAATAATTGTTTTTCAGATTGTCACTTAACAAGTTTTCAGTTTTGAATTGCTTTTTCCAGAGGAGTTCCTGAGGAGTTCATTCATATTCAGCAATGCCAAAAGATTTTTTTTCTCTGTATGATTTGTACTTTTTTTCCTCAAGTGACCAGCCTAATTCGGGAATGCGAGAGACCACTTTGGGAGTATTGGCTGTGACAGAGCGACAGCTACCCAATGGCCCGCGCACCAGCGCTGTGTGCGCACGGCGGCGCCAACCCGACCTGCGCACCTGTGCAAACGCCTCCGCAGGCACGCGCCGTCACGCCGACTCCACGCGCGCACGCACCAGCGCCCACTTCAGGCCAGCCCACTAGCCGCTTTGGATTGATTTATTGATGGATTTTTTCGTGTTTCCGGGCGCGTCAACTGCTTCGGTCATTAGTCCCGTTAGTGTAGTGCATGCTTTTTCTCGGGAGATGGCGGTGATCTTTCCCCCGCTGGATGGCGAGATCCGGCGCCGACCTGCCGTCGGCTAGTGGGGTTTCCCCCTAACCAGGACTCTCCCACCAGCGGGGCACCGCCCCAGACAGGACAAGCTCTAAGCTCCCGACCGGTCTCCCGGAATATGTGGTAGTTCAGTGCATGTTAGTGTGTGTGTGTGTGTGTGTGTGTGTAAGAGGAGAGGATAGGACAATGAAAAGAAAGGAAACATCGCCCGCGGTTCGTGGCCCGTTTGGTAGAGTACTGCTCCGGCATTCACCTGGTGTTGATCGGATAAACCACGAAAACTACCGATCAGAGCAGCCGGTCTCTAGAATTCTCCTCCAGACAACGACTGGTTTCGAAAGCTGGTGTCGAAAATCCTGCAGTTACCGTTCAGAAGCGCTGCAGTGACATCAGTTGATGCACTGAGCTACCGTTCTCGGAACTAGCCGCCCACCCGCCTGTTACATGCACTACACTCACGGGCTAACGACCATGTTCAGTCGCCCCAAAAGCTCACTCACTCCCGGTCAATCTCCGCGACCCGAACGCTGTCAGCTGCCCGGCCGCGACGAGGCGTCGCGGGCTGTGAAAGCGCTCATGCCATGAAGAAGGCCACATATTGCCTCTGGCCGATAAAACCTGCGACTCGGTTGGAAGTGTGCGGGCGAGAGCGCTCTGGTGCTTAGGAACGCAGGTGCAAATGGTGAACGCGACCATCCTAGCTGAGTTCGCTCATGAAGGAGTAGGTTAAAAAAGTTGCAATTAAAGTACTTTCTTAAAATCAATAAGATTAATCGAAAGTGACTAATCTAAAGTAATTAATCTAATGTGACGAACAACTTCAGCTATATCTATCGAACGACCGACATGCTCTTTGACTTGGTGACAACTGGTGCACAAGACCACCCACTGCTGGCCAACGCTCACATTCTAGGCCCTTGAGGACGACTCTACTAGTTAAAGGGCGGAGGAATTCCTACGGCGACAACAATGAAATTGCATGCCCGTCCTAGGTAACGTAGCCCGTTAAGTTCCAAAAGTGAAAACGAACGAAATGGACTCACACTTGTGGCTTAACAATTGTATCAGACAGGGTTTGTTTTTTTAAACTATCGCCAAGATAGTGAAACAGTGCTATGCTTCACGTATTCATAGTGAACATGGCTTGCCTCGAAGTTCAGATATTTTATTCATCCGCCGGTATCCGAGCTCGGGACTTTCTGTTATCCAGGCAGACGCTCTGACGATTGAGCAATAGAATCATTCGATGCATGCAATTCAATTCAATTATGTCTTATTTTACGTGGCGAGACATTTTATGATCTTATAGCGATCAGCGATATTATTTATGTTAAATTGGCATGAAGAGTGAAGACGAACCTGCAATGAATGAGCCATTCCATTTCGTTCATCTCAATAAAGATATAGATACATAAAGATATCTAAACTATATTATTGCTCTGAATGACCTTAACATAAGTAACAATAATTTTAATTTTAGTACTGATATGCTTGTAACTACGAGTTTTCAAAACCACGAACATGAGATTATCTGACTCTCCACTGCACACGTTTAACTAATTTTGCGTGAAAAATGAAGACAGTTTTTTTGTGGATTTACCATGGAATATTTCATTTACTTAAACTTGAAAGTTAATACAAAATTTGTTGGAGTAAGTTATTTGAAGGATCTTAAGATTTGCGATGAGCACCAATCATGGTTAGTCTCATCCATCCAGAAAAGGAAGGCTGACCGAACTGCTGTTGACGTCCACAGCCCGTGCATCGTCTATGCAGGAATCAGCACACAGAGGGCGTCGCCTTATTTGATGACGATTCATTAATCTCTGACAATATTTTCCCAACATAGAGTGGATGTGCCACAGCTCGAGACCATGATGAAATAAGACAGCTTGAATAATCTCATGTGTACACAAGAATTCACAAATGCCAGCCCGGTGGCCGAGATAGCTTAGGCAGTGTCGTAGTGATCGTAGAGTCGTAGTGACAGTAGTGTCGTAGTGATCTCGGACAGAAGGGTCGCGGGTTCGAGTCCCGCCTCGGGCATGGTTGTATTTGTGTTCGTCCTTTCACCCTTTATCACCATCATTTCGTTTCGTCATTACTAACCGACCAACTAACCAACCAAAGCCATCCAGCGGGGGAAGATCACCGCCACCTCCCAAAGAAAAAAACATGCAATACACTTATGGGAATAATGACCTCCGTAGTTGACGTGCCCGGAATCACTAACAAGCAGCCAACCAACGCACGAATGCAAAGACAAAGGCCGAGGCAAAGTCGGACTAAGAAGCAGAAGCAGAAGCAGAGGCTGAGGGGCGGCAGCGTCTGGGGCTTCCGCTTGGGTCGCCGCTGCGGCGACGGCGGCGCCTGCTCGACTCCATCGCAGCCACATGTGCGCAACAGACGCGCCTCCCCCCTCCCCCTCCCCCTCTCCCCTCACAGCCCAGCCCCGACGCCGCGCCGCGCCGCGCCGCGCCGTCGCGTCCTCGCCACACTCCCCCAGCAGCAGCAGCAGCCTCCAAAGGCCACCACTCCCTACTGGGGATGCGACAACGACGGCCGTGTTTGTAAAACATTCATGTTTTAAAGCGGCTTTAACACCTTCTAACGTGAAATTCAAGCACGGCCAAATTTAATTTGTCAATCGCCTAGTTTTAATTAACCGTTAGAGCCCAATCTTCCAAAAACGGAACAGTCAAATTCAAGGGTTTGTTTTCGTGTCTCAAAACTTCTTTTGCTAATATTCTCTTCAATGGATGGAGACATCCTAAATGAAACATATAAGATGTTTGTTTGTCTTTTTTCTCAATTCTGATTGCCAGAAGTCGATTTAGCCGAGATCGCTAAAGCATTATACGCTCCTAGCCATGATGTATTTATGACTTGCGTCGGTTTGAATCGTCTAAAACCGTGCTTAGCTTTTGTATGCCTGTGGTTATATCGGAGGGTGAGGCCGGTTTAAAGCAAGCGCTCCGCTCCGAAGTAGAGGATGCATTCGCAGCTAAGGTCTTGTTACTTTTAAACGGTTTTGTTACTTTTCTAGAGAAAAATGTTGCTACTTAAGCAACTATTTTATCTAGATGTGCTGCCATAAAATACATTTCAGACAAATTATCGAATGGCAGTTTTTTGCATCAAATCATAGCAAAAATACCTGCGGTATCATAGGAGATACTACAAAGTAGTCCACGACGAATGCTATTTTACAGCGATCAAATCTTGAAACACCAAGACGTGATAAAAGTACGCAAAGAAATTATTAAAGGATTTATGTCACCTATATCTTTGAAAAACTGAGGAAATCCAAAAACGTATTCCAATAATTTTGAAGAAAGGTACCTGTCAGAACATTGTTTTATACCACCATTAGAAAGCACGATATAATGCTTGAATGCATAATAAAACACATCATCAATATCGTCTGAAAGTAAACTTCATCAAGTTCAAAAGCTGCATCATTAACACTTTCAAATATAAATTAATTATATTTTTGTCAATTTTGTAATATATTTTGCACTATATTAATATTTAATTTGTTAACTAAATTGATGACTCTACGTCAAAATGGCTTTTTTTTATTCACAAATTAGTTTGAATGACAATAAAGTAATATTCAAAGTTATAAATTACGCAGCTTTTATGTTTATTTCCAAAGAAAAATATTATTAATTATTATAGAAAAGTGAGATTTGTATTCAAAATGGCTGGCAAATAATATGATTACTGCATGTCATCACGTCTCACCCAAGTAGAAATAAAGCATTTTCGCGTAAATTTACAATGTTTTTAAATTCCCTTAGCGACAAATATCAAATTAACATTTATACTTCAGTGTGATATCACAGAATTCTTGTACATGTCCAAATTTCAAAATTTTATTTGGTCATCCAACAGAGATATTATGGTTGAAAATTTGGAAAATATCCGAAATTCCAATTTATGTGTAATTTAATTAATTAATTAATTGTGTAATTAATTTATGGTGTAATTTTTATGTGGTAAGCAAACTATTATTGATATTTTATGTAAAGTAACTACACTATTATGTGTAAAAAACAGAAAAAAATTAACGCTGTCATTCTTGTCTTTCTTTAAAAAATATTCTCTCAAAATCGAAATTTGTTCATTCGATGGATTTGGTTGCAAATATTATCCGAATAAAATATTTTAGGAAGATAAAAATTACTTTCATTTGTATGCCAGAGTTTACTGAATTCAATGCATTTTAGTTAAAATAGCTTTAACAACTTAATGCTAAGTAATTAGTGCTTTAACAACTTAATGCAGAGTAAAACCGTAAATATCTACAAACGCGAAAAATGGCCCGCGATTTACAACAAAAATGGCCACCATTTGTGAACCACGTACAATATTAAAAAAAAAAATTTGATCAACCAAACATAAGGGAGTTTATATATTGAATTACTGCTATTATGAAACAATGAAGCGTTTGAAGTATTTTAATAGTACAACTAAATAATTTTCAATAAGAGTAGTTCTTACCAGTTACGAAAAACTTTGTCGAACAGCTTCTCCTGCACAGCATGAACTGTTCATTGTTCTGGTTTTTAATAAATACCCTTGGAACATCTTCACATGTAAATAGGATATTTTCAGCTTATTATTCCTTAATTTTTGCCCTGATATCAGCATTACAGTCGTTCTCACCCGTACGTAGTTACTTTCATTAACATTAAATTAATCTACTAACGTTATGATGATGAATATCATATCGAATATTGTACTATGAACTTTTTATTTGTAGTCGATAACCCTCAGAATATTGAGGAATATTGAGGGGCTCAATACCCATACATCAGATGCCATAGAGATAAGATACGAAGTAATGAAAAAAATATAAACGAAATGGAGTCGATTCTGTACAAATTTGAACACACAATAAGATCTGACACAAAACATATTTAATCTTGAAAGTAAAGTTCATTAGTTTCTGCGGTCTTTCGTCACAGTCAAACCAAAGCCTCAGTCGAACATTAGTCAGTGCCGTAGTCTCATTACGGGGCTAGTTATTGCTTCTTGATGCGACGGAGAGGCATAAAATACCGACATTAATTATGAGGCTACCTAATTGATGTGCCTTCTTGAAAGACATTCCTCTAATTAATGGTAGGAATGAATCATAAATGAGTAGGCTCTTGATAATGTTGGATTTGTCACAGATTGATTACGATGTTCTGTCAGCGTACTTCGTATTTATTTGCTGCAACGCCTCAAAACTAGGTGATGTAATATCCACAGCATGTGTTACATAAAATGCAATATCATTTTATCTTTAATTTATTTCATGGATATGGCGTAAACGTAGGCTTGATTTTTAAGGCGCCTCAAAAGAACGTATAAACAAATAATTTTAAACGTTGACGATTTTAATACTATTTATTACGAAAGCAAGTTGTGAAATTGAAGTATGGATAAATCAAGCATTTTACATCATTAATAAAGCTTCAAAATTAGTTTCTGAATAGTACATATCATAGATAATAATTTGACGAGGTATTTTTTTTTAAATACACAATTTTCTTCACAAAGCCATGTATAATTAGATATTTCGATTGAAAAACTCATATATTTTATTGTATTCTCCTCATAGATTTGTATCCCATTCTTCTTTAACCTATGATTGAGTTATTTCATTTCAACGTATTTTTTAAAGTATCACTTCGGAATATCCTCCTTTTATATATTGACTTCAATCTTTTTATTGAAAAAGTATTATTGGGAACGGTATTCGTGAATGAAAATAACACAAAATGATTTTGTCGTATTACGGATTTTATAGAATAAATTTTAGTTCACTTTGTTTTCCTTTTTCACAATATTTTCCACTTTCATCTTTATTACAAGGCAAGAGTATGAAGCAGTATCTGAAAATACTTATGTATAGTTTTATTCCCTTTATAGAAAAATTAGTTCCCATAAACACTAATATTACACATGAAATATTACAGCCTCTTCTACTCCCGTAAGTAATTCTTGAGTTTCCACTGAAGGTTTTTTTTTACAATATGTTGTATTATAACCTCCCTCATCTAGTTAAGTTTGTATCATCTACGGACCGCATGTTTTCAATTCTCGTGAACCAGTATGCACACCCAGTATGCTTTCTTTCTGTCTTTTTCTCTGGAGTTTTCTTCTCTCTGGAGGCATGGATTCTTTGGAGATGTGACGTACTTGAGAGGTTCCAGTGAAGTTATAGATAACTCGTTTAAAAAACATCCTGATTGTTATTTTGTTTTAATATATCAAACATATTATAGCATTCCCTTAATGTGTAAATACTTCCAATTATATTAGTTATAATTAAGAAATTTAATCCCTTGACATCAAAAGCATTTCTCAAGACAGAAATAGAACGAATGCAAATATCGAAGAAAAATCTTGAGACCACGTTTCAGAAGAAATGTTTGGAAATCTCGCCCTTCGCATAACTTAACTTTCCTTTAACCCTTTACTTCTCTGTCACTCGCTTCCCACTTCAATCACGGAGACTTGACAGCTGCCCTGCACTCCAGCGCCCTCCGAAGCCCCATTCAATAACTCTCGCAGTTACAGGAGGCCGGGATCGTCAGAACTCTCGATCGTATTTTATTTTAATCCGAATCTTAATTATCTCCACCGCGACTTGATTTCCATATCGCAATTTTTCAATTAAAAACCGCTTCAGCTTTTAACAGCTCGCCGACTAGTAATTAGACACGCAGCAGCAGGGACCGCGGAATGGAAGATCATGCCATTAATATACATAGAAATACGTCTGGCCCGCGTAAAATCCGATTAAAAAGTAATTACAAATGCAGCCGGCAGCAATGTCGCCGCGAAGGGGGCATGGGAATTTGGGTGGGGGTGGGGGAGAGGGGAGAGTGGACGATGGGCTGGACGGTGTTGGCTTCCACGTGGGATTCAATTTGCGCTGAGTGACCGCTACTTGAATGCAGGAGAGGGGCGGTGCAGAGTATGGCAGACCGCGAGGACTGCAAGAGTTTGGTCGTATGAGTATGCAAATCTTCCGCAGGCTAACGTACACCTAGGGACCTGGTCACGCAACCGTATATAGATTCAGCGTCGGAATATCTTTCACGTTCACGTTCTTTGGCCGTGCAACGATCGCAGTCGTGACGTCGACTTCTATTTTTAATACGCATTCCATATTCTTTCAATAGTTTCTATGAGAACGTAATTATGAGGTGAAATGACACTAGTTTTGTCCTCCTTTTCAGATGTCCCGTTGTGTGCTACGTAACACCTTTTCGATGAACTTTCACTTGCTTTGATTGTGATGCATTATATTGTACATTTTTAAGTTTTTTATAATGATGTTTTATGATTTGTATTTTTGTAACGAAGTGCTCAAATCATTCTTTTCATTAATTTAATACACCGACGACTTCCCTCTTCCTTAAACATGAATTCTCAGAGATGAATAAATGGAAGTCGTTTATAGTAAAATACATAATAAATCTAATTGTAATTGTCGAAAGAAAAAGCTTAAAAAGTCTTAAAGTGTAAGAGCGATGTTTGAAAACCACTAATAAACGCATGTTCAGTAAATGATATGTGAATATGAAGCGATTTGAAGATACGGAGTTGTTGTTAGCTTTAGTAAATACTCTTCGCATGCGTGTATTATCTATTGTGTCAGTGTTCCTGTTATTAGTAATTGTAAGACTTTGGTGTCTGTAACCTAATTCATTCGTTATTGCGCATTTGTTCTCTGGCAGCATTGCAAATTGCTGCATGCAGACGTACTAAGTTTCTCGCCAGGCCGCACCTGCCAGCGCTGGTCGCGGACGAGACTTCTGGAGTATCAAGAAAACGTGCAGGGGTTCGTACTAGAAAATAGTTGGGACAACAAAATTGGAGGGAAAACGCATGTTGAGAGACGGCTTGAGCCGCTCTCTCAACGCAGTTCGTACTAGAAAATAGTTGGGACAACAAAATTGGAGGGAAAACGCGTGTTGAGAGACGGCTTGAGCCGCTCTCTCAACGCAGCCGTGGCCCAGCCGTAACTCCCTCAGCCGGCACCCCCCCTCCAGCCCGCGTTCGAAAGCCCGGCAGCAGAACGCGCGCGCTATCTCCTATCGGGCCAGGAATTTCGCGCTTGTTTTATTCGGCGTCCCGCGTCCGGGCGACCCGCCCCCACCGCCGAGTCCCCCCTCTCCCTCCCCCTCCCCTCCGCGCGCGTCGTCTCACTCTTTCTCTCTCTCTCTTCCCTTGCGTGACGTCACCGGGCGCGCGCCAAGATGGCGTCGGCGCAAGGGCGCATGCGTTGCGGCGGGGGCGGGGCGGGGCGGCGCGGGGCGGGCGGCTCGGGGGCGGGCGGAAGGGCGGCGGCGGCGGCGGCGCTGGCGTCCCTGCGCACTCGGCGCCCAGAGCGCGCAGCGTCGCGACGCGACCGGCACGCACGCGGCGCCGCGACGGAAGGAGGGGGCGGGGGGGGGGGCAGGGCAGCCGCCGCCGCCGCCGCCGCTTCACGCGGCGAGTGTCAAGGGAGGTGTGGTCTCAAAACTCACGGCTTCTGTGATGTCTAGAGACCGGATTTTTATGGAATTACATTTTTTTTTTCTTTCTACTTACCGTTCTCAAATTTGTAATCTTGGCGAATCGGCCCTTGTCCTAACACAATTTTCAATTTTTTCATTACATATTTTTTCATAAGTGGTACTATACTACGTATTTTACATATTTTGGTATTTTCACGCAATCGTTTTTTATTGTGTTAATTTTATTAAATTTTATTTCATATGTTTTATGACAATAAATATTTTTAAAAAATGAACATTTTTTTCCCTGCATTATTACTGCGTGCTGTCTCCTCCAGATACCCCACATGAAGACGCGTGATGTTTTCGGGGTCCCTTCAGCGTCTGCTTCAGTTACCTCAGTTGGTGGGAAGTGCGCGAAAGCGACTGAAACTCATTTTCAGCTTTAGGTGTGAAAAGTATTGCCGACGTCGCGGATCGTGACTTTTAACCTTAATTTTGGAGAAACATTCGCGGTCGCCAAGTGTACCATTCAGTGAGAGTGCTTCACGTTGCAGTGATGTTTGCTAGTGGTAGATATCGCCAGTTTGTACGATATCTTCTATTGTGTCTATTTTTTTTAATAGTCTGGCTGCAAAAAAAAACTACAGTTCTGAATAGCAAGAGATGAAGTTTTTACTGCTAATGGGGAAGTTGTATAGTGCGAAGTGTGTATAACTTATGCTCTCCAAATGATTTTTAAGACGTTTGTATTATTTTTAAAATTTGTTTAGGAAATTTTTTATAAATGTAATTTCGTGTTATGTAAATGTGTTTTATAATTAGTGAATTTGGATATTACATATTTTATTCGATTTTACATATTTCTTGCATATTCTTACTTGTTTCATTACATATTTATGTACATATTTTGATGTTCCATACTACATATTTTTCCGGTCTCTAGTGATGTCTGTAGTAGGCCTTCGTGTAGTATCCGCGGACACTTTCTTCAGCTCTCTCACTTCGCTAGATGCGAGAGGAGTGGAGCGGTTTTTCATTATGACCATTCTCTGCCCTCCCCCACCCATTACTATTAAACAATAGCATAATAAACTGTACACCATTGAATCAACCTATCAAATACTTAGGACTAAATCTCGATACAAAACGCAACTGGAAACACCACATCAACATTGAAAAACAACAGGCCAAAGCGAGATTAATCCTCCTCAAACCATTACTGAATAAAAACTCCTAACTTTCATTTACAAATCCAATAACATTATATAAAACCATAATAAGACCCATACTATACTCATGTTCCATATGGACAAATGCCGCACCCTCCAACGTAAATAAAATACAAATAATTCAGAACAGATTCCTCCCAACAATCACTAACGCCCCATGGTTCATTCCAAATTAACAACTCCATGGAGAATTAAACATGAACCCAATCACCTATCAAATAGTACGCCTATCCAATAATTTATACTCCAACATAAACTCAATAGATCAACTAAAACAATACAATCTAGCCCCAATGAACAACACTCAGACCAGAATAAACAATAGATACCCGTTCGATTCATTCCTAAAAATATTCTCAACCAATTGTGAATGGTAGGTACTCTCATGAAGAATCTTCCCCAATGTAGTAGATAGAGTAGAATTAGGTTAAGCATAGTATTAAGTTAGTAGTAAGTCATCATTACATATGAAAGAGTGTAATACTGATCTATGTATAACCCAACAATCAATAAATGGAAAGGAAAAAAAGTGGGGTGGTGATCACTGTGTAACCGATTGTGGCCAAAAATTTCGGTCGGCCGGCGTCGGACGTTTCCGTCAGATATGCCCGATTCGTTCAAACATGTGCTAGTAACTGGAAATGGTCATATTAAACCCGAACGTCCTCTTCCGACAGCGTCCAGAAACATCGGCTGTCGGTTATTATCTTTTTCGTTTGATTTTGTCAGTTCATTTGTCCGAAATCAGTTGGAGAGTCAAGGCCATCTGTAATATCAAGGCTTCTTTCAGTACATGTAGATGGTCTTGAGCGTGCCTCTCGCAAATATTTCAAACAATGAACTGCGCAACTAGGGGGATATTCGACCGATTTCGTGTTTAACATTCGGGTGCATTTCAGATGAAATAAGTCGGACGATTTCGCTCGCAGTCGTCTGGTAGCGAGCAACAGATATTTCGGCTGCACTGTCACCGTAGCCTGGGGGATTTGGTTACTTGGACGACGGGGCTATTATATCAAATCTGTAGTTGGTTTTCGATACAAAATAATTTCTATTAAAAGGGAGCGAACATTTATGGTCATCAGATTTTGTGAATACCACTTATTGCTATTATTTATTCTGAATTCAACAAATATTATTAAAGGAGTGGGGGTAGCTATTCCGAGGCTCAAGAAAACGTGTGAGTATAATACGTTAAGAAGAACACATACAATAATCTACGTTTTTATACATGCTTGCGTTGGCTATTAAAATGTATTATAAGTAATATTTTTATTGGACTTGTGCGTATTATGAAATTATCAACGCCATGACTCATAAGTGTAACATATGTTTCACTTTCACAAGTCTTCCTTATTGTGCTTACATTTTAATGTAAACATAATTTTTCTAACATGAAGTTCGTTAGAATTGTGGTTTATGTTTAGATCTGAATGTTTTGTTATATTGTTAGGGCACAGAAGTATTATGTTCGAAAACATTGTTTTGTTGTTCTAGCATTTTAATTTGAGCTGCCTCTTGCTGCTGACAATTTTGTTTTTGTGTACAAAGGTGATGGATATCCCACACACTTTTTTCTAGGGGACCCCTAATTATTTTGCCCGTAACGTTTAAATGTAATATTGTACGTTATATGTCGTTGGCAAAATAAAGACTTTTTGACTTTGAATTTAAAAATAAATACGTATACTCTTCAGTATGGAGAACTAGATGGACTGTTCTATGTCACTTCTTTATATTCACGTTTCTGGGTGTGCATAATTAGTAATCGTCTCATCGCACTCCAAGTTGTATAGATGACCTCATGTTGAGCGGTATTCCCAACTTTTCTGAAGATGTGATGGTTGATATTCTGTGGAACGGAAGGAGTATGAGTGGGTGAAAGACTGGTGAGGAGTGTCAACTTCAGTGGTGAATTCTCCGATACACCGCGTATACAGGCGGTATATCTAGTAAGTGTATAAGAAATATTTCATAATTTTGGTAATGCTCTAAAAAGTTATTGAGATTCTGAAAGCTTCAAAGCAGATGCGAAAAAATAACTGTTTTGCTACTGAGAGCAAGCCTCTCAAGTTTGTGTGCAAATGGAGTGTGTAAATGATCCAGAAGTTAGTGGTTTGTATAATTTTCTTACAGAACAATTATTAAGGAGGGAAGTTCATAGTATTGGGATTTCAGAAAAGCTCAAAATAAAAGGCAACGGTAGAGGCTGCTTGAAGCGTAATACATAATTGCGATGTACGAAATAATGTACTCCTCTGTACACCATACCAACAATTTAATTCGTATCGAAGCTCCCCATTGGATACCAGTGTTCAGTGTCCAGTGTCCAGTGTTCCCTTCTCCGTCCAGCTTGTGACCTTGAAGTGCCATTCTGTTTAAATCGGAGTATATACTTTTTTAACATGGCATCACAAGGTCACGCGCGAAAGACGGACAGGGAAGACACCAATGGGGAGCTGCAACGTCACTACTGTTCCAACTTTTACGGCACCCTATTGGCGTTTGCCTTACCTCTCCTTCTTTCGAGCATGACCTTGAAATGCCACGTTAAAAAATCCAAGTACGGTCAGCAAGTTCAGTAGGAATGAGTGAAATGTCCCATGTTGCCTCCCAGAGCGAACGGAGCTCGGTCAGCACACAGCAGCAGCGGCCGAGACCAAAGCGTTCATACACATCGCCATTCCTTACTACACCTGCTACCGTCGCATTCCGGGAAGGGAAAGCGTGAGCCCTGTTAAAAGTGAGAGCCATAATTACTCCTTGCTCGCCGCCGCTGCTCTTTCCAAATGAAGAGACCACTTGACTACGAGAGTTGCTTGTATGTGCATATGTGCAACGGACGCCAAGTAACGTTGCGCTCAATGGCCGCCTACAAGCAGATGAATCGTCCCTAAAAGCGCTTGCCCGTTGCGACGTGTCGTCGACAACAAAATATGGAAATGTCAAAATTAAAACAACGATGTTCGAAAGTGAAACATCAATGTTAAAAATACGGTGCCCAAAAAACATCGATGTTTTTAAATCTGGTTAATAACTTCGAAAATCAATCTTCGTGCACAGGACGATTTAATTAAAGATAGCTCATGTTTATTAATTTATACTTACGATTTTACTGTCAAAACAAAATAAAAATAATAATAATTTACGAAATATTTTTATGAGTTCAAAAATTGATTACATTAATCCACAAAAACTCTCGCAGTTCCAAGCAGGATAAACTATGAGTTCAATAGTTCTCAAATTATGAATGCATTTTATAAATCACACAAGACTTCCATTTTCTTCAATTCTTCTAACTTCACAATAATCATGAATTAGAATAATTTGCGGGGAATTCGTGTAGTTGAATCTACCTTACTACGATATGGATATTACGGATTGAGCAATTCCAAAACTAGGATCAAAAAGCGAAAACGGAACATATGTATGTGAAACTTATGGCAGGTTTTATTTCTTGTGAAAAAACATAGATATTAACGATATCTACCTATATATTAATAACACATCGGTATTTTAATAATATACTTGTTTTCTAAACATTGCCATCGAAATCGTATCCTTAGCTATCAGCAGGGTTGGGCAAAATATTTTAAATTTAGTATTTAAATACTTCGCAAAAATATAAATAAGTATTTAAATAATATCAAAAGACATTAGAATTTGATGTGCTAAATATATACGTATTTAAAATACTTCAATCACAGAAAATACTGTAAATATATAATAATTTTGTATTGTATATTTTTATTGCAACAATATACTGTAATTGTCAATTACAGTATCGTAGGTAACGAAACAAGTGTATAAAGAGGGTGATTGCATGAATTGCATGAATGGTGTGTTCAAGAATACGAGTGACGATAGGAGCGAGTTTTCTTGTATACCATGAGTGCAATTATACCCCTTTATACACATGTTACGTTCAATATTTTTTCATTTCCATTTACGAATAATTCAAATTTTAAAAATTCCAGCTCATCTTTTCCACCTGACCTACGCATTTAATGACGTAGTATTACTTATGAAAAATATACATTTTAGTAGGCATTGTTTTTGTTTCCCCGAAAGATTTGCAAATGGAACGAAGTGATCATACGCAAATAAAATATTAGAAGTTGACAAAGTCATGAAAACATCACTTCCCACGAAAAATAAAGACAGGTATGAGAGAGAATACAACATGTGTAAAAATTGGGGGGAAAAAGTTGTCATTTCTGACACAGTTTTGATATAGTTTACTTTTTAGAACTGGTAAACACAATTGACGTTTACATTTCTTACATTCGTAATACGAAGATCAAATGTTTTACATGTAAAACATTTATTTCCTCAATTTAGTTTCACGTTTATTCAATTTAGTGACACTTTTATTTCCCCAATTTAGTTTCATTCAATCGGTTTTTAAATGTAGTTGTAGGCACGTTATATGTGATGTACTTTTTTGTTCATGTTTCAAGGTTGACAGCAAATACCTTTTCTGCGTCGTGTTATAGTTTCTTAATTAGACGATTTCGCTCCTTTTCTGAATTCTGGTTGGTAGGTGTGATTTTTTAATCGCGCGGTGGAATTTTAATTCCACGCATGCTGTAAACATAGAGATAATCAGCGTCTTTTCATGGAATTAATGAGCATATTTAGTTAACTAAACGAAAAAATTAATAATTGACATTCACCTTTCTGAACAATAAATATTATAATGTATTGTAACATGATGTATAAACATTTTCAAATATAAAATCATATCAAACATATATAGCACAAAAAAATAGAATTTCCTTTCAAAACGACTAATTTTTTAAACAAATCTTCAGAAAATAAACCCCTAGTTGGCGAATGTATAAAACCTGGAAAGGAAAACAGTCATTATTCAATTGGCGTGAATAAACGAAAATTAGTGGTATATCGAATAAATGCTTTTTGTATTATCAGATAATTGTCCAGCATTTTTAATGTTTTAAATTTATCATTTAAAAATGAAGAATATCCAAATTCAACAGCTTAAAGGAGCTTTTATTTTTGTTTCAATGGGGTGCATCACTAGCGGGATAAAATAAAAAGAAACTATCCTCATTCTAAATCATTTTCTTCTTCGCCTGTATTTTAAGAATTTCGTTTTTTAAATACAACTGATTTACGTATTTAAATACGTCTCTAAAATACATGCTCAAAAAACTCAAAAATACAGTTTTTCAAATACAAAATGTATACGTATTTCAAAAACAAGCATTTAAATACTGCCCAACCCTAGCTACCAGCAGCTATGATCGTGTGTGCGACTCACCGGCTTCTTTACAGAGGAACGTCACCGACTACGTTGAATTGCCCACGTTTTCTTTTCGACCCACGCCCTCGCGTCATTAACTTGAGTTTTTGCGCCGCACGCCGAGTGGCAGTTGTTCCAGGGCCGGCCGAGGGCAGCACGGGATCGGCCTGGTAGCCTAAGTTTGCTTAGGTAGTGCTCTATGCGCTGTTCTTGAGCGATGCTATCGTTTGATTTTGCTAAATCCATATAAGAAAAATCCACAGTTTAAAAGTAATGAAGTGTAATATGAGAAAATAAACCCGAGAATATCCGAGCGCACAACAAAACAACGTCCAATGCCTCATTGTCCCGGCCCAAAAAGCCGCCCGGAGACAGGAATCCGGTGATGTCACCGCTGGAGCCACTTACCACCCCGGCGCGGGCGGCTGCGACGTGAGATAGAGCGATAACGCCGCCCATCAGCGCGACGACTGGCCGGGGCGAAAAACAGTCAGAACGAGGGCGACAGCGAGAGAGGGCGAAGAGAAATAGCAACAGTGAGGGCAAGAGCGAGGGCGAAGAGAAATAGCGACAGTGAGGGCAAGAGTAAGAGTAGGAACGAGGGTTAGAGCGAGGGTAAGAGCGAGATTTAGAGCGAGGGTAAGAGCGAGGGCAAGAGCGAGGGCAAGAGCGAGGGCAAGAGCGAGGGCAAGAGCGAGGGCAAGAGCGAGGGCGAAGAGAAATAGCGACAGTGAGGGCAAGAGTAAGAGAAAGAACGAGGGTTAGAGCGAGGGTAAGAGCGAGGTTTAGAGCGAGGTTTAGAGCGAGGGTAAGAGCGAGGGTAAGAGCGAGGGTAAGAGCGAGAGCAAGAGCGAGGGCAAGAGCGAGAGCAAGAGCGAGGGCAAGAGCGAGGGCAAGAGCGAGGGCAAGAGCGAGGGCAAGAGCGAGGGCAAGAGCGAGGGCAGGCAGAGCGAGGGCAAGAGCGAGGGGGCGAGGGCAAGAGCGAGGGCAAGAGCGAGGGCGAAGAGAAATAGCGACAGGAGGGCAAGAGTAAGAGAAAGAACGAGGGTTAGAGCGAGGGTAAGAGCGAGGTTTAGAGCGAGGGCAAGAGCGAGGGCAGAGCGAGGGCAAGAGCGAGGCGAAGAGAAATAGCGACAGTGAGGCAAGAGTAGAGAGAAAGAACGAGGGTTAGAGCAGGGTAAGGCGAGTTTAGAGCGGCAGAGCGAGGGCAAGACGGGGCAAGAGCGAGGGCAAGAGCGTGGGCGAAGAGAAATAGCGACAGTGAGGGCAAGAGTAAAGAGAAAGAACGAGGGTTAGAGCGAGGGTAAGAGCGAGGTTTAGAGCGAGGGCAAGAGCGAGGGCAAGAGCGAGGGTAAGAGTGAGGGCAAGAGCGTGGGCGAAGAGAAATAGCGACAGTGAGGACAAGAGTAAGAGTAAGAACGAGGGTTAGAGCGAGGGTAAGAGCGAGGGTAAGAGCGATGGCGAGTTCGAGGGCGAGTTCGAGGGCGAGAACGAGGGTGAGTTCGTGGGTGAGAACGAGGGTGAGAACCAGGGCGAGAACGAGGGCTGAACGAGGGCGAGAGGCGGACGAGAAGAAGAGAGAAGGCGAGAGTGAGAGGCGGATTAGGAGAAGGACGAGGGCGAGAGCGGGAACGAGGGATGAGGTTGACGAGAGAGCAAGAATGAAATCGAGAGCGAGGGCGAGGAGAGGGCGATTATTGTAGGTATTAACTTGTCAGCGTTAATTTTCATTGAGGAACATACGGTATCATTTTTTCACATTCCAAGTATGCATTTCCCGTCTCATAAAATTTGTATTTTCACTCTCATTCTAGACTTATATCGTCTCTAACACAAGTCGGAGTTAATAATAATAATAATAATAATAATAATAATAATAATAATAATAATAATAATAATAATAATAATAATAATAATAATAATAATAATGTCTATTCCTGGCGAGGCTCAGGCCGTAAAGCCTGCTCTTCCGCCTAATCACTTAAATATTTACATTTACATAATAACAATTGAGGCATTCGGGCGGAAACAAAGGTAACTGACATTTCACGTTACTTACGAAAGTGCGATCTGTTACTTACGATCGTAATAGCTAACGGAAATGTGCTGCACACAACCAATGAAACATAAAGTATAAATGTATTTTCATGATCCATTTCTGAACTCTAAAGCTAACATGATATAAAGAGAGCCCATGATTTTTATATAAAAGAAAGGCGTGGTAAGTCAAAAATTTTAGTTTCGTAAAATGTCAGAAATTATCTCCTACGCCTGAATGCCTCAATTGTGAACAAGTTGCAAGAAAAAAGGACAGATTTTACATTTATATCTGGAATGCAAGACTAGGGACCAGCCCGGCATAAGCCTTAAGCGATTGAGTAAACCCTGCAAACACTCAATCAGGATGGCGGCTTAGGGCTAACACTAGTGAAAGAGTAGAAAATAGGAATATTGAAGGAAAAGTGTAAAGACAGAAGGAAATAGAAGGAGTTAGAATGAATTAGGAAACTGGGGAAAGTGGGAAGGGGAAAGGATAATAATATGAATATAACATTTTTCATATACATAAATACAGTTTTTTCTAGTTGAACGCAGAAAATGGCTGAAGTCTAAAAGATAATCTGTAACAGAAAAAGAAACAGAAACAAAAGCAGGCAGATGAACAAGATAAATACAACGTAGCAACAAAAGATCACACAATACAAAGAGTGAAAATGCATGAAAACCTTATTATCTATATTTAAATACTTGCTTTAGTGCATTGGATTAGGTAGGAAGACATGGTTTTAGGGCTTTCAGCGATAATGTAAAGAGAAGAAAAGTACAGAAGAAGAGCTTGACACCTTGAAATGTAACCGAATTTTATCAGTGATAATAGCGTACGTGGTATTTAGTTAGGGCGTGAAAATGGGAATAGTAGTTTGTGTCATTTATTGTTATTTGTTTTAATTCAATCACTGAGTTGAGTTTTAAATTTCCTGAAACCGCTAATTTGTTTTAGATATGTGGGTAGTGAGTTCCACATTCTAATTACAGTGACAGTATATGACTTACTGTAGGATACCTTATTGTGCCGAGGTATGCATAGTAATCGCGAGGAACGTGATCGTTCCAGTGTCAGCATTTTAAAATTGTGCAATAAGTGTGTTTGATAGCTATAATTCAAAATGTTATGGAGAAGGAGGAGACTATGTAAAGTTATCCTTTTTTCGATTGAGAGAATTTATGTTTGACCGTAAAATTCAGATACAAGATCGTATCTCCTAAGATCGAATATGAAACGGATGCATGCATTTTGTGCTATTTGTAATTTGCGTTGTTTATTTTATTTTTATTTTATTTATTTTACGTCAAAAAAACAGTTAAAAACTGCGTATGACGGGCTATGGGGAAAAGTGAATTGTGTGCACATTTTCAAAATTCTGTGATCCCTACACTAAGTCATTGCTTAAGCTTTAAGTCCGTAAGCAGGAAAACATAATAATCGAAATGAGGTATTATGAGCGAATTTACTAGGCGTATGCGGGTATTTAGTAGTAGTTCTCTGTCGCGTTTTAAGGAATGGAGGCCTGCGAAGACTTTTTGGTAAATCTTACCTATTTGTGTGGCCCAGCTAAGTGTGTCTATATGTATTTCTAAATTCTTTACATCGCCACGCCAGGGAGCAGGCCCTTATACGAGAATAAGACGGAATTTCTTGTGAACTACTTCAAGAATTATTATGTTGGCAATATTTTAAGGAATTTTTACCACAAATAATAGAAAGTGCAAATAGAATCACTAAGATACAGTAAATCCCCGTTACCACGAACTCGCTTAACACGAATTTCGCCGTAACACTATCAAAACTTCGGGCCCGGCAAGGGATTACGGTAATATGACATTTATAATACTAACACGAACACGAAGTCCGATTTTTTCGGCCCCTTCGGAATTTAATGAGGGTTTATTATATTTTCCGATGTTTCGGAAAATTATTAAAAATTCATTAAAAAAACATAGCATTCATTAAACAAAAACAAAACATCAAAAAATTGAATTAAGAAAACTTGTAGGAAATAAGAGATGGAACTGGGTAATTCTGCCTGGGAACGACTCGCTACTTCAAATGCCTACGTTTGCCAATGGGTCTCAGAGTACATGGCGTTACTTATCAGTAGCTCCGTTGTTTGTTTGTTTTTTTATTTTGGCCTGATCTCTGATAATGGAAATTAATCTTCCGACACTAACAAATACCTATGTTTTATTAACTAGCATTTATATTCTCTTTTACTATTATACTAGCATTTATACGTCCTTGAACAAACAGCCT
Organism: Teleogryllus occipitalis; assembly: GCA_011170035.1. Classification (NCBI taxonomy): domain Eukaryota; kingdom Metazoa; phylum Arthropoda; class Insecta; order Orthoptera; family Gryllidae; genus Teleogryllus; species Teleogryllus occipitalis. The sequence goes on along the minus strand of BLKR01001687.1, from coordinate 129,201 downwards.
TCATTGAGGTTTTAATAGTAATAATGATACTGTATATTAATGATATTATTTAAAATAACTTTCAAAGAGAAATATTTTTAAAAAAAGTATCACAAAACCTCTGATTTAATAACGTATTCTCTGGGACTATTCAGATCTTCCCTGTTCGCGCGAGTATAGGTCCTAGTTCTGATTTTTAGCGAAAAGCTTCCCGAAAGTTAAGTATTGTAGATACACTTACTTTTAACATTACGCGAAGTCTTTAGATGCAGTCCGTGAGACCAGTGAGATCTCAGAAAATGCAAGATCATTAGGTCATGTCTATAATAATACTCTAAACACTCAGTAAAGCGTTGTGAATGGAAACATGCAATGAAAGAGTATCAACTAACTCTTCATTTAATGCAACAGGACAGCGATTGAGCGTTTAGACGATTTTTAATGTTCACACGAACAAACCTGTTTGAAGATCAAGAGCTAGAGAGATAATAAAGTTCCATTATGAACTGAAACTCTTTCATTCTGTTGTCTGATAGAAGCGTACTTTATCCGTGACAATTACATTCGTCACGAATATGTTATAAAAGCATATCACATTCCATATATTGTTTACCATTAAAAAGCTACGGTATTTCATATCATTTTGTCTCTTATTTGTTTATCTGGGCAGGTTCTTTCCATTCATATATTACTGTAGTATTTACTGAGCTTTTTTGTTGGCAATTTGTTTGATACTCCTTCAAACCTATTCATGCATCTCGTGTATTCTTGCCCCGTCAATGCCGACACTTCGATTAGTCTGGCGTGACAAAGTAGCCCATTGATGACGTCCATTCATTTGCGTCTTTTGTCTCATCAATTTGAATTCTTTTCTTCATGCATGCTACTATAATTCTGCTCTAATAAGCACTGGTCATGAATCTTAATTGAAGAAAAAACTAAACGTGATCTCTGAGCTTGGAAGACTTTTATTGCTTTCGCAGGTTGTGAATTGCTTGTCAGGTGTCGAGAATAGTAATAAACGAACTACAACTTGCAAAGGAGCAAAGCGAACAAGTCTACCGAGTGGTGTTCAACATCGCCATTGTAACATCCCATGATGCCTACGTTGCTTTCAGCATTCGAAAAGTTAAAGTTCATTAATATTTTTAGTGCAATGATCTGTGCTGTGGCCTTTCATGAGACCTCCAACTTTTCTGTGAAACCTTCATCCAATGAAGATTGACTGAAATACTTCAGTTTTAAATGCAAATAAACACATCGCATTTTTCCCTCTCCTATCCTTTTAATTTTTAAGCGTTTATTTAGAATTGCGGAGGGTAAGTTATTGTAGTATGTCGGACGAGGGCAACTTGAAATCAGAGAGATTAACAGCTGAGAAAAATTATGTTGAATTTTGAATTTTAAATTAAAAATTATGTTGAATTTTATGCTCCGGGAATCATCGTCATTCTGTTCTAAAAATCTTTGTAATAGAAGTTTTCTCTGCTGTGTTCTTTTTCCACAAAGCTGGGGTTACAGTTGTAAGGTTCTCTTACAACTAGAAGAAGAAGTTAGAATTCTATTTCATGGCAAAACTGTTTTTATTTTATTCATTAAAATCAGAAAGGGTTTTCGTATTTGCTACCGCTGTCAAATCTCGAGGCAAAGAACTTTCATTCACTATATTGTGGGGTCAATGACTCACATCTCGATTAGGTGTTCTGACCAGCTTAGAAAACTAGTGGTGCTACACAATGGCAAAGGCTTACTCTTGCTAGTTTCCTCTTCCCTTCAGTTTCGATTTCACCCCACTGTCATCTCTCTGCGCCTATAAGACTTACGAGGGTGACTCCGATTTTCTTTGTTTCTATTGATGCTTGTACCAAAGTTTTGGGTGTAGGAATCTAGTTTACACTTCTCACACAGAGTTGACTGTCAGGCCAAGAGATTATAAAGTGATTAGGGTATGAATAAAATGCACGAGGGATTCGGAATGACTCCCATTCCCCACAAACATATGTTAAAACATGCATGTGCGTTTTGGACTCGCAGCCTTAGTGTCCACGTATCTGGGCTCGTGTTTACCATGCCTCTGGTGGAAGAAAAACCCCTGGTTGGAGAAAAACCCCACAAGCCGACGAAGATGAGCACTGGATCTCGGCAGCTAGCTGGGGAAATTACCGCCATCTCCCGCGATGAAAACATATACTACACTGACGGAACTACAGATCCGGAATTACTAATCAATAGACATCGAATGTTTAGGAAAATGCCTATTTTAATGTAATGGAAATATCTATATGAATGATTGAAAATCAAACATTCTGACGAAATTTTATTTTGCCTTTTTTCCTCTTTTATGACGTAAATGCTTCTTATTGCTCTTTTTTCTTTTCAAATGGTAATTTTCTTAAAATTATGTATGTTTTTGTATTCTTGGTTTCAAATATACGTGTATATCATTTTCAATTCTACTAAAATTTCAGTTCTACTAAAATTCACTTCTCCCTGTAGCACGTCACACAGTTTTTAACTCTTTTTGTCGCAAATAAATAAATAAAAAATAGAGAAGTACTAATCACATTAATTTTCTACTGGTCATTACCATTTTTGTCTACACTGAAGCTTTCATTTGGGTTTGGAAATCTTATTGAATATTTGGAGCCGAAAAGCTTGCTTTGAGACTTCAGATCGCATTTCTTTAAAAAAATGGGCACTTGGTTGAGCGGTGGGCGCTTAGATGAACGCTCAGCACAGATTTGGCTGGAACTGGAGCTGGAGCTGGAGCGAGAGCTAGAGCGAGAGCTAGAGGTAGAGCAAGAGCTAAAGCGAGAACTTGAGCGAGAGCTGGAGCGAGAGCTTCAGCGAGAGTTGGAGCGAGAGCGAGAGCTAGAGGTAGAGCAAGAGCTAAAGCAAGAGCTTGAGCGAGAGCTGGAGCGAGAGCTGGAGCAAGAACTGGAGCAAGAACTGGAGCGAGTGCTAGAGCGAGAGCTGGAGCGAGAGCTGGAGCAAGAACTGGAGCGAGTGCTGGAGCGAGAGCTGGAGCGAGAGCTAGAGGTAGAGCGAGAGCTAGTGCGAGAGCTGCAGTGTGAGGTGCGCGGAGCGGAGCGGCCGGGGAGGGCGGGAGGGCCGAATGAAAGCCAGCATTTGCCTCACAAAGCCTCGAGGGAGAGGCGGTGAGGAGCGGTTGCTGGCCTGGTGAGGGAGGGCGGGCGAAGAATGGAGACGCCGCGCCGGTTCGGCTTGTGGGGAAGGTCAGCTCACCTCCGCTGCTTCCTCCGGGATGAAAGGGCTGCGTGTAGGGTTCGAGGCGAAGGGCGCGGGCCAGGGCGGCGGAGGCGGGTAAGAAGCCTTGGTCGCGGCGAGCGATTTTTAAACGGATGACCGCTAAATATTTTCCAATTAAACTCAAATAATTAACAATTAAACAATTAATAACAATTAACAATTAATAACAATTAATAACAGTTAATAACAATTAAACTCAATTAACCCCCACCAAAAAAATTCTTGGTGATCGAATCATTTCAACATGTGCTGTCACGACCTTGAATATCATCCAAGATCAAGCACGACACGTCGAGGTCGCGAACAAATGCAGTTGACTCCGGTTATAGCGAACCTCTGGGGACTAACATTTTTAATTCACTGTAACAGATGATGTAAAAAGTAAACATATAGAGATACAGTAACGTACATTAACAGCCCGAACTGAAAATTTCAATATAATAATTTGTCCTTAAAAAGCAACCATTTTCAATTGTTTGCTTCATATTTTATTCATTGATAATTTCTCTAGATCCTTCTCCCGAGTTCGTGCTCTCTCCATACTAGATTCTGCATTGTCCTCTGTCTCTAAGACTCTAATGTAGTCTTGACCCCTTCAATGCTTCTTGCACTGTTGTAAGTTCCATACTTCCATAACATGACCTTTGACCGATATTGTTTTCAACCTACCTAGTGTTGGAATTTGTGGCACTGTGGAGATATATTCTTTTCCAGGATGGAATTAATTTCCTGGTCCTTTTTTCTATAACCGAGGTTCACTATAACCGAGGTTTAGGTTCACCGTAACCGTATCTTCTTATGCTTATTTGTATTGTAAGTGAAACGGGACCAGTGACTTCAGTTCGCTATAACCGAAGGTTCACTATATTCGTGTTCACTATAACCGGAGTGGACTGTGCCTGCCAGTGCGGGTCATCACACACAACCGCTCTGATGGCTCATCGAGAGAGGTACTTCACTTTGCATGTGACGCTGGGCAAACGCATTCATTTCACACTCATCTATATTCTATTTAATAAGCGGCTTTAGTACAAGTATATGACGTCTGTTTATGCTATATTTGAACAATCCTGGCCATCAATTGAACCAATTTAAAATTTAAAAAACTCATCTGATCACACTTTCTTTTTCGTTCACATCTTCTTACCATTTTCACTCTCAATTTATGTTGCTTGATCGACGTCGGGATATATACAAATATTTAAGTTCAGAGTTTGTTTTAAATGACTTATTAATCTCCATTTGGTTTAGCATTTAACTTTTTACGACTCGAATAATAATCCGATGAAGTTTCAATGGTCAGCAATTTAATTTATGTAAATTTCTTTACACAACATGAAGTCAGAAATAAACAAGTTATTCCTCATAACAATTACTTCATTAAAAATTGAGACATTTTACCTAATAAACATATATTTAATTATTATGAAAGTAAGCCAGGCCTCCGGGATAGCTCATGGGCAGCGTACTAGCTTCCCGTGCTGTGGTCCCTGGTTCGATTCCCGCTCTAGGCAGAAATAGAGTTGTAACTTTTCTTTAAAACCGTCCCAGTTTCTGAAGCTGTGCGACGAAGTAAAAGCTCAAGCAGGCGGATCATGCTACTTACGGTGAAGAGAATACGTCATGTTTGCCTCATGTCGCTCTTACTCCCAAGCATGGGAATTGAACTAGGCCCAGGCAAGGGGTACGGCAGTAGCTGACTGGCGAAGTCGGACTACCGACCCAATAACGCCAAATACATACAAACATATATTAATAACTAAATTCCGGCCCAGACAGCCGAGGTTGCTGAGGAGGTGTAGCTGCCTCATGCCTGAAGGGTCGCGGATTCGAATCGCGCCCGGAGCATGGGTGTGTGTATGTCTGTATGTTTCTCATCATCATCACCATCCTCATCATCAAGGACTAGGCTGAATGGCCTGTTCCGTTGCCATGAAGATCGTCTCTCCATCTTCTTCTAGGTCTACCTGGAAGTTGTATGTTTCAAATCGTCTATTCGTTCATCATCATTTCATACCTCATCCTCCAAGGCTAACAACCTTGGGGTGTAAAAATTGATTCAGCATAGAAATGCTGATCCCCCAAAAAGAACTCACGTGTACTCAGGCCCAGGGAGACACCGGTAGCTGGCCGGCGAAGGCGGGCTACCGACCCAATAACGCCAAATACATACACATGAAAGTAACAGGAGAGCGGACTTGAGGCAGATGTGAATGAGGTTGGCGACTGGGGGTGATATCGGTGAGCTCGGTGAGCCAGCCCGCCCACCGCCCGCCCCGGAAGCGGCGGAATGTTCCGGGCGATCGGAAGGGCGCAACGGCCAGGGGTCAACGCCCTGGGCGGCCGCTGGCGTCGCGCCGCCCCGGAAGCCCAGAAACCCTTCGGCCGCCGCCAACCGATTAACAGCGTAATGAGTTAATACGGCCGCGGCCACCCCCGCGCCCGCCGCCCGGTGGGCGGGGGCCAAGAAATTGCCTTTCCGCGCGCAGGGGTGCGTATTGCTGGGGGGATGAAACACGGCATCCGGTGTCGGACGGCGGGGGCGGCGAGGGCGACGACCTCTGCGACGCAGACCCATCACACGCCCCCGTGCGCACTTGCCCCCACCCCCAAACCACACACACACGCCCCCCTGCTTTCCGCTGGGGGAGGAGGCACTCACTTCGAGCCTTCGCTGCCATGCGGCGCGCCCTGGTTTTTTTGTTTCTTTATTGTATTTCTGTTGTCGGTTTTTTTCTTTTTTTTTTCGGGAGGAGGAGGAGGAGGAGGAGGAGAAACCCAGGAGGCTGGTTCATCTGGCCGGTAGTTTCTCGTGATTTTTCTGGTCAAAATCAGGCAAGTACCGGAGCAGTATCCTAACAATAAATAAGATAAAGATAAATGTATTTAAACTGTAATTGGGTGTAACCCGGTGTCAGTTAATTACATAAATAAGATAATAAATGTCATGCAAATAATATAATAATGGTAATAATAATGCTAAAATAATAACAATGACAAAATAATAATAATAATAATAATAATAATAATAATAATAATAATAATAATAATAATAATAATAATATAAAAACTGCTGATTCTTAAAACATTAAATTACATGAAAAAGAAAAGAAACGTATATCATCTAAAGCCGCACTGAGTGATTATACAATAAAGACAGCACTGCACTATCCTTCACTTCACTTCATTATAACACTAAAAACATTTTCTTCATTATTTCTCTGCTCTACACTGCACGACACCTCACTTCACTGTATAACTTAATATTCTTAGTTAACCCCCTCATAAACTTAGAACTACCCTAAATTAATTTTCTAAACTGTTGAACGCTTCGAATGAAGGGTTCAAAGGTTTTTGCAGGCAATCTATTCCTATGGGGCCTTGTACCCCATCCCTTCCTCATTCTTGTCCATTCCTCTTCCCTTACACGCACATACATGCACTGCAATTCCTCACATTTGGGAAGACCAGCCGCGAGCTCAGGGGTTGTCCTGGCTGGAGTGATGACCCACTGGGGGAGATACCCGAATGGGGAAAATATATAATATAGGTCGTCACCGGATATCACGGCGTTCATGTGGGGGACGAGCACCGCCACCTCCCGGCATGCACTTCACTCACGTGACTAATAGTTGTAAAGAAAGTAGTAACAGAAACGAAATACTCATTCCCGTACGCGAGTATTTCTTTGACATGCAACTAGAGGTGCAGCGAACTGGACTGTATAATGAATATAATTATTGACATTGGCAAACCAAATTTAAACAAAGAAGTGGAGGCCTTTTTTTTAATTTTGAAAGTGTCCCAGGGACTTCATGTAAAGTACCCCATTCAAAAACTGAAAATATAGATTTCAGATTCAAGGGGTCTTGACAATAGTCAGATCGATTAGTGATTATCAATTTTTGGGAAAATTGGCTGAAAAGTTTAGGCACTAGCACACGTTTTGCGGTCAATCAATTTTTCGCAATCAAGGGCCCACAAATCACGGATTCTGACAACATATCGTGTTAGAGGATGTACTTTACTACACATAGAGACAAGATGTATGCACTTTTCCGTTACCGGGACCCGGCAATAAAAGTTTTTGTGTCGAAAATTCGTTGTTTTCCCCGTTGCATTTCAATACTTTCTCTATACTGCGTAAGCAGTTGGAAGAAAGTAAAAATGATCTCATATTTAATTTTCTTAATACTTTTTAACTTCATTAGTTGCTATATTTGAGGATGGTAATTCAGATTTTTTAAACCGAGGATATGGGTTAAGGTACTTTCTTCTAAAACTCAGGATTAGTCAATCGTAATCTACATACGTTTTCTGAAGATGATTGTGCACTTTCAAGAGAAAATGAAGTGCGGGTAAATATCAGTAATAGTCAGGAAAATTAAAATAAGAAATGACACACAGAATGCAGAATACGCTTCAACGTCCAGAGTCAAGGATACAAATTAAAATATTACATTGCCTCATCCATGGAGCTTAGTCACCTCTGTCCTCTCCAAGTCTTAAGCCATGATGAGGGAACGGATTTGCATGTAATTACATGTTTTTACACAAACTACATACCTGCATTCAATAATACTTTTTTGAGTTTACAAGGCATTCTGAATGAATTAGAACTATTTTTATTTTACATAGTTTTATATATTTTACATAGTTTTATATATTTTACATATTTTTACATATTATATCTATTAGTATATATTTCGTTACATTTTAATTCATTTATACGTCGAAACGGAACATTTCAGATGCGCGTTTGCAATATATGTTACATCTTTCTTATAAATCAAATGAAATGCTGTTGCGCTTCTGTGACCACCATATCTTCACCATGAATTGGCAAACATACCCCCCCCCCGCTTATTGCGTACTCGGAGTCAAACATGAGCGGATTTTTGTGAAGAAAAGTGTTTTCAACCGCATACCTTTTCATGTTTCAAACAGAAATTTGTTAATTGATAGAAACCTTACAAATATATTTTACAGAAAATTGTCATCCCACGATGTTCGAATTCTTTTTTGGGGAGTAACTCTTAGCCCCGTACCCCAGAATCCTTCACTGGCAGTCTTATGTGTGGGGAAGTCTAGTTAATAATTACTCCTGTCGAGGTAGAACCTACTTTTACCCACTCCGAATACTTGTTAAGAACTGATCAGTGACCTTCTATGCTGAGAAAATGCTTATAGAGAACAATTATAAATACAATAATGAAGATTTATTTTACATATTTTATATTTTTTCGTATTTTTTGCATTTTTATTACATATTTTGCATTTTTTATTACAATACATTCCGTTCCCTAGTCATGATTGAGAGAGAATCATTGCCTCTAACAATATGGCCTTCGAATTAAATGACAAGGAATTGTTCTTCTCCTTTGGATTTATTTCATTTTAATGCCATCTGTCCACAAAGATTGGTTCAACATGTACTCTATTATATTTAATTAAGTATTTAATTTTATTTAATAAAGTTCTTCACGATTTGAAAAGGGCTGATCTCATTAATCCATTCGGGGAATGTGAGTAGAAAAGTGTAAGGTAGTCTACAATAGTTTTTCACTTAACAATGTTAGGCAATTTAATCCCGAGTCAAGGACGTGGACTTCTTTTTGGATGTGGCTTGGATTGACTTAATTGTCACTTCTTCTTCTTCTTCTTCTCCTCCTCCTCCTTCTTCTTCTTCTTCTTTTTTTGTTAAGGTGGAACATGTTATTCTGCACACTTCACCTTCTTGATGAGTCGGGAGATAGTGATGTCCAGATTTCGATCCATCTTTTCGTTGGTCTTTGTGGATCCCGCCGGGCTTTGAATCTCTTGCTATTTTAATCAGCATACTAAGGTAGTATCTTCCCTGAAAACATTGTTCTCAGTCTTTTATTCTTGTTCTTATGCATTTAACTATGTCCATCACTTTACATTCATTCCTTATATCTTGATTATTTATTCGTTCTACCTTCTTTTTCCTAATATTTCTCTTAAAAGTACTCATGTCTGTAGTTCTTTGAAGAGTTTTGGTTCTAGTTTCGGCCCATGTCTCTGCTCCATAAATAAAAACGGCTTTACTATATTTTGATATCTTTTTACTTTACTTTCTATATTAAGACACTTATTTCTGTAGGTTACGTTTTTTAGATATCCCGATATTCTAGCACCTTTAATTACTTTCTGTTTAACTTTATTGCAACTGTTTCTCGAGCTTGAAATTTCCACTCCTAAATATTTAATGACATGTTGAATCATTTTACTATGCACCATTGAATCCTTTGAAATTACCATTTATTTTTTTTCTCAATAATAATATAATCAAGTGGTATTGTTCAACAGTTTTCGAAAGCGTGTGGAGAAGTCTTCGTAAATCGTCTTCTGCATTTGCCAAGAGTACTCAAACGTTTTGATTCTCGTACATTGTCACGTTTGTGTAATTCCGGAGTTGATTTTCCCAGTCCATAGAGTTACAATACTTCATTCGGTAACGATTTAAGCCGTACAATTGATGTCTCACACTTTGTGACGCCGTGGTAACTAGGTGTACTCACCTTCCGAGATAATGTTACTTCTTTCCTGAAAACAACCACATTCCTCAGGCAAGAGATGAGGTTCAAATCTTCGTATGGCACCTGACTTTGCACTAATATAATTCTATTTTCGTTTAATTAAGTGGTCGAAAAGGAGTGCGTGCACATGCCGAAACACTTGTACATGTTTATTACAAATTATAGTGCTGAAACAATTTCACATAGCATTATAACAGGACTTGGTAGATAAAAAGTGTGTCTATGGATAGCTTTTCAGTATTATTTTATACTATCAATTTTCAATTATACCAGGTGTTGCTGCAGAGCCTCTGACCGGGAGGTCCTAGGTTTGAGTCCTGACAGCGGCAAGATTTTCGACACTAGATTTTCAGCTAGGTCGAATTCAATCACTGTCTGAAAGAGAATTCTAGCGGCCGGCTGCTCTGATCGGTAGTTTTCCGTTTTTCTCCGATCAACACCAGGGGAATGCCGGAGCAATACCCTAACAAACGGGCCAAGGACCGCGCACGATCTTGGTTTCCTCTTCCTTGTCCTATCCTCTCCCCTTACACACACACACTTACACTAACGTGCACCACACTATCACATATTCCGGGAGACCGGTCGGGAGCTTCGAGCTTGTCCCGCTGGGGCGGTGCCCCACTGGTGGGAGAGTCCTGGTTAGGGGGAAACCCCACTAGCCGACGGTAGGTCGGCGCCGGATCTCGCCATCCCGCGGGGGAAGATCAACGCCATCTCCCGAGAAAAAAGCATGCACTACACTTACGGGACTAATGACCGAAACCGCCCAGAAACACGAAAAAATCTATTAATCAAACCGGGTGTTGATTTGAGTTTTGAAATGTCAAACGCAGCCCCTTTTGGCACCATTCTCGAAACGGTCGACTGTTCAGACGTGTCCGCCGCTCATCCAATGTTATTCAGGCGCCTTCGTCGCGTCGTCCGCGGTGCCCCGCCGCCTCGTGCCTGCGCGGCGGACGCGGTATCTGGGCGAGTTGACGCCAGCGCCTGCGACGGAAGAGACGATGTCGCGAACAGAAGCAAGTCGCGTCAGGGCTTTACTGCGCGTCACGAGGGGAGATATAAAATTGATTTAGCACCCGGGCGAACGCACGCCCCCGCCCCCCGCCCCCGCCCCCACCCGCTGCCGGCGTCGCGGCAACACCGCTAACTTAGTTCCCGAGTTCTCTAAATTCCTTAACAGGAGACGTGCTCTTAATTTCCATTTACCCGCAAGCGCCCAACCTCCACTGCAAATTGTTCGCAACTTGTAGTCGTGTTTGGGAGGTGGCAGGGGGGCGTAAGCGACAGGGGCGGGGCGGCGGGGGCGCTGTTCCGTTGGTCGTGGGGGTGGGGGATCGGAAAGGGAAGGGGTGAAGAAAAGCATGTACTCATAGGTGTGCGCTGCCTAAAGCATTAGCGGTGGGGTAGTGAGTGGACAACCACATTTCTGAATGCACTTTTTCATTGAACTGTTGTTTTTTACTGCTACATTTTTGCCTGTTATTGTCTTTGATACGGAGCTCGATCAAAACTGCATAACTTACCTGAATCGAAAAGATCGTGGTTACGACGGATGTATGAAAACAGTTGAATTTATTACGTGACGAGACTCAGGCCATGCTCTTCCGACTGACCACGCAAATTTTTCTATGCTCCTTTTACTAACTAGGGCAGAAAGGTGGTATTACTTAGGCGAAGATACAGGTAAATTTGAATTTAGCTCAGAGGCTTCATTTAGGCTTGAGGATCTTTTACATGAAGTAAATCTACTAACGTGGAACAGCCGGCTTTACTTCCCCTCCGAAGGAAAGCGTACGAAGAATTTTTTCGTCCTTAAAATCCACGGCTTCGATCGGATTTGAACCCGCGAACTTGGGTATAACAGCCCGATACATGTTCTCTTGTCTCAGAGTGATACTGTTCTGTTTTGGACGGAATTATGGGAGGGAAATATGAAAAGACAAGGCAAGCCAAGTTAAAATCCAGTTAAATAGTAAATAAGTATATCTGAATAATTATTAAAATTAGTTAAAAATTATCGAATGACCAATAAGAGTTAACTTGTTCTAATGTTTTCGAGCGACAAAAAACCCGAGGGCCAAAGAGCGCAGAGTTCTTTTCTCGCCGCTCAATCATTAAAATCCTTACAATGCCCTTGGTTTCTTAAATTAAAAGGCCATCAAAAATATTATAGAAGTCGTTTTTACCAATAAATTGAAAAATAATTTCTTGAGAACTAATTATTTATCTTAAATATTTTCTGACCGAACCTACATCGCAACCTCTTACTCAGCTCAATATCAAAACTCACAAGATCCAAAATTGGAAGGGTCAAACTTACACGATCTACAAGACTTTCATGATTCATTCTTTATTAAAAAAATAAAAACCTCAGAGAATAATCAGATCTAACAGGGAAATCAACGTTTAGCAACTGACCTTAATATTGCTTTCAGATGACAAAAACTTTAAAAAAAAGCATACACACGTAAAAGAGGTTTTTCCTCACTTGTGAAAACATCAATTTTGGGGGGCGCGAGGCTTGTGACTCTAATCTGCCAAGACCGCATTTGTTCGTTTGGAAATTCTTCTGAAAGCGGGGTGTTCGGAGGTCGGCGTTCTCGTTTTGTTTCGGCGCATGCGCCGTTGGGCGGCGCGCATTGTGTGGGGCGCGGGCGCAACCCGTTGCGCCCTCGGGAGGCGGCAGCTGCGGCGGCGACGGCGACGCCCGCGGTGGCGGCCAAAGGCGCCGCGACGCGCCGCTCAGCCCCCGCCGCAGCCGCGCTCCCTCGCGCTTAACGCGCGGCGACGGCGCCCCGCGCGCGCCTCCGCGCCCCGCGGCGCCGCTTCCGGCACGCCGCTCCTCGCTGCCTTTCTTAACGAACTAGCCGCTACTCGCGCGGCGCTCGCCCGTCACTCGCCTGACACTCGCCCGTCACTCGCCCGTCACTCGCCCGTCACTCGCCCGTCACTCGCCCGTCACTCGCCCGCCACTCGCCATGCCTTCGCCTGCAACTCGCCCGCCATTCGCCTCTCACTCACCCACTGCTCGTTCGCCTCTCGTCTGGAAATAGCCTGTCACTCGCATGTTACTCGCCCGTCACTTGCTTGTCACTCGCCCGCCACTCGCCCGTCACTCGACTACCACTCCCCCGTCACTCGCCCGCCTTCGCCTGCGACTCGCCCGCCATTCGCCTGTCACTCACCCACCACTCATTCGCCACTTGCCTGGAACTCGCCTGGCACTCGCCCGTCACTCGCTTGTCACTAGTCCGTCACTCGCCCGTCACTCGCTTGTCACTCGTTCGTCACTCGCCCGTCATTCGCCCGTCACTCGCTTGTTACTCGTCCGTCATTCGCCCGTCACTCCCATGTTAATCGTCCGTCACTCGCTTGTCACTCGCTCGTCACTCGCCCGTCACTTACCTACACTCACCCGCCACTCATCCGTACAAGTCTGGAACATGCCTGGTATTTGCCTGTCACTCGCTCGTTCCTGGCTGGTCACTCCTTTGTCACTCGCCTGTGACTCGCCCGCCACTCGCCTAGTACTCATCTGTCACTCGCCTACCGCTCGTCGGCGAGTCCGCCACTCGTCCGCCTCTCGCCCGTTACTAGCCCGTCACTCGCCTGTTACTCACCCACCACTCATTCGCCACTCGTCTAGAACCCGCCTGGCACTTGCCTGTCACTTGCTCGTCACTCGCTCGTCACGCGCATGTCACTCGACTGTCACTCGCCTTACACTCACCCACCACTCCCTCCCCACTCGCCCGCTCCTACCCCACCGCTCTCCTGTCACTCGCCTCTCATTTTTCCGACACTCTCTCTTTACTCACGCGTCACTCGTTCGTCACTCGCCCAACACTCGCGTTCCACTCGCCCGCAATTCAAGTCAATTTGCCCGTCACGTGAAAGTCGCTCGCCTCCCAGACGCTCTCCGTTTGTTTTTCATTCACTAACCTATCGCCTTTCATGCGGTATTGATGCAAAACAGATCACAAACACCACCCAATTCTCTCATTTCAATTACTCATTTTCCCTTTATGAAATTGCCATAATCTCTATCATTTCCTATACTTTCTAAAGTTCAAACTGCTGTGAAATAAATCTGTGAACTTAAATATGGAAGATAGTTTTATAATTACTAAAAAGGAACACTAAGATGGAATACGTAAGTTTGTTAGTAATATTCATTTAAATAAAATATCTTTTTATGTTCGCGCTCCAAGTATACCCGACAAAGCTTTCTATGATTGATGTATTGCAGTGTGTGATTGGCCAGCAGGGAGGGGGTGGTAAGAGAGTGTTTTTGATTTGCTTTTTCATACGCCGTCTTGATTGGCGAGTACCAGATGTGTCGGTCAACGCCTATGGTGTTAATTTCACGAGAGGAATAGTCGTTATATATAATTTGGATTATCGAAGTTTAAAATTTCAATATTATTAAGGGGCACATACTGCAATACATTTCTGGACATACATCTGAGCTTCTTGTGTTATTTCTTCGGCCATGCACTGTCTCCTGTATTCACATCGTTTCGACAAACTCCACGTGCTGTTTTCTGCCTTTTGACGACATAGTTATATACCGTCATATCAAATATTGTGTCGCAAAGAGCAGAATCTATTTCTAACACGCAATGTTTTAGGCCCCCAGAATCGTACCTTCTTCTACAAAACGCGTCTTTGAAGGGCTCGAGGCTAAGTCCTCCAATCACCATGCGTCAACAGTAGGGGGTGGATTGGATGACCTAAAACATCGCCAAAAATGATCAATAGAATGCTCTTGAAATGCTTTTAAAATGCCCTAAAACCAAAGAAAAACGAAGTAAATATCTTATCAAAAACAGTTTGGATGAACAACTCAAGCTGTTGGAAACGTTACTGATGTAATCGAGGCTTCTTCCATTCGTTCGAGTTAACTCAGCTTGCAAACTTTTGGTTTGAGCTGTTTTTTACCAGAAAATCTGTCTTTAGTTATCCCGAAATCGACCCAACCGGCAATGGCGCTGATATACGTCACAAGGATTTACATACAACGGTTGTCAAAACAATTTCTGAGCGAACAAATCGAATAGGCCTCTGAGTATTTCTGTTAAGAATATTTGTTACATCTAGTAAACATTATTTGAAGCAAGCACTATTAAAAATTACATTAAAATCCATAAAATTAGCAAAAAAATCATTAAAATGACGGAAAAAGTAAAAAAATGACTTTTTAGTCGAAGTCGACAAAAAATGCAGAATAATGACCTATAAAAATCGATAATTTCCGTTTGTCATAACATAAAATGAATTTCTTTACTAAACGGCATTGTTCTAAAGTGAAAAGAAAAAATGACATTTCATTAAAATCCACCCCCTAATCATCAGTTTCTGTAGTAGGAGTCGAGTCTATCAATCCCGAATGTTAGCTCCCAGTGCTTCAGGACCTCATCTTGCCCGCACGCAGGTACACGCACGAGCTGCCATCTTGTTGAACTGAGAGCTATTATCACCTATTACTACAGCAAATCACCCCCTTCCGCAATAAGTGTCTCGCTCCATCCCTTAGAGCCCTGCGGACTCTTTTCTGATTAGGCTTTTAGTGGATGAAAATTCGATCCAGTGCATGGCGCGCGTTGAAGGTACAGTTAACCCTTCTCCCAGCGCAAGTTACTTGTAACAATCGCCCTGTGGTGAGGTGGTGAGGTTCCACATTTCATTGGGCGCCACAACTCTAACTGCGAGAGTAGTGAGAGTCTCGCCTTTCCGGGATGTGGAAGGTTTTTTTTACCTCCACTGAATCGTGAGATTAGATGACGACCTGCATGTTAGTTTGGTTAGTTGGTTCTTAGTGATTTCGGGCACGTCAACTACTGAGATCATTAGTACTGTAAGTGTAGTGCATGTTTCTTCATCGAGAGGTGGTGCTGATCTTCCCCCGCTGGATGGCGAGATCCGGCACTGACCTACCGTTGGCTAGTGGGGTTTCCCCAACCAAGTATCTCCAACCAGCGATGCAGCGCCTCTAACCGGGAGGTCCTAGGTTCGAATCCTGACGGCGGCAGGATTTTCGACACTAGCTTTTCAGCTAGGTCGAATTCAGCTGCTGTCTGGAGGAGAATTCTAGCGGCCGACTGCTCTGATCGGTAGTTTTCCGTTGTTTCTCCGATCAACACCAGGTGAATGCCGTAGCAGTACCCTACCAAACGGGCCACGGACCGCGCGCGATCTGTCCTTCCTCTTCCTTGTCCTATCCTCTCCCCTTACACACACACTTACACTAACATGCATTACGCTACCACATATTTCGGGAGACCGGTCGGGAGCTTAGAGCTTGTCCCGGCTGGGGCGGTGCCCCGCTGGTGAGAGAGTCCAGGTTAGGGGGAAGCCCCACTAGCCGACGGTAGGTCAGCGCCGGATCTTGCCATTCTGCGGGGGATGATCACCGCCATTTCCCGAGAAAAAAACATGCACTACACTAACGGAACTAATGACCGTAGTTGACGCGCCCGGAAACACGAAAAAATCAATCAATCAATAAAATCCAACCAGCGAGGCACAGCCCCAGACGGGACAACTTCAAAGCTCCCGACCGGTCTCCCAGCATGTGTGGTAGTGTAGTGCATGTTCATGTGTGTGTGTGTGTGTGTGTGTGTGTGTGTAAGGGGTGAGGATAGGACAAGGAAGAGGAGGGAAAGTTCGCACGTGGTCCGTGGCCCGTTTGGTAGGGTACTGCTTCGGCATCCGCCTGGTGTTGATCGGAGAAACCACAGAAAGTTACCGATCATAGCAGGCGGTCGCTAGAATTCTCATCCAGACAGCTGAATTCAAAGTGTAGCTATTGAAAATCCTGCCACTGCTGGGACTTGAGTCTAGGGTCTCCCAGTCAGAGGCACTGCAGTGACATCAGTTGATACCTTGTGCCACCTAAGCCTGTGAAACAAGAGCAGTCGTGTGCTAGAATTCTCCTCCAACCAGCCAGCGAGCAGCGTGTGAATGAATGGGAGAAAACTATCGATCAGAGGAGCCGGCGTCTAGAATTATCCTCCAGACAGCGACTGAATTCGACTGAGCTGACAAGCTGGTGTCGAAAATCTTACCACTGTCGGACTGTAACCTAGGATCTTCTGGTCAGAGGGACTGTAGTGACATCAGTTGATCCACTGAGCCAGCCCTCCTAGTCCTATACGGCTTGCATGGAATTCTTCTCTCCAGGAATCTCCCCGAAAGGGTACCGCTGAAACCAGAGCAAATTGTAAGTTCCCGTCTGACCTACCAACGTGTGAGTCAGAATAGTGCATGTGTGTAAGTGTGTGTGTGTGTGTGTGTGTGTAAGAGGAGAGGATGGGACAAGGATGAGGAAGGAAAGATCGTGTGATGTCCATTGGGGTAGATTTCCGGCATTCGCATGTTTATGATCTGGAAACACTTTAGAAAACTACCCAGACCCGCCGGCCACTGGAAGTTTCCTAAAATGGCGTTTGACTTCGACCTAGCTATCTATTATCATCTATCTACTATTATCATTTACAGCTAGTGTCGAAGAGCCACCACCGTCGAGTGTCGAACCCTGGACCCATTCGGTGAGTGACACCGCAGAGACAAAGTCTGTTGTCATCGGGCCACTTCTTCCTCAGGGTTACATCGCCGCCCCTCTAAAAAGCCATCCGAGTTTTTCTGTCGGTTCTTTCAATTGGGGGACTTTTTAACCTTCCACTGCCCGTGCGCGGCGAGGGGACCGTGGCGTGGAGTGGCCGGGAGGAGGCGCTGCTGGTCGTGTTGCGTCTCGGCCGCACACCGCACGCACTCGACTCGGAGGGGGGAGGAGGGGGGGCAGTCGGGGGCCCCGCGCGCGCGTTGACGCTGGCGCGTATTTATATTGAAATGGGCTGACCCTTTCCTTTGTGCCGGGAAATGGAGGAGGCTGGGGGCGCCGACCCGGGCCCGCATCTCCAGTTTCACTTCGGGAGCTGCGCGCCGCGTGAGTCACATTCGTCTGGGAAAGCTGTACGACTCTCTTCTCGGGTGCATTGCGCTGTTAAGCCCGGTATACTCGGTACAGTTTTCGTGCACATTCTCATACAGTTTCTGAAGGTACGTAAGTACCGAAAGTACAGTAAGGAGACTCTCGTGAAAACTGTTCGAAGGATTGGTTGTCTCGGTAGCTTAGGGCTTAGAGCAGCTGGGCGTAAACTAGGTGGCTCGGGTTTGAATCCCAGTCAGGGTGACCAATTCTTTGAACTGATTTAATTGTACAGTTTCTATACAGAAACTTCAAGATCCCAAACTAGAAGTACAAAAGCCAAAAAGTCTCGCATACACGGTCTATACCTTTTCTGCACGAATCGCCACAGGTCGCCGCTAGGGGGTCTAAAGAGAAACTACTGAATTGCGCCGTCCGCGTACTGTCAGTGGTGGTAGTTCTGTGTTCTGGTAATGATCTTTATTTGGTATTCATTAACCATGAGGAGCATAGAGAATAAAAGTAGAAAGTCAAGAATTGTGGAAAAGGAAGTTTATCACAATACATCACTTCATACAATCGCACTTTGACACACCTCACCACAAAATCGTAATGGCCGATCACCGTTCGTGAATCATTCTGCCGCTAGAGGCGCTTGAATCAGTCAGGACTCCGCAACTTCGCTGTAGATATTTATTTTCCCTTACAAGGAATATAGAGTAGTGTTATAATACTGCAGGAAGCAGGGAGTATTTTTTCAGACAGACTCATGTTGTCGAACTCTGACAGCGTAAAAGTAAATTTGACTACTTCATAAATAGTAAATCACTTCACTAATACATAATGTAGTCAGAAACACATTTTGTGAGCTGTTGAATCCGGATTCTTTTACTTTCTTGCCTTTACATTGAGAAATTATTGTAATCGTAGGTCGGAAATCGGTGAATTTTCGGCAGAAAGCTCTTATTGCCGGGTCCTGGTAAAGAAAAAGTGGATAATCGTGATATTATTTATGGTAAATTTATTCCTCTATCACCTTGTGTAGTTCGTGTTTTCTGGGTCCTTAATACCGAAAAATTGATTGACGCCAAAACGTCTGGCTGCCTGACTGTGGCCAATGCTACCGCATAACCGTTCAGCCGATTTTCTCCAAAATTGTTTTTCCTTTATCAAATTAAACAAACTCGAAGTCATCTGAGTTTGAAACTGTTATTGTGATTTTTGGAGGAACTTTACAAAAAGGTTCAAAAATATTTTCAAAATGGTCTCGAAAATGGCTCTAAATTTTTAGATTAAGCTTTGTTTTTGAATATTGTAAAAATTGCTTAAAATAATGGTTTAAGTCTCGCTTTCATTGCAGTTCTTGATTTTCCAAAATTGCAAAAGTACAATTTTTTATTCGGCGTCTTCCTACAGCAATAATATTGATAATACCTTCTATTTACTCAAAGAAATCTGTTCAAAACTAGTAGTACTTCACTAATAGTACTCATTGCTTCTAAGTTTGCAATTTTTGAAAATTCAGAGTTCAATCAAAATAAAATATTTGCTAATAATTTTAGCCTTCTTATTCTATCCGTGAAAAAAATTAGAAAAATTTGGAGTGTTTTGTGAGAAAATATCTGCTTTTATAAACTGAGTAAATTTCAAGCACAAATTACGATAAAATTACCAGATTTTTCAAAAAATTGTACAGAAGTTCTTGAAAGAGCTAATTGTTTTAATACATTTTGTCTAAAACAAAATCCTTTTCTTTAATTTCATAATTTATAGATATACAGATTTCGTCTTATCGTCTTTCGGTAGAAACGAAGAGAATGAAAACGAGACCTGCACCATTCTCTTAGAATCTTAACACTCAAGCATTCTTTACTCTATCCGAGCACAATGTTTAATCCAAATATCTGGATCCATTTCAGCGAAGAATTTAAAAACGTTAAGGCCCTCAAAAATCAAAATATCCATTTCAAACATGCAAAGCCTGGAGTTTCATTAGATCGATCGGAATATATATCAGAGTTGGTAAAAATTTTCTGATCAGTTTGGGTGCTAACGTTGACCGCTGAGGGACAGATAGACGGCGGGGGTGGAGATGGGGTTGTTGACGGATGGGAAAGCGGGGGCGGGGGGCGAGCGTAGGGGTGCGAGGAGGCGGTTGCGGAGGCGGCCGTGGCGGCAGGACTGATGCGCAGGCGAAAGCGAGACCGGGAGAGGTGGCTCAGGGCATCAACTGATGTCACAGTAGTTCCCCTGACCGGGAGATCCTAGATTCGAGTCCCGACAGTAGCAGGATTTTCGACACTAGTTTGTCATCTAAGTCGAATTCAGTCGCTGTCTGGAGGAGAATTCTATCGGCTGGCTGCTCTGATCGGTGGTTTCACCGTAGTTTCTTCGAACAACACCAGGCGAATGCCGAGCAGTACCCAACCAAACGGGCCACGGACCGCGCGCGATCTGTCCTTCTCCTTCCTTGTCTTATCCTCTCCTCTTACACACACACTTACACTAACACGCACTACACCAGCAAAAATACCGGTAGACCGGTCGGGAGCTGGTCCCGGTGGGGTGTGCCCCGCTGGTGCGAGAGTCCTGGTTAGGGGGGAAACCCCGCTAGCCGACGGTAGGTCGGCGCCGGATCTCGCCATCCAGCGGAGAAAGAAAACCGCCACCCCCGAGAAAAAAATTCACTACACTTACGGGACTAATGACCCTACTAGTTGACGCGCGCGGTATCACCAACAATCCCTCAAGCGAAAGCGAGAGCGCGAGCAAAGGCGTGTGCTGAGGTGGGGTGAGGCGGGGGCGTGCCCAGGCGAGTGTGTGTCCGTCGCAGCGCCAACAGCGGTCGCTGGGCCGGGCTCTTGCTAGTGTCCATTCGCCCCCCGCCGCCGTTGCGCAACAGCGAACCGCGAGGGCTCTGACGGCGGCGAGGAATTATTTATCGCGAGTAAATCGATAGGGCCTCCCTCCACCGGCTCGTCATTATATAAGACTTTTCATCGATACTTGAAATCGTGCCGTTTTATAACTGGTGACAGTGTGTTCCTAAGTGTCAAGTAGCAGCTTATCCTTTTCTGGTTCCTGACCAAAACAGTCGTCATTTAGCAACAGTTTTTTGAAAATAGACCTGTAAGATCAAACTGTAAAAATTGTTTTTCTACTTTGTAATTATGGAGTATATGTCGCTGTTGAACGTTGATAAATAAAATCCAGGGAAACTAAGAGAATACGCAATCTTTCATTTCTTCAACATCCTCCTTTACACACAGGATCTTTAAATACACAGGAAATGAATTGCGACCGTGAGAAAACAGAACAGGAACATTTTGCTGTAGTGAGTGATGAAAGCATGGTAAATCTCTTGGGCTTTATCAGTGACAACATTGATAATACTCCTTTGATTTAGATATTTCCAAATTAAGAAATGAGCCATTCCTTTTCCTCGCTTTGCCGCAGAATTTGCAACCAAAGGACAGCGAGGTACGGACTAGGTTATTCTCTGCATTTTATAAATGTTGAAACGCACTATGAGTAGTGACATTGAAATCAGAGATTACATCAGTGAATTAAAATCGTATTGGTAATATAATTTTGTTCATTTTTCAAAAAGTGATTTAACATCAATTTAAGTCTGATGATTAGTTCGATTGTAATTCAGAATGGTCACTTTAATATCTTAGAATTATGCCAGCAATTACAATTGAAATGTCTATTAAGGAAAGCACACACACACACAAACACACACACACACACACACACACATTTATGTGCACAACACTACCATACATGCCGGAATACCTGATAGGATTTTAGTGCTACTCTGGAGGAGATGGCCGGAGAGGAAAATCTCCTCTTTGAGAAGAGTTAGATGTGCGAGACCTCACATTCTACCGGGGTAGGTCATCCGCCGCCACCGCTACAACGTGCACTACACTTACGGCATCAATAATTATTAATGATTATAGTCAACGCGTTCGGAAACTCGAAATTCTCACTCACTGACGAGCGGAGGCAGTGATGTTCGATGTACCAGCCACTGCAATATAAAAATTGAATCCATTTGGGTGAAAAGGTTAAAAATGTGTCAGAGTCTTCGTGTAAAGTATCACCAAATTTTAGAGCTTCGAGTCGGACCAATCGGCCGGCGAATATTCATTTTGGAAAAAAATCCCACAAATAGTTTAGGCGCTAGTGTTATTCGCAGACGGACAGGAAGACGAACAGAACGACTTATTGACGGACAGGCAGAGAAACAGATGGACTGATAAAAAAAAACGCGTTTGGTTTCAGAAGACCCCAGAAAATATGTACTTCCGTTGAAATCTCTAAATTGATTTTCCGCAGCCTCAAACTACTTAACTTTCTCTATACCACGTACAGTACTCTATATGTACGTACGTATACGACAAAGTTAAAGGGATCTAAATCCATCGTAAAATCCATCGATTAAATCCATCGTAAAGCAAGTAGGAGTAGTGAGGAGTAGTGAGGAGTGACGAAATCATCCATTAGGACTCTGTAAAAATTGAGGATATTAACTCTGAAGTTAAGATAAATTCTTTAACTCCCATTTCCGATGATTCCAAATAATGAATGTTTCATAAAATTTACATTAAGAAGAAAATATAATTATTGTTTCACTTCCCCTTGCATTTCGACAAGGAACTATGTGACACATTTCTCAAATACACAACTGTCCGTGATGCAGATGCAAACACGTCTCCTGTCGCCTCTGGTTATCTGCGATGTAATTATTTTTGTTTTCGGGCAGGAAGAGGCGGGAGAAGCAAATCCCCGATCCCGATCAGTGCGGCGCCACATGCGAAAGGGTAGCGATCGGGCGGGCCGCGCCCCGCCCACGCCCCTGGCGGCGCCTGCTTTCATTAGGCAAAGCGCTGGCGGCCACCGCCTGCAGGAATTACCGCCCCCGCCACCGGCAGAGGAATTGCCGCCAGGCGCCAGGCCCTGATTAAAAATATCAGATGTTCAGCGCGAGGAACGCCGTGTTCTTAATAATCTTTAAAAGCTAATGAGTCCCGGTCCATAACGTGAACGTAATAAAATTGCTTTTATATCGATTGTCTGGGCCGTATGACTCGCTTTTAAGTCGTGTCGGGGCTTAATTCAATTTGAGATTCGTTAGCGCGGGCGGCGGAGTGGGGGCGTCTGGCGCAGAGCGAGGAGGCCAGAAGGCACCGCCAGACACCGCCACGGGGGTTCCAGCGGTGGCCTGCACACGGCACGGAGAAAAGCAAGACTTTCGGCTTTTTGCGAGGAAATGGATGTCCTGGATAACACATATTAATTAAGGATTTAAGAAAACTTTATTCGAAATGGGTCGTACTTTCACTTCCGGACTTCTGGAGTGATAATTGTTCCCGAAAAATTAGAAGTGAAACTTATATCGGCAAATAAAATTAAAAACTGCAGAGGGGTAGGGGGAGGAGGAGGAAGGGGTGGAGAGGGAGGGAGAGGGGCGGGGGAGACGTCCGTAACGCGACGGCCCGAGCATCGGGATGAGCTTCCGCCCACTCACTGGCATCTTATCCGCCGCGGAAAAACTCGCAGGCGCTGTGTAAAGGTTCCCACAGACCGACGCGGTAGATCCGCAGCCTACGCGGATTGGTCGCGCAGTTTCGCGTTACGTGTTGTCTCATGAGCACGTTCAGACCTGCGCGGCAGGCGAACGTCGCGGCAGCGGATTGGTAGCGTTTAATCGGCGGTGAAATTTGTGAAGGCTCCCACAGACCGACGCGGAAGATCCGCAGCCTACGCGGATTAGCCGCAGAGGAAGTTTCGCGTCACGTGTTGCCTTGTCAGCACGTTCAGACCTGCGCGGCAGGCGAGCGTCGCGGCAACGGAAGTTTCGCGCCACGTGTTGCCTTATGAGCACGTTCAGACCTGCGCGGCAGGCGAGCGTCGCCACAACGGATTGGTAGCGTTTAATCGGCGGCGGAATTTGTAACGCAGTCAGACGCGTTTCTTCCGTTGCAATTCGTGTTTCGTGGAAGTCCGCCCGGGTGGGGTGGGTGGGTGGGGTGGGTGGTGATGGGCGGTGGTAGGTGGACCTGGGTGGTGGTCGTCCGGGCGAGCAGTGGTGGCGGAGGTGGAGTGGCTGCGTGGTTGCGCGCGTGCGCATGCGCAATGAAATACATGCCCGAAGGAACAGCTGCGGTGCGCGTAAACGCGTGGGCGCGTGCGCATCTGGCGCCCCGCGACGCAACTGCTGCAGTGGCCTCCGCTCCAAGCTCCCTCTCCGCCACGGACCGTTCGGTTACGTAGCCAGCTCCCGATTCACATTCACTACGAAGAAGCACTCGAAATATTACAATGAATACACCACATCAGCTACAGTGAACAAAGAACAACACATACCTGCTTCGCTTCAAGATCGCGAATTCCGATAACATGAGTTTGGAAGACTCCAGGGGTTATTTTTGTACCGTTTACAGTGAAAAAAGGGAACAAAACAAGGAGAATACTCATGAAGAAGTATGAAGGCTATAATAGAGAATCATTCAAGAGTATCAAGAACAGTAAATCATACTTCGACAAATAAATTTTCATCAAAAAATTGAAGATATTCTCGAGAAAGTGTCCTTTGGGCATTCCTGAAATTTGACAATCTTGAGTTCATATTTTAACAGAAAACTTATGTGTTTCTGAGATACTTCATAAAAAGTCATTTCAAGGACTGAAACACAAATGTAATAATGTTGTAAAACGCCGGAATCGTAACTGTTAAGAACATGAGAGATTACGTTTGTTTAATTTTGAAAATTCAAAACAAACTTTGAAATGGAGTTTATGGCATATTATTCAGTGTACATAGCACTATCTGTAGAAAAGGTTTAGAGTAAAAATTAGAGCAAATATATTAAGAGCAAATTTTCCTCAAAATTTACACATTTTGAGAAAATTTCACTTTTAATGTTTGCTTTTTGAAGTAAACTTTGGGGAAAACAACTCATATTTTGAAAAATATGTTCGTAATCTCATCCAAAAATGTTTTTATAAGAACATATGCAATTGAGAAGGAAAAATTCTATCTTCAACATTGTCGTTGTGAGAAGGCTTTGATTATGTTCTTTTTAATTTCGAAAATTCGGATAAATCAACGAAAATCGAATTTGTGCTATTTTTATAGATGAACTGCGCTCTATTCGATAAAATCGATGTCATCCAAAAATTTTAAGCAATTTTTTAGAAAAATTTAAAAAAGGCTTCGTGTAAAATACCTTCAAAAATTAAAATTTCCGTTTGCAAGTCTAGTATCTGCGACATCAGCCAGATCGATGAGGATACATCAATTTTGGTAAAAATCCTACTAATGGTTTAGCTGCTAACGCCATTCGCAGAAAGACGCAGTGTTTTGTCGTAAACAAATTTTTTAATACCTATGTCCCACAAAACGTGTATTCTGACTACAAAACGTGTTAGAGAAATTAATTACTACATGTGGGACCAAGAATTAACTTTTCGGTGTTGGTGATCTTCAATATGAAATATTCTGCAGGAAAGTCGCCGTTTGACGCTGTTGCATTACACAACTTTTTCAACATTAGGTATGTAGAATGCGAGAAAGTAAAAAAAAAACTCGATTTTGGATTATATTCAATCGAAACAATTAAAATGAACTTTGGAATTTGAATGTGTGAAACGAATGGGGAAAGAAAGATCCGAAAATATTTTCGATTGGTTTGTTGTTGGCAAGAAGGCAAGAGGACATCTAAACGGCTATGGCAAAGAAAGTTTTAAATGAAGACGACTGTGATGAAAGAAATCTGTGGAATAAAAATTAAAGTAACGAGAATTGTAAGGGATTTTCATATCTACAAGAAGTAGTTTCTCTAAAGAATACAAACCTTTGAATTGTGTACACATTGTGTGCTTAGAGATTAAAGTGACCCAAGGGTGTAGGTGTTTTCGGAGAAGCCTTGTGCGGGCATACTGGAGAAAGAAGTAGTGTGACGCATGAAGTCCTATACGTAAGCTATGGCAGGGGCTGGAGGATATTGAAAATGTAACGTGGGTGTAAGGAGCCTCGGGTTCAGGCAGGCTCTGCCCATACACCAACGTACATGTAAGAGAAATTAGAGTCTGTTGTATGTAAAGAAGGTGAACGATCTGACATTTTGGGGCAACATGGTGGTTGTTGGATTTTATGAAGGGGAAAGACCTCTCCGTAGTGTTTTCAAGTACAGAATATTTGCCATAAAATTGTCCCTCGTGCAAAAACGTCTCGTCTCGAGACAACTCTGGGGCGAAATTGTGTTTTCCTACGAAATGTAGTGTCAGATGTCTCAAGGATCGCTCTCAGTAAGGCATCGTTTTCCCCGGAGCATTCTCGAAGCTCTCGACATGTGTGGTAGTGTAGTGCATCTAAATGTGTGTGTGTGTGTGTGTGTGTGTGTGTGTGTGTGTGTGTGTGTGTAGGGAGAAAAGGACGAGAAGACTCAGTATTGGTAACCCGTTTGTTCGGGTACTGCTCCGGTCTTCGCCTGGTATTGATTGGAGAAACCATGTAAAAATTGTGGATCACAGCCGCTAGAACTCTCTTCCACGCAGAAGCTGAACACGAGCTAGCCATAAAGCTGGTGTCGAAAATCCCCCTTCCCCTCCGCGGACAGTCAAATGGTGAGACCTCTAGGCGGGAGAAGCCTCACTAGCAACGGTTGTTGCGGTGAACTGCTGATAGTGCGTTTCCTTTAAACAGTGGAACCGCATCGCATTGTCCTCCGAATCGTAAAAGGTCAGGAAACGCTATTTACAGCCGAACGACTCATTCGGAGGCAAAAAGCAGGCAACGGCTGAGAGCCGGGTGAGATGCAGCGGGTGAGGGAGGCGGGGGCGGGGGCGGGGCGCCCGCCGGCCAGGTGAGCGTGCCTAACGCGTGGCAGCCGTTCAACCTCTCCCCCTCCCCCTCCCCCTCCCCCTCCCCCGCCTAAGCAGTCGCCGCGTGCGCAGCGGACGAAATCCTCTCCCGCGGTGCAGCCAGCGACGGCCACGAGGCCAGAGGAACATATACAGACGACTCCGGTTATAGTGAACTCGGATGTAGTGAACCATCGGTTATAGTGAACTTAAGTTACTGGTCCCCTTTCGCTTACATTACAAATAAGCATAAGAAAACTCGGTTATAGTGAGTTTGAACCTCGGCTATAGTAAATCTAGGAAATACAACGTCCTGAAAATAGAACCTCTAAGATACATATACAGTTGACTCCGGTTATAGTGAACTCGGATATAGTCAGTGCTCGGTTATAGTGAACGTAAGTCACTCGTCCCGTTTCTCGTACATTGCAAATAAGCATAAGATTCACTATAACCGAATCTGAACCTCAACTATAGTGAACGTAGGAAGTCAGTCCTGGAAATTATGTGGATCTTTTATGTTTATTAGGCGATTAAAAGGACCTTCGGAGACTTGGACGATGTTCCAACAGTGCAAGAGGCATTAAAAGCTACGATACTTATAGACAGGACAATGCAGAATCAAGTGTGGAGAGAGCACGAACTCTGGAGAAGGATCTAGAGAAATTACTAAGGAAAGATGTAAGAAGCAAACAAATGAAAATAATTAATTTTTTAAGTACAAATAAAGATATTGAAATTTTCAGTTCGTGCTGTTAATGAAGTTTGCTGTATCTCTGTACTAATAAAATCAATTATTGTGGAGAAATTCCAATTAATTTTGACATCATCGCATGTAGTGAACAAAACATGTTGGTCCCCAGAAGTTCACTATAACCGGAGTCGACTGTATGTTGCCGGCTGCAGCATTTCCTTCGAAGGAATCTTTCCAGGTGAGACAACAATCCAGCTGACAACAATCTGCAACGTCTCTGGTCGGCAGGTCACAGAATCCAGTACACAGAGTGGCTACTTACCTCCGTCGAATTCAGTTTTTGTCAGGTGTGGAATTCCAGTGGCCGGCTGCACTGACCTGTGGTCTCTAGGATCAATACCAGGCGAATGCCGAATTACTAGCGATAAAAACGAAACACGGATAGCGAGAGATCTTTCATGCTTCATCGTGCTTACTATATCAATAATATTATATTAAATCAAATAAATCAAATCCCTGTCCTCTCCTCTCCCTTTACACACACATACATGCCAGTGGTGTCTCCTTACTCTGGACCTAGGGCGCTGGCAGTGAAGGAAACTGTTAACCCTCACACTACTCTTGTCACATATTTAGAGTGAAATTGAGTTATGTAAACCAAATCCTTATTTATTTTAAATTATAGTGTTGAAAGAATGAGGGGAAAATAGTCGCAAAATAACAACAATGATGACGTTGTATTTTCTGTTGCAAAGATTGGAATAATACATTTTATAGTATTTAAAAATACGCTCCACGCTTTTCTCATTTTTCGGTTCTCGTTTTAAAAATTAAATTCTGAAATATTGTCAGGTTAAGACACGATCGTTGTTTTTTTTTCTTTATACGAAAAGGAAGTAAAGTAATTATATAAAACTATTGTTCCATTTTTCCACTATCCTTACCAAAATATAACACTGATTTCATGAGTATCGCTACAGGCTGCAATGCACAACGGAGGATATCACGATCACGGACGCTAGCTCTCCAGCAGGCTGTTAAACTGAGATTTAACGCCTTGGCACGCTTTGTCCTAGTTGATTGATTGATTGATTTTTTCGTGTTTCCGGGCGCGTCAACTGCTCAGGTCATTAGTCCCGTGAGTGTAGTGCATGTTTTTTCTCGGGAGATGGCGGTGATCTCCCCCGCTGGATAGCGAGATCCGGCGCCGACCTACCGTCGGCTAGTGGGGTTTCCCCCTAACCAGGACTCTCCCACAAGCGGGGCACCGTCCCAGACGAGACAATCTCTAATCTCCCGACCGGTTTCCCGGAATATGTGGTAGTGTAGTGCATGTTAGTGTAAGTGTGTGTGCAAGGGGAGAGGATAGGACAAGGAAGAGGAAGGACAGATCGCGGGCGGTCCGTGGTCCGTTTGGTGGGGTACTGCTCCGGCATTCGCCTGGTGTTGATCGAAGAAACCACGGAAAACTACCGATCAGAGCAGCCGGCAGCTAGAATTCTCCTCCAGACAGCAGCTGAATTCGACCAAGCTGAAAAGTTAGTGTCGAGAATCCTGCCACCGTGAGGAGTGGGAACATAGGACCTCCCGGTTAGAGGCGCTGCAGTGACATCAGTTGATGCACTGAGCTACCGCTACCGGTCTTTGTCCTAGAGTGGGGGGGACGTCGCGCCCTCTCGATCCGATCTCAAGACGTTGGAGGTATTCGCCAACGGCCTCAGCTCTGCTCACACACTGCCTGCGTTACATGGACGCGATGGTGCCGATTTATGACGTCGATCGCACGGAAGATCGAATAAATGAAACACATCTACATAAATTCAAAGAAAAAAACAATTTCTTTAGGGATTAGCACACGACTTTCACACCCAAAGAAAACGCCACTGATACATGTACACACTTACATGCATTTCCCTACCTCATATATGAGGAGATATATAAAGATTGGGAACTTAGAACGTATCCTTCCTTGGGCGGGGACCCGCCGGAGAAAATAAGTGTAAGGTAGGAAATACCCCGCAAGTCGACGTGTAACTCGGCACTGGACCTCACGTTCTAGCAGAGAAGGGTCAACTCCAGTCACTGGCAATAAAATGTACTTCACTTACATTTCGAATGGCATCGTACTAGACATAATGAACACGCCAGGAATGACGAAATACTCACTCACGATCGTATTGGAACCCATTTTTCTCCGATTTTTCTCAAGTGCAGCACTTTATTCGGACTAATTTCAGAGTGCAAAAATATTACTCTGAGTTCTACCTTGAGAGAACTCATATTGGATTCCAAATACAGTTATAAATTTCACTAACGGACCAAAGATTTTACCTTTACGATTTTAATAATAATTTAATAATTGGCCGATAGTTTAAGTGTAATTGGTCTCGAAAAAATATTCATTTAAGTATTGTAAAACTTGAAAGTCATAATATCGTCCACAGTACTTTCTGTTGTATTTATGTTTATTGTTCTTTGCAATGGTACCTTACTAGATATAAAAGTTGAAATATTATCTGCTATTGCTAATCGGGATTCCGCTTGGCCTTTATTTTTGAACAATTATCTTTAACGAGACAATAAAACAGGATTAACGCAGACGGTAATTGCGACTATGTCCGGGCTATACTCAGGAATGCAGAAAAATATTTCCTATGTTACCACTAAAAACCCACAGAAAATTTAAAAATTACATTTATAAATCGTATTTCCCAACAATTTACTCTCTTACGTTTAGAAATTGTAAGACTAGAAAAGGATCAGCATTCAACGCCACCGCCTTACCCGTGTGCACAGCGCCTCAGAACAAGAATAAAGTAATAACGCGTCAAGCACAATTTCACGCCGCCACAACTTCGCCCCGCCGCCCCGCCGCCCCGCCGCCCCGCAGCCCCGCCGCCCCGCCGCCCCGCCGCCCCGCCGCCCCGCCGCCCCGCCGCCCCGCCGCCCCGCCGCCCCGCCGCCCCGCCGCCCCGCCGCCCCGCCCCAGCCCCGCCGCCCCGCCGCCCCGCCGCCCCGCCGCCCCGCCCCGCCACCCCGCCGCACCGCCGCCACACCGCCCCATCGCTACCCGTCGCTCCCCGCCCCGCCCCACCTCCCCCGCCTCCCCCGCCCCCGCCGCCCCCGCCGCCACGCCGCCTCCCCCCGCTCTCGCCGCCCCGTCTCCCCCGCCGCACCCGCCGCCCCCGACGCCCGCCATCCATCCCGCCCCCGTGCTCCACCGCCCACGCCTACGCCACACATGCCCGACGCCGCCCACGCCACCACACTCTTCTGCATTGCGCCGTCGGTGGCGCTCTGCACTCGAGGAGAGTACGCACCACGCACGCCGCCAAGGAGAGACTTCGATGGCCGCTTCCGGCCGCCACGAGGAGCGCGGCGGGGGCGGAAGTGGAGGGGGCGACGGTGGTGGGGGCGGCGGCTGCTCGCCGTTCGCGGCGCAGCTGTGTGCAAGCGGATTAGCCCATGCAGGTGCGCCGCAAGTGTCCGACCGCCCCCCCTCCCGCTTCACACATACGCGGCTGCTTCCTCCATACGCCGTGGCCTGCCTGAGCCGTTACACGCAGTGCCTCGCATCTCCCCTGCAGCCCTCGCCACGCCTCGCCACCCTGCACTTGGACCAAGCTCCCTCCGCGCTCATACACGCTGACCTCGCTTTGCCTTACGATTTACGAAAAATAATCAACTCAATGCAAAAAACAATAATGTTAACTTGCTATTAGAAATTGATAAGTAAGTTATAATGTAAAATATTTTCTCATATTATTCATTAATGTGTATACTCTAGCCTAAAACCACTATTTAATATCTCCATTAACCTGTAGAAAGTCATTAACTCGAATATTTTCAAAATATCCCTAAAACTGATAACAGTTTGTCCACACATTCTAATGTCACTTTCCCCAGAAGAAAAGAAATTCATAAACTTGTCGGGCGTGTGAGGGTGTAAGTATTTCGAGTTTCGGGGATCAACATCTGTTTTAGACATTCATTCCGCGAGTGTAGTGCATGTTTTAGGCGAGTGGTGGCGATCGTCCACCCCCGATGGATGCGCGCCGACTTATCTTATTACGAGGAATCCTGCGCCCACTTTCACGATTCATCCCACCAAGTACTATCTCCCTCCAATGTGGCACCAAATTGGCCTAAGTTCCTTTCTAGTCTTCCAACATTTGTGGGGAACATAAGTCTGTGTGTATAATGGGAGAACAGGGGACATGAATCAGAAAGGGCAGATCGTGTGCGGTCCGGGGGCAGTTTTTTACAGTACTGCTCCCGCATTCGCCTGGTATTGACAGGAGAAACCACGTAAACAACCAATTGATTCACTGATTAGTGATTTCGGGCGCGTCAACAGTTAAGGTAATTAGTCCCGTAAGTGTTGTGCATTTCCTTTCGGGAAGTGCTAGTGATATCCTCTCCACGTTGATAAAATCCAATGCGGCCCTACCTGTCCGCTAGCAGGGATTTCCCCAATCAGATACCTCCCACTAATGGGACAC
The DNA here is from genome assembly GCA_011170035.1 of Teleogryllus occipitalis. Classification (NCBI taxonomy): domain Eukaryota; kingdom Metazoa; phylum Arthropoda; class Insecta; order Orthoptera; family Gryllidae; genus Teleogryllus; species Teleogryllus occipitalis. The sequence continues at coordinate 97,386 of BLKR01001687.1, read as the reverse complement.
CGCTGCAGCCGCGACAAACTCTAAACCCCCAACCAGTCTCCCGGCATGTATGGTTCTGTAGTGCATGTAAGTGTAAGTGTGTGTAAGTAAGGGACGAGGTTGGGACAAGAAAGAGGAAGGAACGATCGCGCGCCGTCCATATCCCGTTTGTTAGGGTACTTCTCCGTCATTCGCCTGGAGTTAGTCGGAGAAACTACGGAAACCGATCAGGGCAGGCGGCCGCTAGAAATCTTCTCCAGACACCAGCTGAATTCGACCAAGCTGTAAAGCTAGTGTCGAAAATCCTGCCACTGCTAGGACGCGAACCTAGGATCTCCCAGTCAGAGGCACTGCAGTGACATCAGTTAATACCTTGTGCCACATAAGCCGGTGAAACAACCGATCAGAGCAGCCATGAACTGAAATTCTCCTCCAGATAGCAGCTGAATTCAAAGTACCTTTCTAGCTAGCGTCGAAAATCCTGCCACTGCTATGACTCGAGCCTAGGATCTGCCGGTCAGAGGTTCTACAGTGACATCAGCTGATACCTCCTACCAAATGTGAAATAACCGATCAGAGCAGCCGCGTACTAGAATTCTCCTCCAGACACCATCTGAATTCGAAGTATCTGTGTAGATAGTATTGAACTGCTGGGACTCGAGCCTAGGATCTTCCTGTCAGAGGCTCTGCAGTGACGTCAGTTGATACCTCGTGCCAAATGTGAAATAACCTATCAGAGCAGCCGTGTACTGGAATTCTCCTCCAGACACGAGCTGAATTCGAAGTATCTGTGTAGATAGTATCGAAGTGCTGGGACTCGAGCCTAGGATCTTCCTGTCAGAGGCTCTGCAGTGACATCAGCTGATACCTCGTACCAAATGTGAAATAACCGATCAGAGCAGCCGTGTTCTGGAATTCTCCTCCAGACACCATCTGAATTCAAAGTATCTGTGTAGATAGTATCGAACTGCTGGGACTCGAGCCTAGGATCTTCCTGTCAGAGGCTCTGCAGTGACATCAGCTGATACCTCGTACCAAATGTGAAATAACCGATCAGAGCAGCCGTGTGGGACTCGAGCCTAGGATCTTCCTGTCAGAGGCTCTGCTAGTACCTCGTGCCAAATGTGAAATAACCGATCAGAGCATCCGTGTCTCTCCTGCAGCCAGCCAGCCTGCGGCGTGCGAGTGAGTCCTTGGCTTGGCGGCGTTGACGCGCAGAGGAGTGCCCGACGGCCGGCGCAGCTGCCGCCAGGAGGTCCGAGGGCAGCGCTGGACGCAGAGAAAGACAGAGCACCTGGGTGCATTAACACGCGGCCTGGCGCGCTTATCCGGCCACCTGCCCGCCTCTTTTCTTGTGCCGGTGAATGGCGCAATCGAACAATTACATTACAGGAAATATAGCGGATGGAATTGTTTTATAATCAATTTATGATTATTCTGGAGGCATAGTTACGACAGTTCATTCATTATTCCACACGCTTGTACACGAGAGAATTATAATTCCTTATTACAAATAATCATTTTATAAACTTTATTATTGCAATTAATTTTTTTCATAATTGTAATATTCGATTAGGATGCACAAAACTTCTTTAATACTCTAGATACTCATCAGCCCTCATAAATAGATAGATTCTACTTCTCATAGTAACTTGGACGTATTTTCATTGGTTTCAGACGTTAATGTATAAAAACAGCTATTTCACCCGTCAAGTGAAAGAATAATATATTTTATTTTTTTTATACTTACAGAAAATATTTCTGCGTTATATTGTCGATATGATCAGCCTTTCATCTTGAAGTACACTTTTAACCCTTCGGAAGTTGCCTGCCATATCGAGTCATTAGTTTTCATATGGGGATGGCTGGTATCCCCATTATTTTCTTTCTAATATTACTAACATGAATTCGGTGGTATATAACGGTTAGCATACCGGGCTGTTGTACCCAAGTTTGCGGGTTCAAACCCGATCGATGCCGTGGATTTTAAAGGGCGAAAAAGTCCTTCGTACGCCTTTCTTCGGAGGGGAAGTAAAGCCGGCTGTCCCATGAAGTAGATTTACTGCACGTAACAGATTCTCAAAAGAAGCCTCTGAGATAAATCGAAATAGCCTGTTTCCTCGCGCGAGGGATACCTCCTATCTCCACTCGATGGTGAAAGAAGCGTCGCGAAATTTGCATGGTCAGACGGAAGAGCAGGCCTCATGGCGTGAGTCTCGCCACGTAAAATAAGGCATTCATTCATTCGGAGGGGAAGCAAAGCCGGCTGTCCCATGTTAGTAGATTTACTGCACGTAAAAGATCCTCAAGCCTAAAAGAAGCCTCTGAGATAAATCGAAATAGTCTGTTTCGTCGCGCGAGGGATACCTTCTTTCTCCCATGGTTGGTGAAAGAAGCGTAGCGAAATTTGCATGGTCAGACGGAAGAGCAGGCCTCATGGCCTGAGTCTCGCAACGTAAAATAAGTCATTAAATAACTAATGTAACTGACTGTTATTGTCGTTTGCAATTTATTTTTCCTGATATTCAATTTCCTTTTATAAATGTTATTTATTTTTAAAGTCAAAAACTTATAAACGAATTTTTATTCTTTGAAATGCATTACAATCTAAGTAGCAATCATGTATTACCTTGCTTACGGTAACTATTGCAATATAAGTTACTTTTATTTATATATGAAAAACCTGAACAGTAATACTAATTTAATTAAGTATAGTTGTCACTAGCATCTTATTGTTCACAGGCGTCACAAATAATTCAATTTTATGTAATATTACGGGCAAATCTACACACACGTTAGGATTGCAGAGGTTTCTCGTCACATACAATGCATTTTATCTTAAGCACATTAATAGGTACAACAGATTTTCTTTTCTTGGAGGGAAGATAAACAAACTGTTGAAAGGTACTGTAAATTGCAGAAGAGTAAGACAACACTATTTTATTTGGGAGTTATCACAAATGGCCTGGGGGCGCCTACAGTCCCCAGGCGACCACATAAGTGTTAACGGATTTCCAAGCTTTACGATTGGTCTAATCAAGGGTTTGCGTGGGCTTTAGTTTAATGTTCGTGATGAGGCGAAGAACATATTAGTGGCACTAAGAATTAAGAATTTTTTAATTTTCGCAAAATTACAAATGAATTGTCCAGTTCACCTGGAAGTTCGGGGTAATACCACTATGTCACTCGCAGAAAGTATAAATATTCACATAAGACTTCACACGCTAATGTCACATCATGGGTGCATTAAATACAGAAAACCGCAAACAACCACGTTGCTTAATTCCGCATATAATCGATGTAAATTTTGTCCTTACCTCCCTCTTCTTGATCCACATTCACATACAATTACGTGTGTATGTATATGCATGCATTCATGCCTTCATAAATACAATATGAACACATGTATTACCTGTGTTCTATTGTGTTTTGGTCATGCCTATCTACAGAGCATTACGTTGCTTACTCCTGAAAGAATATCCTCTAAAGGAAAGACACCTGTTCAAAACAGTTATTATAATTACATCACATTATTATTTGTACATCGTATTTACTGTAGATGATCATACGAAACGGCATACATTACTAGATGTGCTACAATAGCACATACTTTCTTGCATTATCGGGAAGGTTACCTAATATTACAATATTGCAATTTCGGCCCTCGCTTCAGTTATTACTTGAAACACTTCAAACAAAGAGGAAAGAAGCACTTGCGGTTTGTATCTGTAATTATTTTGATAGTCAAGGACAGTATCCCTTTCTTACTTCTACAAAAGAAACAAATATGAATGATCCGGCTTGGATAGCCCAGATCACATAGGCTGAAGAGCTGTAGCTGCCTTGTGCCTGAACGGTCGCGGGTTCGAATCCCTCCCGGGGCATTGATGAGTGTAGGAGTTACTCTACCGTTACCGCTAACCCCAATCCAAATCCAATGTTACTTACAGTTGTCGCTACATTACCTTAATTTTTATAAAATGAATAAAAATGAACTGTTACAATATTTGCAGCACATTATACAGACAAGGAAGGTTAATTTTACATGTAAATTAAACATGCAGAACTGGAGGCCATCCAATATACTCCGCACTCCTAAGGGGTAGTGTGTGCCTGCACCTCCGGCTTCAAGCCTGAAGAGGCAACAGTGCTCTTGAAGGGGGGTGAGAACACATTCGCTATAGCCGGTTATAGCCGGAAGGCCCTGATGTCCACCCCGAAGTTCTCTTTCTGGAACAGAAATTATTCGCGAAGGATAACTGTAAGTGTACACATCGATCACATGAAAATACCAAACAATAGATCTAAAATTGTACGCATAACTACTATTTTATAAAAAAAGTACCTTACACGATTTAAAGTTTTAATATTAAGGAAAAGATGGTGTGAGGAAAAATTTACAGCTTCAGTACTGAAGGTGTAGTGAAGGTCCCAAAAACATTCGAAACTCGACACCCTTTACAACACTAAAAGACGCCAAAACTATTAATGCTTTGAAAAAAGTAAATATAAAATAATTTAAGTCGTAGATTACATTAAAAATAAATCTCCAGATTCAGTATTTTGTCTGAGGGAGATGTTTGAGAGAACTTCCGACTTCCGAATTTTCTAAGTTCTAGAAGTTTTAATTAAAATTGGACTTATGTAATAATATTAAACAAATTGTTTGTTCTAATTGAGCGAAAAGAGTACAATTTTTTATAAAATCTTGTGTACATAAGTTTTAGCTTTAGGGGCCATCCATAAATTACGTGAGGTCTTTAGGGGGGGAGGGTCAAGCGAATTTCACCTAATCTTACGTGGGGGAGAGGGGGATCTCGGCAAATATCACGTAATTTTTTCGCTAAAACCAGGGCCAAATTGCGAGAAAACTGTGACAATTTAAATAAAACACGTTTCTATACAAAAATATGGTTAAATATTACACAATAATTTTTATCGCGTTTAAGTGAATGCTACAACAACTAGCACAGTATACCGAGAAAAAGGATCTAACAAAAATTACGAAACTTTTTATCATTAAAGAGATAAATCTCACTACTTGTATTTTTACAGAAATTTTAAAGACAAATTAACGACCGTTTTTTGAAGAACAATAATATTCATTGTAATTTAGTCACATTATTTTCTAAATACTAGTTATATCTATTCTTAAATAAATATAATTCAGCAAATTATATTTTTTTAAATAAATACCAATGCAATCAATCACAAATCAACGTATTTACATTAAAAATAAGCATTTTGAAAAATCTCACGTGAGATTAGAAGGGGGGAGGGGGTCGTGTCAAACCTCACATCTCACCAGGGGGGGAGGGGGAGTCGAAAAATCGCCAAAATCGGGACGGACCCTTTCCACTCAATATTACCAAAACATTTAGAAAAAATCTCTCTCTTCAATAATGTAGTGTTGGTCGTGGGTCTAAAAATTTCAGATTTAACAATTTTTGAAATTTTAGAAGTTTTAATGTCCAAGTTCCAAAATAACTCATGGAGTTGTCGCAGCGCAGGGGTCCATCCAGTAATTCGTCCGACTCGGGCCAAGGCACCAAAGCATTTGCTATGAATAGTAATGGTCTTGTCCCAAATTTGTAAACGTCTCTCATTTTCTTCGTTTTTTGGGGGGGGGTTCAATTTTTCATATAGCGAATACGCAGAAGTTTTCTACTTTTCTCCAGCCACATTCTACACGTATCTTAGTATCGGCGTGCATCATTGCTGCTCCACATTTTAGGATGTGCCCCAACTTTCCAAGCTATTTTTCATCGTTTTTTTATTCTTGTGGCTTGAATGTTTTCTGCATAACTTCATTCAAATGAAAAACTTTAAATGATTTCTTGCACTTTTTATTATACTAGTGGTGCTAAAACATCATGTAGTTTCTCGCCTTTAGTGATGGTTATGTAATTTTATTTATTTCACAATTTCTCTCCGAATTAACACATCTCAGTCGTCATTTTTTGTAAAACTCATTTCTAGACGGCGAAAGCCGTAAATTATTAATCAAACAGTTCCACTTATTTTTGACATTCAGGAATAAATGTCTTTTGCGTATATTATTACCTATAGTATTTTCTGATGATGTTTCGGCTACACCTTTTAGCCATCTTCAGACCTGTTTTTAATTGTACATTTTAACAATTTTTAGTCCAAAATTTTTCATACATTTTACAATAAAAATCTGTTGACAGAAGCTTACCTTATAAATTACAGTTGGAATCTTACTATACTAGAACATTTACATTATATACATTGTATACATTGTATATATACAACAATTCATGTATTCCTCGGGATTGGAAAGATGCCATAGTGGTCCCAATTTTCAAAGGAGGCACGCGTCAAAATGTTGAAAATTATCGCCCAGTAAGTCTAACGTCTGTAGTGTGTAAGCAAATGGAACATTTAGTGGCAGAATACTTACGCGAAATTTGGGATAAGAATAACATCATTTACGAAGGGCAACACGGTTTTAAAAAAGGATATTCATGCGAGAGTCAGGTAGTCACTGTCAGTCAGGACATTGCTGATTCTCTTGATGAAGGTTCCATTGTTCATGCAATTATTATAGATTTCACAAAAGCGTTCGACCTCGTTCCCCATGATAAATTAATACAAAAAGTTAGTAAGCTTAACGTAGACAGAAGAATTGCTCTCTGGATTCGAGAATTTCTCAGCTCGCGTACTCAACGGGTGCGAATCGGGTCAAATTTCTCTTCGAGGGCGGAAGTAACGTCCGGAGTGCCACAGGGAAGTGTCCTAGGTCCGTTGTTATTTATAGCGTATATTAATGATATTTGGCAGGGAATTCAATCAAAAATACGCCTTTTTGCAGATGATTGTATAATTTATCGGGAAATTAAGAACACAAGTGATACAGAAATATTGCAGGTTGATTTAGATAAGCTAGAATCATGGGCTATCACAAATTAAATGAAATTAAATCCCAGCAAGTGCAAGTTTATTAGATTCGCGCGTTCTAGAAAGACAGACGATATCATATATAAATTAGGGAATCAGGATATTCCGAGGGCTAAATGCTGTAAATATTTGGGAATTGTACTAAACGAGGATCTGAGTTGGACAGAACACGTAAATTATGTAGTGAAAAAGGCGTGGAAGGCATTACACTTTGTAATTAGAATACTTAGAAAAGGAAGTGGAAAATCAAGGGAATTAGGGTACACGTCTCTAGTGCGTCCGATATTAGAATTTGGCTCCATATGTTGGGACCCTTATCGTTTAGGGCAAATAAAATCTCTCGAGAAAGTACAAAAATATGCTGCAAAATTTGTTAGGAGAGGGCGTTCAAATTCTGAATTTATATCGTGGGAACCTTTGGAAAAACGCAGAGAGAAATCGCGTCTTTGTGCATTATTCAAATCAATAAGAGGGGATCGTCCGTGGGGTGAAGTACGGGAAAGACTATCTAAACCAACTTACGTCGCGCGGAAGGATCATGGTTTCAAAATTCGGCAAAGAAAACAGAGAACAGATGTAGGTAAATTCTCATTTGTAAACAGAACGATACAAAATTGGAACAAATTACCTGCTGTAGTGCTGGAGACTTTCCCTCAGAATGTCAAAAATTTTAAAATTAGACTAAGTAAATATGGTTAATAGATTAACTTTGTAAAATTGTATTTGGTAACATGTTAACATTTTAATGTTGTTTGATGTTGTTTTTTTTGTTTTTTTGTGTAGTTTTAGAAATTTCTTAGAAAACGCTACCACCGGAAATATTCTATGTATTCCTAAGTAGCAAAATAAATATTCTATTCTATTCTATTCTATTAGTATTATTGTAAGCGTGCGTACTTCCGCTCGCTGTTGACCGAAGGAAACCACGAAAACCCCCCGGTGAGGATGGATCGAACCGAGGATCGAACCCGGACCTCCCAACTGCGAAGTCCAACTGCAAAGTCACTGAGCCACTTCGCTCGGCCTGATATATTAATTATGAATAAATTGTTTGGAATTGCAAAAAGGGAATGCACTGCCTCGTGGGCAGCGGGCGCGTGGGCGAGTGGGCGATGGGCGATGGGCGATGGGCGATGGGCGAGCGGGCGAAGAGCTCGCGTGCGTCGCGCGGGGCGGCGGGCGGGACGTGCGCATTAGTAGATTGGCCCCCGCGCCGCATCTCGACGTGCGATCTCGGTCGAACGCGCCCCGCCTGCGCCCCGCCCGCGCCCTGCCCGCGCCCCGCCCCGGGCGATAAGCGGGCGCTCGCCGCCGCCGCCGCCGCCGCCGTGCGCTGCCCGACACGCGCCCCAGACACTGGATGGAAGGGCGAACCCCAAACTTTTTTCGAAATCTAACCCACGCGCGTGGCCAGGCAGCGAAAAGGACAGCCGCCCCGGATATTGACCGATTAGGCCACCACGTTAGTAGTGGCCACTTCAAGCACAACATCGCAGAAATAACAACTGGAAGCTTTCCACTAGCTGACTTTTTACAGGTCAAGTGATGAACAAAGATATTTTATTAATTTCCCCGTCTTTTATTTTAATGAGTAAATTGACAACATTTTAATATTGTACATGTTACGTTTTGTTTCACATAATACCAATTTACGACGGCCGAAAACAAAGAAATGAAAAGCAACAGAAGGTATAAACATGTTTCAGAAAGCATTCTAAAGAAAGAGAGATGTATATTGTGTGATTGATACATCCCCCAACTGACGATTTCTTTCGACGTTTCTCTACCTTAACGTAAAGTAAGTAATTAGTAGTAGTAGTAGGACTAAGACGAAGTTGAAAGAAAAAACAAAAAACGATCAAACTGCCCGATGAAAGTGGGGCGGATGAAGAAAGAGCTGTCTTCGAGGGCCGCGCTCGCTTTTCCGGCGCCTGATGCGTGCTTGGCCGGAGCGGCGCGGGGCGGTCGCGACCGCGCTCATCAAGTCCTTCGGGGCGGCATCTGTAATTCCTCGTGCATTATTGATGCAAGGGAATAGAGAACCAGGGGCGCGCTCGACCGCACGAACAGCAGCACGAAAAGCGCCAGGAGCGGGGGAGGGCGCCTCAACAGACGGAAGAGCCGACAATAATGCGAGCTCTCTGGATACCATTCAGTTTTGATGCGCTTACAACTTTTGCTGTTTTTCGGGTACGTCCTCTTCGAAACTGAGGCTACATTAGGGATGGATCGCAAAAACCAAAAATGTCTGCAATATAATACATTTGTTATTGTTGTAGTTGTAGTTACGGAATGTTTTAAAAATAACAACAAACGTTATATTAAAAAGTCTAAACCGTTTACTTCAATGAATAATAGAATTATTTAAGTTTACAGAAGACAGGCTTTTGAAATTAATGAACATTTTGGTTGCAAAGAATATAAATTTACTTGTTTCATCAACATGACTAAATCATATTGCTGACGGAAAGTAAAATAAAAACTACATGAATTATTATTGCAGTCAGGAATGTTTGCTGCAGCGAAACGTGTTTTTTAGAAATGAATAGCAAGTTTATTTTCGATTTTCAATTAATGATTGAAATTCTGCCCGATGAGTTTCTTTCCGGAATATGGAAAAAGTATTATGCCCTACCTTTTCACAATCCAAGATGCAGGACGGAAAATGGGAGAAAACGAGCGTCTCCGAGAATCTTTTTAGTACTCTTACCCAAAAAACTTTCTAATATTTAAATTCGCGGTCTCAATATTTTCACAATGATGGTTGCAAATGATGGCGACGTCGTACAGCTTTCATTTTGGATTTGGATTTTTATCTTAATTTTAATTCACATTTCAATGAAACAACTCTACATAAACATCTAACAAACCATCATAAATCTCATTTTTTTCTCTGAATAGAGAATTATGGTACCAGAAACAAGGGTACCAGAAATTTTTTTCCCAGTGGAGGACATTTTACGAAAAAAAGGTCATTTTACATTTTTATACTCCAAGATGTATACACAATGTACTCAATAATTTTTAACTATGAATTGTCTTTAAAAATCATATTATGTTTTGCGTCATTAAAAATTAACGCTCCCAATTCGATAACTTCGCTCTCTCACTCACCTTTGTTATCCATTTACTTGAATAAAAATATAGATATTCAAGATGTGAAGTCCCTTTAATGAATTAAATTACTTTAAAATTATGGCAGTATTATTATTAATTCAACTGGCCAAAAAGAAAATCCATGTAAATTTAAAAAAAGGGGGGTGGACAGGAGAAAAATATAAAATATTTTAAAAAATATTAAAAAGTATTAAATATTAAAAAATATCATTATATTATTATATAGTATAAAAGTATATATACATACTTTTATACACACACACACACACACTTGTATACTACCCAAAAGGAGGACAGATGGCAACCCTGTCTACAAGCAACAAATTTCAATTTCATATCTCTGAATTCACAATTTATTTCCACCTTTTTTGAATTTCCCTAAAATACACGTAACACACAAACAATGCCTTGAGTGTCACCTCTCGGAATGCACAATTATCGCCCCGTTTTTCCCGAATGTAGAGCACCGTGTGGCGCGGGGCGGGGCGGGGAGGGGTGGGGAGGGGCGGGGAGGGGCGGGGAGGGGCGGGCGTGGGTGGCGGCGCGGCGGACTGGCCAAGCGCGACAAACGATGTCATTTTCCGCCAGTTTGTCGCCGGGCGGGCGGGATCACGCCATAATTATATGCCCGCCCCCGCCGCCGCCCAGTCATTCGGAGGTGACGGCGTGACGCGGGGGCTAACGAGAAAGGTTGCATGCAACACCCGCCCCCGCCCCCGCCCTCGCGCCCCGCCCCCCGGACAACAGGCGCCGCTGCACGCCCTCATCAATACCAGACGAATGCTCGACACGCCACGCGCCATGTTCCCTTCCTCATTCTTCCGTCATCCTTCTCTTTGCTCCTCATGCACCACCACGCCAGGCAAGGGTCAATACTCGGAGCGGTGGCTCAGGACATCAACTGATACCACTGCAAGACCTCTCACCGGGAGGTAGTAGTAGGTTCGAGTCCTGACGGCGGCAGGAATTTCGACACTAGCTTTTCACCTAGTTAGAATTCTGGAGGAGAATTCTAGAGGCCGGCTGCTCAGATGGGTAGTTTTCCGCGGTTTCTCCGTTCAACACCAGGCGAATGCCGGAGCAGTACCCTAACAAACGGCCCACAGACCGCGCGATCTTTCCTTCCTCTTCCTTGTCCTATCCCACACTTACACTAACATGCACTACACTATCACACATGCCGGGAGACCGGTCGGGGACTTGGAACTTGTCCCGGCTGGGGCAGTGGCAGATACCTGGTTGGGGAAAACCCCGCTTGTCAACGGTAGGTCGGCCCCCGATCTCAAGAGATCCTCAAGCCTAAATGATGCCTCTGAGCTAAATTCAAATCGCTTGTTTCGTCGCCCAACTAATACCTTCTTTGTCCCGTAGTAGGTGAAAGGAGCGTAGCGACATTTGCGTGGTCAGACGGAAGAGCAGGCCTCATGGCCTGAGTCTTGCCACGTAAGACAAGGCGTAAATTCAATTCAAGTCAAACTGACGAGTAGTTGGGTACGGGATCTCAGGTCCCATGGGGGAGGAAGTTCATGACCTGCGGTCTCTTTCAAGCACTACACTCATGTGGCTTCAGTCATAATTAGTACGCATCCTAGTTACAACAAAAATCAATACAATACCATAAAATGAATTCTGAGTCAGTAAAGAAAATATCTTCGAAATTGTAAAAAGAAATTTAAAAAATTAGTTACCAAATTAATAAATATTACAGACATTTTTTTTAACTTCAACGGGCTCTAAAGTGAACACCTGTCAGAAAAAAATTGGCCAATCAAGAAATCAATTTTATTTTCATGTTCTAAAAACTGAGAACGAATTAATCGTATTAACGAAACTATAAATAGGTTTTGATATTTTTAATCACATGAAAATCTTCGGGAAATAACAATTTAAGACATAACATAAACAGCAAGTGACTTATTAATGGTAAATGGTGAATCTCGATTTTGGTGAAAGTATAGTCTGTCGTTTCACTGCCCAAAGCTCTTCATGTATTAAAATGAAACATATTACAATACGGTAACAAAGTTGTTATGTACGTAAAAAGACACAAGTCAACAATAACAATTTATTGATCAAGCTTTTTACAGGAGTGATCTCATTTACAAAAATCCAGAAGAGTAGTCCGTTGTTCAATGCCGTGGTGCCCAAAATCCAGAAGAAGTCCCAAGATACGCGCACGGTCGTCCAAAATACCAGGAGAGAGAAAACAAGTTAACTTCGCCGAGTTCGCACAAGATACACTATACACTAAATCACTTCCGGATCGCACTTCAAGACTGCCTGTTCCTCTGGCCGGCGCGGCCCGTTCAGAAGCACGCCGCGCCGTAATCACGCCTCGGGGCTGCTGATCCGCTCGCCGGCCGCTCACGTCCTATTGGCCGGTCTTCGCGCCGGTTTGTGGCCCTGCTGCCTTCGGTAGCCTCCGTCCCGCGCTGCCGATTTGGCGCGCGATACGAATTCTCGTATATCGCCGCAACAAAAGTAAGCCATTCTTGAACGCAAATCGAGGTGCAAGTGAGGAGTAGCGGAAGGCTACCTGTGTCTTATCTTGTCACTGCCTGGAGCCTTTTCTACCGAATATGTTTGTCGGTGAAAGTGGAAATACACTTCGCTACGCAGCTCCAAGTAGACCACTTGGCTCGAATCTTCACATTCGAGCGTTAGCACAAAACATCCTTGAGTTTCCCCAATGCATTTTAATGGAATACACCTTAAAAATAATTTGGTGGGTATATTTTCTTAACGTTTTCAACGAAACCCTCCATTTTCTTGCCTGCTGTTGGCCGCACAAGCTTTTGCTCCACGTATATTGGCGCGTGAACGAATCGTATCACAAACTGCATTCCAACCATTTTATTACTTTTTCACTACGGATTAGACAGCAAGTTATGTAATGCTGCGGGAAAGAACGGGGAATTTTCGGCAGAAACACTCTTACTACAGAGGACTTGTAACGAAAACGTGGATAAATCCAGTTGCTAAATTTAGAAAAAAAATCCTCTATCACGTTGAGTAGCCAAAATCCATGTTTTGTGGGTCTTTTATACCGAAAAATTGAATGACGGCAAAACGTCTGTCCGCGCGTCTGTCTGTCTGCCTGTCTGTCTGTCGTTCTGTCTGTCTGACTGTCTGTCTGTCTGTCTGTCTGTCCGTCCGTCTGTGAACAACGCTAGTGGCTAAACCGTTCAGCAGATTTTCTCCAAAACTGATATTCCCGGCCAATTGATCTGGCTGATGTCGCGTAGGTTTGAATTTGAAACCGACATTTTAATTGAGGGGCGTACTTTACATGAAGCCCCTAGGACATTTTCCAAATAAAAAAAATAGGTTTTTGATTAAATTTTGTTGTTGGAAAGTGTGAAGGACATTTAAGAGAACGGTAAAGGTTTCACGCTCGTTGAAAAGCAATTTTTTTTGAAAATTTCAAAAGTTCAAAATTTTTTCGGTACCTTCCTACAACTTAAATATTACAGATAAATTTTTTTTCCTTAATGAAATCTGTTCCTTATAGATAGATTTGGAAATAAGGCCACGTACAATTTTTCGAAAATTACAACTTTTAGCGTGATTTGGGGTGAAAATAGGGCGAGAAAGTACTTGCTATTATAGCACCACTAGTTTTCCAATAGTTCGGATGTCTGGTGCGTTCGCCCACTGTGCCTCGTTGACCCCCACCCCCCGCGCCGAGAGCAATTAGCCCCGGCGGCGCCCGAGGTTTCTGCAGCTATTGTCCCCTCAATCGCGTGTTTATCGCTCATCTGGAACGATTCAGCTCTTATGCAACCGGGAAGTGCTCAATGCCCGCCGTAATTAGTGAAAACCTCTTGCGACAACATCGTGATGAATAACTGTAATTGCGAGGCAATATGCCTTTTACAACGCACCCAGGGAGAAACTGAGCGCTCTATTCACGGAGTCGCCGCTAGAGGCGCTGGAGTGTGACCGTCCTGTTGGACGTCAAAACAAACAGTTCGTTCGAACGGAACCCCGAAGGTGCTTTTCACGTATTTGTTCAGATACGTATGTGTGCGTACTGATCTGCGGTTGCTCCAGTGAAGTGGAAAGCGTGACATTTTGTTTGTCTTGTTTTAAGTTTTTCACACGGATGCAAACATCCTGTGATCGACAGATAACCAAGACTTTTGGAATTATTTACACATTTAGATAATAATCCACTCAATTGATATGCGCCTAAAATATGTTTGTTTCACCAGGAGTAAGGAAGGTAATGTAGCTGAATAAAAGAGCTGAGTGATATTCAAACCTTTACATCTTCAAGTTAAGTAATGGCAAGTTAATTTTCAGTGTTCGTGAACTGTTAAATCATGAAACAATCGGGAAGAAAATATCTTAATAAAAAGGTTCGTAGTGTCCTTTTTTTTTTATTTCTATTAAGTTCGGTACCATAAGTCTTTTAGGCTCTGTCTATGAATTCTCAACAACGTTTTTTTTTTACAACTGTAATTCTATGAAGCTTAGTCACTCAGTTTCAAGTATCTGTGTCGAAGTATAGAGAAAAAATGCGAGATCTCGTGATGATCATTATGACTACATTGTACAATATTTTAATTAAGTTAATAAAGTAATGTTTTATTTGTGGAAGCAATTAACCTTCATTGTACAAGAAAGTGAAATAGCAATATTTCATACGCAGAACCGAAATGTATTTCTTTAAATCATTTTAAGTTCTTTAGTTTAGATTAGCAGAAAATATTTTCCCCATACGTCGAACTTATTTCAAAACAATAAATCAGGATTCACTAGATAAATCGAACATTACAAAAAAACGATGATTCCAGTCAATTTAAATATATTTGTAGCAGACGTTTCGACCTAAATTGTAAGGTCCTATTCAGTGTCTGAAAGGACAACATGATTGTAACTGATTGGTTGATGTTGACCTTTCAGACACTGAAGAGGACCTTACAATTTAGGTCGAAACGTCTGCTACAAATATATTTAAATTGACAGGAATCATCGTTTTTTCTTGTAATTATTTCAATCTGCATTAGTATTTGCAGCCTTGTTCTTATTAAGAGAGAAAATGAATAAATATAGCAAATCCTTGCAGTTTCTCATTGTAGCTCGAATTCCTTGAGGTGAAGGTTGGAGTCACGTGGGCATGTGGTGCTTTATCTTCATCCTTCGAATATGAACGCCCAATTACCGTAACCCCTGACTTCATTCCAAATTAATTAACCTCTGCGCCCTGGGTACTGTCCTGGTTCACCTGCATCGTAAAGAGTCTACGGTTCGATTCCTTTCGTAGAGGTTTCATCATGAAGCAATCTTGAAAGCTAATTAAACGGGGTTGAACTTCGCCCTCAAATTCTAATACAATGGAAGAATACAGAATTTTGACCGTAATTTTTTTAAATCGTAAAACAACTTACTGTTTCATGCAGAAGCAAGCATCCAATAGACGCACGTTTTAGAAATAATCAATTTATAGATATACCTTTAAAGTATTGCTCACATCTTAAAAGGAAAAACTCCACATATTGTCTCTTCACCCCAAACTCAGTAATCGTAAGTTGATAAAGAAAGGGGCCTAAAACAGATAGGAAAGCTACTATACTTCGCTTTGAAAAAAATATAACAATTCTATTCAATTAAATTTGGACTTATTGTGTTCTATTATTCTGATGTACATGGGTATCCACAGTACTTCGTAATATAAAATAATACTGATAAGACGAATGTCCTTCCCTTCGAATTCTGTATAAACAGAACCCTTTTTAGAATAGCGCAAGTGAAATTGCTGGTAAGGCATAGGAGATTATTGTTAATTTCACTTGATGTCACTCCTTACCAAGCTTTATTGGAGAAAGCATTTACAGGACCGCGCATGGTTGGGTTTTCAGATCCTATCCTCCCTGGCGGTCGAACGCTCAGGTGTCATTGGATGCGAATGCACTGCACTGTGATGGAGATGCTGCGTAAACTGAGTTCATGTGTTAGAGTTACTAAGACTCAAGCAAGTAATTGGCACATTTGAAGCTTGTGAGCGGACATGTCAACCGAGGCTTACTAGATCCAACCGAGTTCGTGATTTGTAATATTAGTCATGTGTCGTTCAGTATCAACCAAGTTTGTTATTTAATATCGACCATGTGTCGTTCAGTACCAACCAAGTTCGATATTTGTAATATCGGCCATGAGTCGTTCAGTACCTACAAGACCAAGTTCGTTATATGTAATATCGGCCATGTATCGTTCAGTGCCAAACAAGTTTGTTATTAAAGGCTGTTTTCCAAATTTCAGAGGTTATAATGAAAATCATAACTATATCATATTTCTAAAAGCACTCTCGTCTATTTTAAAAGAAAATATAAAGGAAAAAGTTGTATCGATTTTTCTGAAAATTTGGAAAATGTGACAGGGGTTTCATGTAAAGTATTCCCAAAGATTAAAATACTCCTATCTTAATGATCTTTGAAACGGCACAATAGATTTTTTCGTGACGTATTTACCAACATTTAGCTCAAGAGGTTGCAATCTGACAGTTATGTGTGACATATTTGTCCGTCTAGACATCCATCCATTCACACACATTCCGTGTTTCAGATACAAAATTGGGCGTATCTTCTCTCCACCATCTTAGCCACTTTTGGAATCACATTAATATAACTTAATCCTCTTGGATGTGCGCAGCTACAGCTCAAAGGAAACTTACACACGGATTTTGTGACCGAAAATTTGAGATAGTTTTTTCGAGGCGGTTTCAATACTTATCCTCCCTATAGTATACCATAGGGAGGAATCTTTAGCTGTAACTATTTTTTAGCGACCGACCGAAGTGGCTCAGGGCATAGCGCGTTGTCTTTACATTCGAAAAATCCGGGTTCAATCTCCGTGCCGGACGTCCTTACCGTGTTTTTTTTTATGTTTTTCTTTCTTTCTTTTCCACTTTCTTTCTTTCTTTCTTTCTTTCTTTCTTTCTTTCTTTCTTTCTTTCTTTCTTTCTTTCTTTCTTTCTTTCTTTCTTTCTTTCTTTCTTCCTTTCTTTCTTTCTTTCTTTCTTTCTTTCTTTCTTTCTTTCTTTCTTTCTTTCTTTCTTTCTTTCTTTCTTTCTTTCTTTCTTTCTTTCTTTCTTTCTTTCTTTCTTTCTTCCTTTCTTCCTTTCTTCCTTTCTTCCTTTCTTCCTTTCTTCCTTTCTTCCTTTCTTCCTTTCTTCCTTCCTTCCTTTCTTCCTTTCTTTCTTTCTTTCTTTCTTCCTTTCTTTCTTTATTTCTTCTTTCCTCTCCTCGTGGTTTCCTTCGGTCGTCTGGGCGAATGCTGGGATGACTCTACTGAAAGGCCACGACTGCGAAGCTGGCGTCGCTAGCCGAATTCGTTATCAAGGGGATTCACGAAGGTTAAGCGAATTCGAGACATGGCGGGTTCCTGGTTGGGTGACCGACGAGGAACACCAGGATCTAACGGCCCGAGGCCAATTGTCCTTTATGGGACATGTAACGGATAAATAAAGTCAGTATTATTATTATTATTATTATTATTATTATTATTATTATTATTATTATTATTAATATTACTATATTATAAATACAAAATTCGAATACAAATTTCTTTCGATTGCTCTTCACGAAATCCTTTAATCCTTAACAGACGCCATTCCTAAATAGTGGCTTTTCGTTCCTCTGTAAGTTCTTATTAACTATACAATAAACAGTTGGTGACGTAAGTCAGTGTGTCATCACTGAGTACTGGCTGGCTCTCTGTAGGCCGCAAAGCAAGCAGCGTCGAAGGCAGTCGTGTTGATTACTCGTTACACATTTTTTCCCGCTCCAGGTGTAGCGTGGGGCCTCGCCGCGGCGCGTTGCCGTGAGAGGGGGCTCCGCGTCGCTAGGGGGGCCCACGGGTCATTGCCCCCCCGGCCCCCTCCAGCACCCTTTGACGCATGACGCAATTGTACAAACATTTTGGGTTGAGTGTATGGAGAAACCCCGCATGATAAAATTTTATTTTTTATTTAGTGATGTATTCACTTTTTATTACAACAACATCAACATTTTTTCTTTAATATCAAATTCCATGTCTTGAAAATATTATGAGCCTACTAGTTTGGCTGCAATAAGAGTAAAATGTAGCCAGTATTAAAAAAGGTTTTTACGGATAGTGATAAACGTAATGAATAACATTTATAAACATCATTTTGATAGTTATACTTGAATTTCGAAAAATTCCACTAATGTAAATTTACTGAACTGCCTCTCATGTTAACAGTTTTACTAGGGGTATTTTGCATACTTTATTGAATTTGTAAGTATAAGGGCTTAACATGATTTGTGTGGAAATTTCTCGAAAACTTAAAAGTTTTCTGTGAAATCAAAAGTACGCTTTTTCAGTAAAGTTCAAATACTTTTTTTCTCGAAAAGGCCTGAAATTGTTTTCTTTAATTTTTTGTACAGATAGTGCTAAATGTACTGAATAACATGACGTTAACGCCATTTTGACTTAATCTTACGATTTTTTTAAAAATACACAAATATATTTTTTTTAAATATATCCCCACGTCGTTAATATTTACATTACGGACGTATTTATACTATATTGCATTTGTGAGTAGAAATGCTTGAATTGATAGCCAGTGAAATTGTTCGAAAACTCATAAGCTTTCTGTGAGCCTGAATTGCACCTTTCCAGGAACGTTAAAACATTTTCTCAAAAAAAAAAAAAAAAATCTCGAAATATTTCAATGAAAATTTGCATATAAAAGAGCTCAGTTTTAAATTTTTATAATATTCCTGATACTCATGATTCTATTCTACCATTAGGAGTACTGAGAAAGAGAAAATGTGAGAAAATGTGTTTTAGGCGATATTAGTTGGCAGCTGGTAAGAGGGTAAGTCAAAAGCGAAAAGCTAGCTCGAATGCAAGAGTGTAGGAAACGAACTAGTATGAGAAAGTGTATGTCATCCTGTAGCATTTCTAGTTACTACTGTTATGCTATCTAATTTGTAGATTTTTGTAGCAAGCATCGCTAATTGTTTGGAAAACAAGGATATTCAAAGACTGTATGTTTAAATTGTATCAAAGTCTTCATTTCGTATTTGATGTGATATGGAGCAACCTTTAGCTCTTCTTAAAAATTTCGCCATTGCTGTTTGTATCTTTTGGCAATTACATTGGCAATTACGTTGTAAAAAGTCATGTTGATATTCTGTATGTCATTTCCATCATGGCTCATAACACAGCCTATAATGATTAAATGAGATCCCTATCCTTTTGTCAGAGTATGTAACATAATTTTGAAATTTAATCATCTCACAGGAAAATCCTGTGCTCTTGGTCATTCCGATTCAGCGCGCTCTTTCCTTCCACTGTCTTTTTTCAGCTTTCCCCTCTCCAGTATCCTGGATTTATTCATTCAGAAGGAGTACAAAGAATTGCAGCCGTTTTGTCTTCTGCAGTGTGGACGGCGCCTATCTTAAATATGCTGAACTAAAACTAACTTGTATACTATTCTATAACTAATTACACAACCTCTTTGGGTCTATTTTAGTTAAATACGATTCTTTACTCGTTTGTTTCAAAAGTTCTTGAATTTGTTATTTATCTTCTGTGTTCTATTTACGTTTTATTTCAATCGCACTGTCATTCATTCTTAAATTATACTATTTACTAACATATTCACTCACTCCGGCACACAACACTTCACTGCACTATTTACACAATATTTACACTTTGCTTTGGTGAAGCGTCGGCAGCGTCGCGACGTCTTCGGTTTCAGGCGAAGCGCGCCCCTCGTGTCCACCCTTTCTGTCCGCCCGCCCCGGCCCCCAAGGGCGAGGGCGAGGGCGAGGGCCAAAGGCCAGTGGCCAATGGGCGGCGGCAGATGGCCCGGCCCATCCGCACAAACGGGGCAGGGACGGGGAGGGGGCTGGCCCGCCGCCCAGCTGGCGCCCCCTCCCCCCCTCGGACGCGACGACAGCCTACGCGGTTGGGATGCGGTGGCCCCCCTCCCCCGCCCCCTCGCCCCCACCCTCGCCCCTCCCGCGCGGCCGATCCCTTCTGCCGCCGCCGAGGACCCACGGCCAACCTACGAGGGACGGCGGACGCTAAATGCGCCGGAGATGGCTCACTGACAGCAACCGTTGCAGCATGTCGGTTGGGGGAGGTCCCAGGGTTCGTGTGCATGCAGGGGCAGATTTTCACTAGCTGCATCCCACGGGTGGCTCACTGATTAACTTGCTCAATTTTCATGACGCGACCCCTGGTTCGGTTCCCGGTCGGGGCAGATTATAGCGTGCGCTTTCCTTCAAAGCCCAGTAGCTTTGTGTCGATTTTTTAAATTTTCTTTTATTTTTCCAATATAATCAGCAGCTGGTTGCTGCTTTACAGTATTTTGTTGACATGTTTCACATATTACATTCACACTTTTCTAATGTATCTAACAAATTACATAATAAAGGAAACAATAGAATATAATGTAATAATTTATAATACAAAAGAAATATAAATGCACTGGTTCTTACTAATTACTTTTATTTACTACTACTATTACTCTCAACATTTTGTGTCGATGAGAACGCTCACTTCTCAGGTTGAGAAGAACAGAATATGGCGCAGGGATGTCTATGTGTTAACCACGCGTACCCCTTAACCCCTTAACCCATGGCTGCAAGGCTGGGACGCCGCTGGTAGACCTTGGCTCCGTCAAAGGCTGTTGTGCCAGTTCAGACAGACATTACGTCATCAGCCGCTGTAGACTCACGCTTACGATTAAAAGTGTTGCAGACGCTATCAAGGAACTCGGGATATCATATTTTTAAAATATTCGTAAGTTGCATCGATATTCCCATGTTCAGCAGTCATGCAGGAAACCAATACTGTCACACTAATATTGATAGAAACGCGTCAGTTTGCCAAACGTAGACGGAAAAGTAGCCATTTTCGAGATACGTAGCGGAAAACAAATAAAATCACCTCACGTAAATCAACATAGCTGATAAACTGTGAAATATCCCAAGCCTATAGATTTGTAAGTTTTCATGAGTTTGTCTCTGCGGCGTTTTGTCCAGAAAGTCCTAGGTTTCGACAATGGCGGTTATTCAACACTAGCGTTATAGCACGATCAAATTCACCTACTGTTTGGAAAATATTATTAGAAGCTGGACGCTCTGATAGAAAGTTGGCCATGGTTTCTGCGATCAATACCAGGTGAATGCTGGAACAGTACCCTAACGGGGCAAGAACTGCACGCGATCCTTCCTTCTTCATCCTTGTCCCTTCCTCTCCCCTTACCTACTTATGATGCACTCCGCTTTTGAGAATAATGGCCAAAGAAGATGCGGCTCCTGGAGCCACTAAATGCTCACTCACGCGGGGGGGGGGGGCGGCATTGGAAGGGCGTCTTTTGCGTGAGGTCAGTTCCTTCAACGCTCGTATGAAGTATTCCGGACACCGATCAATCTGGCGCTTTCAGCGGGTTCTTTTATGTTGATTTGTGTTTGTTTGTGCTATGCCATTTATGAAAAGAAAGGTTAGCAAGAAGTTAACGAATGAAAGAAAAACTTAAACGCAAAAGTTGGCACTTCCGACTCCTCTCGGAGGCAGAGGCACACGGAGAAGAAACGATAGACGTGCTTTTCTGAAACATTTGCGTCCTTCATTACGTAATTAGATTTAACTCTCGTCAATTTTAAGAATCATCTCAAGAATTCACTTTTTGCCGGAAAGGCAGTATAGAAATTCACAGTTTCACTACTGTTCATGTTTTGAAAGACATGTTTTTCTACGATTCTACCAGAATGGAAATATGGAAATAATCTAAAGTGGAAGCTACAAGTTGTGTCAATCAATTCGTCTTGTAAGAGAATGGAATGAGTTATTGATCACATCTGTGTTATTGATCACATGTGCCTTCATCGGACTCCCTCTAAGAAACGCATTTTACCTCCATCTCTCCCCAACATGTGGAAGCCTCCCAAAAATAAAACATCAATTTCAAATTCAAGGGGCCGCGACATTCAGCCAGATCCATTGGAGAACATCAATTTTGAAGAAGATCGGATGAACGGTGTAGCCTCTAGCGTTGTTCACAGACGGACCGACAGACGAACGGGCAGACAAATTTTGCCGTCAATCAATTTTTCGATATCAAGGACCCGCAAAACATGGATTCTTACTACACTACTTGTAATGGTTTTTTTTATAAATTTAGCTACTAGATTTATACATTTTTTTGGTTACCAGGGTCCGGCAATAAGAGTTTTTCTGCCGAAAATTTTCCGATTTTCGCGCAGCATTACATAATATTCTCTCTACTCTCTAGCGATAAAGTAATAAAATGACCCTTGTGGTTGGTAGGAACATTATCGGGGCGATGCCCTGCGTTCGGTACCTCAAGGAGCATTTTGGCAGGGGCGGATGTTGTGAGTCATGCAGTACTTTGCGTGTGCACTTGCAATTGCAGATACAAAGAACTGATAATTAAATGAAATCTCCAACATTGCTGTAAGCGATGACTTGACTTTCTTCCATTTCCACAGATTTGTTTCTATGAGTTAAGGTATGAGTGTATATGTTCGTGTTGACCACTGTACAGAAAGAAAAGAAAAGAATAGAACGCTTTGTGAATGAATTCATAAATTCTAGTATTTATGTTCAGAATATATTGATTTCTTATCACGAATTATATTGAATTTTCTTGTTTCCTTTTGGGTAATAGTTCCAGTACTTTAGTTTTCAAAACTACGATAATAAACTTCATCGATTCAGCACATCCCATTGAAGCATAGAGATGCATATTATTAAAAGGATGATTTCAATTACAATTCTAGGGTAATCAATCCTAACCAATTACATATGGCGGTCGCAGGATCTTTTTATATTTTTTATTTTTTTTACATTAGTTGTAATCTTCAAATATTATTTTCGTTGGTAACATATAAATTGCACCGACGATTGAATTCTTAGTAACGTAAATATAAAAACTGCCCTTTCACTGTGAGGATGACTTAAGTGACAGTTATTAAGTATTTGGGATTTCATGAATGAGATACGTGCCTTTTCTTTTATGAAATATTCAGCATCTGCATGACTGACACACTGATTCATAAAATGTTCATCATCAAAAATATGATAAAATTGAAAAATAATAAATTAATTAAATAAAGATAATAAATAATATAAATAAAAAATATTAAAAGATCCGAAAAGTTACGCTATGTATTATGTAATAAATATTAATATGAAAAATGTTCTGTCTTTAAAGAAATCAAAAACCAAAAATATTATAGCATAATAAAATATTACTAAATCATTCAATTAGTCAGTGCCGTAAAGAAGTGGCTCTATTGCTATCAAGGACTATATTAAACAAAACTTTCTATGATTCGCCGTACCAGACGGAACGATTAGCAGGTTGTCAACAGCGGGAAAACTAGAAACTCCGGCAAGGGAAAAAGACATGAGTTTCAACATCGATTCTCAATAGTAATTTACGTAATTAGGGCAGAAAGTAAGCCTTCGGAGTACGAATGAAATGTTGATGGACGAGACTACGATAGGAGCTGTTTTGATTAATGTTTTCAAGTGTGACAACATTCATTAGTTCCGTAAGTGCAGCACATGTTGTACCTGGGAGGTGCCAGTGTTCCTGCCTTGCTATAACATAAGATTCGCCAACCATCCACATATGGTTTGTGTGGGATATCACCATCCCTGTTTATCCCCCAACATAGAAGCAAGTGCTTGAATGGTCACTCAACATAAGTGTTCGTGTAACACATGTTAATGTAGATGTGTATGTAAGGGGAGATAAGAGGACAAGATTGAGGAAAGAAAGAAATCGCTCAGTTCATGACGCCTTAATGAGAGATACCATGGAAAAATACCAATCAGAACAGCAGGTCTCTACATTCTGCTCCAGAGAGCGGTTTAATTCCACATAGCTACGTGGCCAGTTTCAAAAATCTACCACCTTGTGGAGTCGAACTCAAAATTTCCTGATCAGAGATGATGCAGAAACAAATTCATGGAAACTTACAAATATGTAGACTTGGAATCATTCACAGTATGTCAGCTATTTTAATTCATGTCAAGAGTATTTTTTTTAACTTTCTGGTTTCCGGTGTCAAACAAAATCCAACTTTACCACAAAGCAACACTTCAGCATTCAATAACCAGAGAGCGGGGGCACTAGTTTTCTTGTTGAGGGCTAAAAGTGTGTATTTCAATGCAAATCACAAATATTTTAAAACCATTATTTAGGAATTTCCCTCAAAGCATCATCAACGCTTTCCTATATGGATTAGGCATATTGCCTGTTCCAGCCTCTTTCCATCTCATTCTTGGCCTTCCAATGCTTCTCTTTCCTCTCGAATTGTAATTCAGGGCTTGCACTGGAAGTCTGACTTGCGGAATATTTCCAATATGTGTCACCCATTGCTGCCTGTACGTCTGAATTTTTTCATATACTGTTTCAATTTCTTCCCTCAAGGCGTCTGAGACATTTCGGGAGAGTGGTGAGAGAGTTTCGCCCGTGTTAGTTGAGCCACATGAGCCATCGTGCCCCAACACGCGGCGACCGCCGCCGGCCGCGCAGGCCCCACGGGAAAAGGCGCTTATCAGGGTAATTTCTTAGGCCAAGCCCGAAGAGCACAGATCGCCGCTCTGCGATAGGCCCTCTCCCTCCCCGGCCCAAACCCACGCCCCTCCACCCCCTGCCACCACCCACGAACCCTCGTGCCTCCTCTGCCCAAACCCACGCCCCCTCCACCCCTTGCCACTACCCACGAACCCTCCACATTCCCCTACCGCCACTCACGACCCTTCTTACCTCCCCTGTCCAAACGTATGCCCCTTCCCTCCCTGCCTCCACCCACGACCCCTTCACCCTCCCCTTCCACCACCCACGACCCTTTCACCCTCCCCTGCCCAAACCCACGTCAACTCCTGACCCAACCCACGACCCCTCCTACCTCCCCTGCCCACATTCATGACACCTCCACCTTTCCCTGCCGCCACCCACGACCCCTTCACCCTCCCCTGCCGAAACCCACGCCCCTCCACTCCTGCCCCGGTCCATAACCGCTCCTGCCTCCTCTACCTACATCCACGACCCACCCACCTTTCCCTGCCGCCACTCACGACCCCTCCTACCTCCCCTGCCCACAACCAAGACCTCTCCTCCTCCCCTGCCGCCATCCATAACCCCATGACCCTTCCAAACCCACGCGCACTTCACCCCCTGCCCCACCCCCCCCCCCTGCCCACATCGACGACCCCCCAACTTTCCCTACCGCCACCCACGACCCCTTCACCCTCCCTGGCCAAACCCACGCCCTCACCCTCCCCTGCCTCTACCCACGCCCCCCTAAACCTTCCCCTCCCTCACCCACACCCCGTCCCCGCCACTGCCATCGCCACCACAACCCCACTCGGTCGACAAGCTCCCCTCCCTGCCCCTGAACCTGCCCGGTCCCTCCCCTGCCTCGCCCTCGCCTCATCCTGCCCCCGTCACGGAACTCACCACTTCCATCACATCCTCCTTCGATCCCCGCCCCCTGAGTGGCCCCCGCCCTGCCCTTGCACCCGACCCGGTCCCACGCTCCTCCACGCCCCTCCCTGCTTCCATCACTGCCCGCGCCCCCACCATCGCTCCTGCCCCCCGCGGGACACGAAGCGGCGAGCGCATTACTGGAAGACCCCGCAATCCATATCGCACCATTCTCTGCCCCCCCGCCCCCGCCCCCGCGATGCGACTGGGTCGGCCACCCGCGTCGCTCGGGCTGTTTCCACACTTGCTGCGACACCCCCCGACCTCCACAGGCAATGCGCCTAGGGAAGATGGCGGCGCGCTTCGTACGACTTCTAAGACGCCATCGGCATGAAACTCCATAAACCTGCTATCGCTTCAAAGAGTTCGCCCTAATAAGGGGATTGCACGAGTGGGAGAGAACCGGTAGCGGTAGCTCAGTGCATCAACTGATGTCACTGCAGCGCCTCTAACTGGGAGGTCCTAGGTTCGAGTCCTGACGGCGGCAGGATTTTCGACACTAGCTATTCAGCTAGGTCGAATTCAGCTGCTGTCTGGAGGAGAATTCTAACGGCCGGTTGCTCTGATCGGTAGTCTTCCGTGGTTTCTCCGATCAACACCAGGCGAATGCCGGAGCAGTACCCTAACAAACGGGCCACGGACCGCGCGCGATCTGTCCTTCCTCTTCCTTGTCCTATCCTCTCCCGTTACACACACACTTACACTAACATTCACTACACTACCACATATTCCGGGAGACCGGTCGGGAGCTTAGAGCTTGTCCCGACTGGGGCGGTGTCCCGTTGGTGGGAGAGTCCTGGTTATGGGGAAACCCCACTAGCCGACGATAGGTCGGCGCCGGATCTCGCCATCCAGCGGGGAAAGATCACCGCCATCTCCCGAGAAAAAAACATGCACTACACTAACGGGACTAATGACCAACGCAGTTGACGCGCCCGGAAACACGAAAAAATCAATCAAAAAAAATGAGTTGGAGACGTCTTGTGAGTTCGCGAACCATGTTTGGAATAACGCTGGAAATTATCCATTGCACATGCAGTGGGGTTAGGTTCTGTTTGGTCGTATCGTGTAAATGTTTGACTGACACGGTGGAATTCAAAAGTACATACCTCTTCTTTCACCAGACTTAGAAATTTTCTATCAGCAGTGTGGTTGCTATTTATTATATAATAACTGCCATTTCTCATCCACCAAAATGTACAGTATCCACGTTAGCCCCCTAGTGTTGGCTAACGTGCACTTCATCTGGCGCAAGTCCGAAGTATGCTTTGAAGCTCTTTCTACTTTGGACTTTATCTACAAATCTTGGATACGGTGAGCTTTGCCCAGCTAATTCGCGAATGGGGCAGATTCGGGAATTTACCGAAAGATAATCATGGCGATCAACTTCCACCCTTCTGATGCAGATAACCGTTGCCCGCCCCACTCCGTTCCCTCGAGTCCTCGCCCTCAATCGCCCTTCATTACTTGCTGCTGAGGGCACCAACTGATGCCACTGCAGTGCCTCTGACCGGGAGGTCCTGGGGTACGAGTCCCAACGGTGGCAGGATTAGCGACTCTAGGTACAGAGTTAGGTCAAATTCAGCCGCTCCGTGGATGAGCATTCGGGTGACCGTCTGCTCCGATCGGTAGTTTTCCGTGGTTTCTCCGATCAACTCGAGGCGAATGCCGGAGCAGTACCCTAACAAACGGGCCACGGACCGCGCGAGATCTTTTCTTCCTCTTCCTTGTCCTATCCTGACCCCTTAAACACACACACTCATACTCACATGCACTACAGTACTTATCACACTTAACGGTAGACCAATCGGAAGCTCAGTGCTAGTCCCGGCTGGCGCGGTGCCCCGATGGGTGAGTTAGTACCTGGTTTGGGGAAATCCCCGCAAGCCAACGTAGTTCGGCGCCGGATCTCGCCCTCTCCCGCAATATACACATGTCCTACTTTTACTGGAATAATGACCTTATCAGTTGACAAGCCAGGAATCACCGATCAATCAATCATGAAATTCTATGACAAGACGTCCCTGCTATAACCGATCATTCGGAGATCCTGCCGTATGTTGGTCGATCGATGCGTTCTCATGTTTCTGTTGCCCTTCATCACTCCCTGCCATTTTCGCGAATCTTTTCCGTTCGTTTTTCCAACATCCCTGACTGAAAGGTCGGTGCCGTCTCTGCTGCTGTTGCTTTCCCCTGCATAACATCGCGTCTACCACAGAGCGACAGAAGTGGGCGCGTCCTTCTGCGTGCTCTGATCCGCGCTTACCGGTATAGCGCGTCCCACTGCTAATCGAGCCAATCCGTCGGAAGAGGTGGCGAGGAAGTACGGCGCGATCGGCTCTAGTCTAGTGAAAGACGAGTGGTGGGGGGGGGCCTCCGCGCCAACTCTTCCCTATTCAGTCTTTGTCCCTTAATTTCTGCTTACACAGACTCTTACGCGTGCATGCACTTCACTGATACATACCGGACAACTAGTTGGGAGGTTAGAGATTGAATGAATGAATGAATGAATAAAGGCCTTTTTTTACGTGGCAAGAGTCAGGCCATGCTTCACCCGGCTGACCCGGCTTGACCCGGCTGGGACGGAATGTCGCTGAGAATCTGGACAGGGGAATCCACGCTGAACAACCTGCCGATCGTGACTTCATGTTCCAACAAGAATAAGAATATTATCACCTGCCGCGATGTAACCTTAGTATAAGCCCATTGCAGCTTACGTGTCCGAAATCAAAATGATCAAACATCTTTCGATTTCTTTAAAGTGGGCGATGAATTAGGCCGTTGTTACACCTCCTGTCTTATAAAATGAATATTTTTAACATCAATAAGCACATTTCTGAGGCCACGAGCCCCGTTGAGAAGTCCATTCGCGAATAAATTAAAATTATTCACTTTATAAGGCAGCTGGTGTAACAATGACCTAATGTCATCGGCCAATTAAGCAAAATCGAAGTATAATTACCGTTGCTCACATCATTCCTAAGTGGCAACTATGGCCAATATCTAACCACACCCGTACAATACGTTTTGAACTGTACACGCTGACTTCCGCGTGCACTCCCGTCATCCGCTTTTTTCACCGCATAATCCACCCTTCCACCGCCGCCACCGCCGGCGCTATCGCGCGTCTCATCGCGGGGCGGAATTCGTGCTCGCCGGACAAGCCCCCTGGAAGGAAATGACGTCATCAATGACTGTCAGGCGCCGGCGACGCCTGCCCCCCCCCCGCGACCAGCGGCGGCGCCGTGATGGATGGCGTGCGCGGCGCCGCGTCGATGCTCGATGGGGCAGTGGCACACAGTGGCCCGGAGGCACCTCCATCAACACCGCTCCTCCTTTCCTTCTTTTCTCATTGATTGATTGATTGGTGATGCCGGGTGCGTCAAATGCTAAGCGCGTTAGACCCGTAAGTGTAGTGCATGCTTTGTCGCGGAGGTGGCGGTGGACTTCCACCGCTGGATGGCGAGATCCGGCACCGACCTACCGTCGGCTAGCGGGGTTTCCCCCAGCCAGGTATCTCCCACCAGCGGGCAACCGACTAGCCGGGTCAAGCTCTAAGCTCCCGACCGGTCTCCCGGAATATGTGGTAGTGTAGTGCATGTTAGTGTAAGTGTGTGTGTAAGGGGAGAGGATAGGACAAGGAAGAGGGAAACAAGATCGCTCGCGGTCAGTGGCCCGTTAGTTTGGGTACTGCTCCAGCATTAGCCTGGTGTTGATCGGAGAAACCACGGAAAACTACCAATAAGAGCAGCCGGCCGCTAGAATGCCCTTTTAGACAATGCCTGTATTCCAACTGGTACCTATGTAGCCAACGTTCGAAAATGTCCATCGACGGTACTCGAACCCTAGGAAGGATCTACGCTCAAGATAATATTCTTAAATGCTCGCGAACGTTCATCATATTATTTTATTCAGGGCTTCGTGGATAAATATTTTGATATTGATAAAAAAGTCAAAAGAGAATTTGAAACATTCAATTAATTTTAAATAAATTATGTCACATATTTAACAACGTAATAAATAATGTTACATACATTACAGGTCTCTGAACTCTAGAATTCGATTGGAAATCAAATGTGAAATATTGCTCACTATGAGAAGCGGGGAAAGTGTCCCAAAAATAGTATGATTTCGTGTAGAATATTTTATCAGAATTGACATTCGTTCGAATGGCCATCGTTTATACTAAGCAATCATTCATTTCCATAGCAGAAGAAAAAATTCATATCAGACTAGATTTCAAGCACAACAAAATTATTTTCAATACAAAGATTTTTCTGATATTTTCAAATCATTAAATGATTCATTTTGTTTCTCGAAGTTTTGATAACATCTCGAAAATTAACACAAAAGATATTCACTTAGTTTTACTTAAGGAAGAGCCTGGAGGTAATTTACTCCTTCCATTACCAAGTATCAGGTATAGAAAGGCTATAGTCCTTTTGAAATATATGAAGAACAAAACAAATTTGTGTCATATTTTCTGTGGATTCGGTCCTTTTCATCCCCTCTCAGTCCACCGTTGTTCTATTGAACAACGGTGGACTGTGAATTACAACGGATTATAATTCAGCCCATTATCATCAGTTTTACAATCTATCCGTTACATCATTTACCATTCCACGACAAAGAGAATTCTGGGAATAGGTAAACTATTAAGTGAATAAACAACGTGTTTATGTTATTGAAATTGGGTACTCCTTTGTTCTTCACGCTTCTTGCTTCTCACTCGTTGGTCTGACTCGGTCACGTGTCAGGCCAAGTCAGCAACCGCCAGCAGAGAAGCGATTGACATGAAGGAGAAGCTTCAGAGAAATGCAAGTTTAAGAAAGTGTGTATTGTAGTAGGCATGAAACGTCCATGAGCCTACAGTAACTGAGCTTGGCATTTACCAAAAACTTGAAGGTTACTGATAAGCATCACTCGTTTCAGGAATAAAGGAAGGATCTTTCTTTGGATTGTAAGAAAGGTAATACAGCTCTCTGGAATTATTCCACAGTTCGCACCAAAAAGTTCAGAAAGAGAAAACTCAAAATCTATAATACATTTGTTATACATTTTCTTTTTGAGGTGGGTAATCAATTATATCGACGCTGCTGCCTTCTATGAACTTTTTTTGTAAACTTTCGGCCTTAACGTTTCATAAGGTTCGCAACACTGTCTTGAACAATGCATTGATGAAGCATTTCTTCTGGATGGTAGAAACACGGCGATATTTTTATCTATCACATAAAGTTCAAGATTCAAACAACATTAAGAGTGTTGTTGTTTGTTTACATTTCGTAGGCATGAGAAGGGAATTGTAGTATATTCGGTACACTTAAACATAGTATTTTTATTTTTTACTGATACGTTGTTGCTTGTCATTGCCTTCAAATTGGAGCTCGATGTAAACCGCATAACTTACCTCGATCTAGAGGAACGTGGTTACGGGAGAAATATGAAAGCAGTTGAGTGATGCTACATGTTTTCTTATAGCGCAACTTATGAAAGGGAATAATGGCAAGAAAATATGAAAAACAAAGCGAGTGAACTAAACATATAGTTTATTAGTAGTGGCGGATTCTAATAAAATGACATTTTCGTTTACTTTTACCTGAATTGCTGTTCGTCGCGTTGTGAAGGTCCGAACGGTTGTGCGTTGGGGTATAGTGGACTGAACCACTGTGCGTGGGGGTATGGTGGTGCGTCGGGGTGAAGTAGACTGAACCACAGTGCATCGAAGTGATGAGGACTGAACCACTGTGCGACAGGATGTGGTGGTGCGTCAGGGTGAAGTGGACTGAACCACTGTGCGACGGGGTGTGGTGGTGCGTCGGGGAGAAGTGGACTGAACCACTGTGCGCGGGGGTGTGGTGGTGCGTCGGGGTGAAGTGGACTGAACCACTGTGCGTCGGGGTGGAGTGCACTGAACCACTGTGCGTCAGGGTGAAGTGGACTGAACGGCTATGCGTCGGGTCGTGGTGGTGCGTCAGGGTGAAGTGGACTGAACCACTGTGCATCGGGGCATGGTGGTGCGTCGGGGTGAAGTGGACTGAACCTCTGTGTGTCGAGAATGGTGATGCTTCGGGGTTAAGTGGACTGAACCACTGTGCGTCGGGAATGGTGGTGCGTTGGGGTGAAGTGCACTGAACCACTGTGCGGCGGTGTGAAGTGCACTGAACCACTGTGCGTCGAGGTGAAGTGCACTGAACCACTGTGCGCCGGGGTGAAGTGCACTGAACCACTGTGCGTCGGGGTGAAGTGCACTGAACCACTGTGCGCCGGGGTGCGGTTGGAGGGAGGGGAGCGGAGCGGCGTGGCGTGTGAGCGCCGGCGACCGCGCGCCGCCCGCCCCATTTCCTCCGAATTAGCGGGCAAATATTTCGCAAGCGGCGGCGGGGCGCGAGGGGAGCGTGGGTGGACAGGGGCTGCCGATAGCGCCGCCGACAGGTGCGGGAGGGGGAGCAGGTGAAAGCGCCGGGGACAAACGACGTGTCCCGGGGGCGGGGGAGGGACGAAACGTCGATACTCTGGCCGCAGGGGTGGACACGGCGGGACAGGTGGAGCGAAATATCCCTTCTCCAAATGACGGATCCGCATCGAAATCTACAGGGAGGACCGGAGGTTCGAGTCCCGACGGTGACCACACGCGGATGCAAGTTCAGGCGCTATCTAGATGAGAAGTTTGGCGATAGGCTGTTCTGATCAGTTATTTTCCATAGTCTATCCGATCAGTATCTGACGAATATTGGAGCAACATTCTAACAAATGCGACACAACGCCAATTATTTTCCATTCCTCATACTTGTCTCCTCCTCTTTCCTACATACAGACACCCTCACATGCACTACATTGCCACACATATCGGGGGAGCCGGGGGCAGGGTTAGAACTTATCCCGCTTTCAAAGATATCCCTCTCAAGGAGATATTTGGCAGGGAAACACCTCAAGTAGGGATGTGAAGTACAATTCCGCCAGGAACACCGCCACCTCCGGGCTCTAACATGCACTACGCCCTCGGACTAATGAGCAAAGTAGTTGGAAACATGTATTATCGGAAATATGAATTACTTCAACATCATCATTGTCATCCGTATTATCGTTCCCCCGTGCGAGTGATGAGGTTGCAGTGCTGGAGGGGTTGCGCGTTCACCGGACGAAGGGCTGCTCGATGAGTGCTGCGTGCATCGACGCTACGAGGCCGCTTGTCACACCGCGCAGCAAACACATCAACAACTTGTACAAAGAAATTACGGCGCGGCGCGGAGGGGCGGGGCAGAGCGGGGCGGGGCGGGGCAGGGCAGGGCAGGGCGGGGCGGGGGTTGCACGGCGGGGCACGGCGGAGAGCGGCGGGTGGGGCGGGACGGGGCGTGGTGGTGCGGGGCGGACCGCGGCGGGCGGGGCGGTGCGGGGGCGTGGCGGGCGGGGGCGGGGCGGTGGGCGCGAGGTGGCGCGAGTCGTTAGCGTCGCCGCACGCGTGCCCCGCACGTCCGCACGCACGCGTGCCCGCGCCGCACGCCCCTGTGTCATTTGGGTGCTCATACGTGTGTCGAAAGTGTGTGTTGAATTGCTTTTGAATTGCCGTCTCCACACTGGAATTATAATTTCATTATTATCTCCGTAAGCCGTGTCGCCACATGAGGTTACTCGTATTACGGTGTATACGCAATGCTAGCTGTCTTTACAACGGGATTCTTGTGCCGGGAAGATATGTGCAAGTTCAGTGCTTTTCACACCGTTTGGGTGAATGCCTGTGAAAGGTTGCCATGTGACTGGCCAGCGGCTGCGAGTCCATTACCGTTGCGTAATCGTATTATTGTAACATAATATCGCCTACTTTTCTTAACTTAATATCATGACCATCAATGAGAAATTGCCTCAGCGAAAGTGTCACACTACAGTCATTTCTAGATGAAATCAATCGATTCCAATTTCTTCGAATATTTAAGAAATGAATTTGTAATATTTGAACCTCAATAATAATAATAATAATAATAATAATAATAATAATAATAATAATAATGTAATAATATTAGTAATAATAATGTAATTTAATAAATTAGTAATATATATAGTTTCTCGCTTGGAATAACTCAAAATAGAGCTGTACGAAGCGCAATATATAAATACCAACCGAGAATAATGTACGTCATACTTTCCTCTGATTACACGATGTATATATTTCCACCATAATTTCAGCCTTCCGACGCTCCTAGCACGACGTTCTGAAACGGCTTCTTTAACATATTTTCAATAACATATTTATTGTCTGCTTTAGCTAGTAACAAAATTTCGTGTTTTTCCGATAGACTTAAGATTGGTATCAATCATCTCTTCATTAACTCTTAATCTTTAAAATATTTTTAATATTTCATATGCTTGCTGAAATTCGAAAATATTGATGAAAACTTCACTTTTCAGTGCAATTTGAGAACATGAAGAGGCAATCCTAATTCATCTTGAGATTATCACATATGAACATATTCCATTTCTTTAAAAGATGTATTATAATTTACTTGTTTAATGATGTTCTTGCCAGTTTTTTTTGTAGTACATCGTAAAAATAATTGAACAATATTTTTTCTTGCACAGCGCAGATATGATAACTATTGTGAACCTCTAAAAGATATATTCCATAGTGGTCAGATATTTTTAAATTATTAACCCACTTGTATTTCTTAAAAATTAATGGGGTACAAATGAGGATAATTCATTTTAAAAGGTATACTGACAATAATGCGTTACTTATGCCCATACATTTTATGAGAAATAAGACATGAAATAATATTTGCTTCCAGTTTTGGCTTATCTAATATTGGATGTCTGGCAAACCATGGCTTATGAACTTTGAAAACAACAAACCTTCAGTACAATGGGTAAAACAACAGAAGTAAATCCTTGTCCTTCTAGAAAAATTTTTTCATCATTTTTAATAGAAATCTGCCTAGATAGAGCCTACAATATTTCAAATATACTAACGATTTTTCTAGATTGTTGTATTCAATTTCACCTTCAATAATCTTCACTTAAACCGTTTTATTTATAAATTAGAACAAACAATATAAGGGCAGCATTGTGTAAATGTCATGTAAGTTATTTACGCTCAGTAAATATATTTATACATTTTCCGGAAGTAATTGAAAGCTATAGACCAACACAATGAACATGCGAGGGCAGGAAATTCCCTTCTCCACACGCGCTCTTCCTGCAAAGCTTGTCGTGTCGGTTGTCTTATCTGTGCACTCCAAGACCGATCATTTATTCATTTTCCCTTATTTGTCCTTAGCTTAGCTGCATGTGGTAATGTAGGACGTGATCAATTTCTCCAGATAAGATTGACCTTGAGCGGTCGGTAAATACGCATGTAGACGTGTGACAGGTTTTTATTTGCGTGTGAGCTGCTAGAAACAACTGGCCAGAGCCCACGCGACTATAAACCAAGTCATTATGCAGTCCGCACGAAAATACTATTAAACAAACACTGAGGCAGGAAATAAAACGTTTCACCCCTAAAACGTGGCTCATAAAGCTCATCAAAATTCGACGTGCCATTTGCACGAGAAGAAAGACGTTGTAAATTAATAAAACGACTAATTGTCATTCACGAAGAACACCGCCTGAAACAAGGCCGCAATAAAACCAAAGAAGACGGGATTCTACCTAAAAATGAGAAGGAAGGTCGTGTTGTATTAGCCAGTTGGTAAAATTTTCAATTTAACACAATGATAAACTGATCTCTTTAATGCCAAGAAAACACTTGTTTCCTTCTCCTAGAATTTGGACTAGACACATCAGATAAAATGTAAAGAGTAGGGGATAACGGGAAATTATTGATTGTTAAATATTTATATTACTTGTTGAATGTGGCGTTGTCGACGATGTAAATTGATTTAAAATGTGTGTGTTTGTTTTTCATGTGTTGAAAATTTCTTTCATATTTCATTTCTTTCATGCTTTTTCAAATAGATTCTTACAGTATCTGGCATTGTATTTACCAATAAATCGTAATAGCTGATAATGTTATACTCCCTTCAAAAATTCCCAACATCTAATTCGTACGGTCTTGTATGTTACCTCCATACGGAATATGAACTGGTAAAATTGCAATTTCAAAATTAAAATTGCCTTGAAAAATACTTGAAGGTATTGATTATGCAAATAATGAGAGTTTAGTTCAGCTACATTCTTTTACTATTTTTGATAATATGCACAATAACGCACAAAGATAACATGTAAGCTGTTCTTCTGGGTTATCCTCTAATCTTAATATAACATCATTCTCGATTAGTTTCGAAAATTATGTCGCAAAATCTTCTACAGCTACATTTGATCCTTCCCCGGATTTGCATAACACTTACACATTTTTCGCCCTTAATTTTTTAAGAGATTAAAACTTCACAAACTCAGTCTAATTTATGTTCACTTCCACTTCTGCAATTCTCTATTGATCGTTTTGTATGCGAATCTATGTAAACATTGAAAAGCGACTGATTTGTATGTTTCTGTGAATAAGGTATTAGTTAAGTTTAATAAGAGTAAGTTTAATTACGAACTTAAAAGTGAGAAGTCGAAGATAAGAACGTTCATTCATTCTATAACATTACTCAGATTTTTTTGCCCCATATTCACTTGAAATTCTTCAAATTTAATAGGCAATTATATAAGTACGTTCTTGCAAATTTATTTTTAAAATATGATATTAGGCCTACGGATAAGAATTAAAATGAAATATATCCGCAATTCACTTGTACAAATTAACTTCACTTGTTCACTTAAAGATGTCAACATCAGTGATGCCAACGTCATGAAAGAAAATTATGACATATTGAGCGAAAAATATCTTCGGGTACTGGAGTATCATCAACGCCCCATATATCTAGATCTATTTAGGTGGCGTTGGTTTAATCCCGTCAAGCTCACGAAGATGGCAGCGCCAAAACATGCCAAAACACGTTTTTGGAAATTCATTTCAATCTTCTGACCGGATTCGAAAACAAATGATCAGTTCTCCTTCAGGAGATTGAGGCGCGACGAATGACACTTCATTTGTGTGGATTGGGGCACGAAAGGTGGTCTAGCCCTGAGTGGCGGTACCGAACATCCGCACACAATGAGTTGCTCAAATACTGTGATGGAATGTAGCTTCACTATGCGCACGCTCTGTTGAACTTTCCTTTTGCTTGTAGTGGTAGTAGAGCTTAGGGTGAGTTTCTATTTTGTTAACAATAGAGAAAAATCAAATCTCTTCGTTCCTTTACCGTTAAAAATAAATTTTCAATAATTTGGCAACGAAAATATCTAGTTTTTGAAATGTTAATCTCTCGCTTTTTTAAATTTGTTTTTATTATTATTATTATTATTATTATTATTATTATTATTATTATTATTCAACTATTAATAGTTAAATTATTAGGAAGTAATTCTGAAACTCAAGAAAGCGTGCTCAGATGATTTTCTCCCCCATACGTCACATACAGTTTTCGACTGTTT
This sequence comes from Teleogryllus occipitalis, assembly GCA_011170035.1. Classification (NCBI taxonomy): domain Eukaryota; kingdom Metazoa; phylum Arthropoda; class Insecta; order Orthoptera; family Gryllidae; genus Teleogryllus; species Teleogryllus occipitalis. Next base: position 60,392 of record BLKR01001687.1, on the reverse strand, counting down.
TTGACTAAATAAATAAATAAATAAAAATATTCCCGTTATTTTCTGCCACTTCCTTATACATATTTTTAATGTGCGGAATTATTTTCTGATCAAGTTCTTTTATGTTAATTTTTGGTAGACACTAGAAATTTAAAAGGGGAATTATTTAAATATATTTTTGGACAGCCTGTAACAAAAGTGATTGTTTGAGGGCATGCATAACTTGCTAAAATGAGACGATGCTCAAATTATTGAGGGAATTCTGTGAATGCAACAGAGAAAATAAATAATTTCATCTGAGTGCATTAGGATCTACTGACCTTAATTTAACATTAAGTGATTTGTGTGCTTGAATTAAAATAAAATGAATCTCAGTAAGGCTGATTAAAAAGTAGTGTATGACACACGTGGTTTCGTAGATATGTAACATTTCTGAAATTATTCTTTTAAAATATCGTTTAGTTATTAATTCTCGTTTTCACGTATTTTATATTGTCAAATAGTTTTTTTTCTGCATGTGATTTTTTTCATGTTACATTTTTGCGTTTTCTCATATATTTTAGACATTTGTAATGTACTAGCTATTCAGGTATTCAACTGAGCTGAGTGAGTTATTTTCTCTTTAATACGTATGAGGTTCACATGCTCTCAGAACATTCTTCTCTAGTTCGTGTTTTCTGCGTTTCTGCTTTAGCTGGATATTGACCTTCGTTGTTCAAATGTATTATACACACGATTTTGAGAATGTGGTTCATTACATAACGTGCACCTACACTGAAGAATAGCGTAGTCAATTTCAAATTATTGTTGCGGTATAAAGAGAGTTACGTAGCCCTGAATCAATAGGTTTCCGGCGGAGAGTACATTCCACGTCCATTCAGAGACTCCGTTTAGGAAGGCCGAAACTGAAATTATAATGGCTCTCGAATTGAGCTCTTTCCGCGGTAATTGAAGTCGGTGCGTTAAATATGGATATCCCGCGTGCGGGAATAGCACACACCCCGGGGGAGCTCTGTGATTATTCGAAGCCCGTTCTTAGGGGGCCTTGGCTCTCCCGAGCGGTGCGCTCTGGGTGCAGACGGGCCTTGCATTCGCTTTGAGGGGCCGTGTGATGGAAGGCGACCAGCGCACGTGAATGACACGACCTTCCGCGTGCGCGCACGAGCCCAAGCCATGCGCACGCAGACAGACCCCTTGCGACGAAAATCAGACGGGGGCTGTGCGTGGTAAATGCCCTCCGTAGGTCATGCTTTTATCTGAAATATTATTTTTACTTTTCCTCTCTACTCTATAGCACAAGGAGGAAAAGTTTCGGCATCACCTCAGCAATACGATCACGAGTCGGATCTAAAATCCATGCCGATCCGGTGGCTGAGGTCGCTAAGGGAGTAGTGTCATAGTGATCTCGGACCGTAAGGTCGCGGGTTCGTGTCACGCCTCGTGCATGGTTGTATATGTGTTCGTCCTTTCATCCCTCATCATCACCATGTCGTTTCATCTTCACAGTTACCATAACGTTGACTCCAAGAGTGGTCGCTTATGGCCTAGATGTTGACGCGACTTTAATTTTTTTTTAAAGTCCGTGTTTAAGATTATTTTCAGCTGTAACGTAGCACACACGTTAGGATGAAGGTCTTTTAATACCATCTCAAGGATGGTTAAGACTGACGCAGATGGAGAGGAGACATGCAATTTTGTACCCGAAAATCTATTTGCACAATACGAAATTCCGATGAAAGAATGTGTAATGCACAACTTTAAGATTAAAAACTTTTGAGGTGAATCTTCGTAAACACGTCAGGAAAAAGATCTAGTTGTATTGTTCTGGAGAAAAATAAGTATTTTAGTTTTGGGGGATATTTTACAAGACTTTTTCAAATATTCAAAATTTTATGGAAAATAGCTGAAAATATTTTCTTTACATTTTTCGCCCATTAAGAAAAAATGGATTTAAAAATATGATAGTTCCAATTTTCATTAAAACCTCTGTCATTTAGAAAATTGCAAAAATCTTTACATTTAAACACAAAGGGTTTTCATTTAGGAAGACGTTTGAACTATCCACTCAAACAAATGTCGTGATTTTACTTTTAAATGAAAGGTTTGTGGACTTCCGATGTTTTTCTGCTTTCTGTCATTAACTATTTTTGTAGTAATAACATTAAGCGCTGCAAAATCTTAAAAATAATAGAATATACGTTATCAGACGCTATTTTTTCATTATTTCATTGTGAGTGGTAATCGAGCTATTGAAAGCATTGGACATTTCCACTAGGAGAAAACATGTGAGTGTAAGGTTGTTAGAGAAGTTCATATAGAGAGTTTTCTTAGAAAAAATCTTCGAATGTAAGAAATAAAAGATTACTTACTTCAAAAACAAAAGATTACTCTTCGTACTATCAAACTCAAAGATTTGAGAGAATATGTAAACGCAGTATCTAGCAACAGTCTTACGCATGTGCTCTTTCACAAAAAGTCAGTCATAATTATGTGGTGCAATAGGTTTTTAAAACAATGTGTACAGGAGGATTTCTTTGCAATATTTTCCCACAGCATAAATGAATAGAACTTGGTAAAAAGAAAACAATTGAATTACATTTTCAGAAAGAAATTGAAATCTGGACTATAGGGATAAATGAATGTATTGTTCAGAATTTATAAACCTTCCAAATTGATATCGTAGGTTTCCGCCGCCAGAGTTATGATCTGGACTGTCCGGGTGACGCCGCGTCGAAGGCTGAGGTGCCGACGTTTCGACCGACATGTCGCGGTCCTCTTCAGGGCTGTACTGCCCAACCTTCCAAGTTTCATTAGTCTTATACTTAATACTAAAAAACAGGAAACTATGTTTTGGGGTTTTCTATAACCACATCCCTCACTTATCGAACTTTCGTCGTGCATCCTTGCTGTTCGAAATTTTAAAGTATGACTCAATTTTCCAATCAATTTTTCAACCATATTGATTCTTGTGACTTGAATGTATTGTGCATAAATTCATTCAATTTTAGGTCTTTAAATGATGGCACTTTTTGAGCGGAAGAAATGTTTCGATATACCGTGTATTACCATTTGTTTCCCTGGGCGATGTACCCCGCGTTTCCCGGGTATTTACTTATGAATTTCTTTTACCTGATAGGAAAAGGATGAATTCTATCCCCTACCCTCCCATGCCTCGCCTCGCCCGGTTCCGCCATGTTTACTACGACTGTTGTTGTTTCGGTCGGCTGGAAACTGCATTGATATCCACCACCTGTAAACTTACAAAAATAATTTTGACCTTCACTAACTGAAAGAGTTCACTTAAATTTTAATTTCAGGGATAGGAAAAGTGGATAGAGGTAATTTTACGAAATCTTAGACACTAACTTTTCTGTTGTTTCGAAGATCACGTGTACACAATTTCATGAGAGACGGAATAAAATTATAAATTTGTATAAATGACAAAGAAAAAAAACATCCATCCCTATATTATAGAAAACAAGTCTGAATAAAAATGTATTTCACTTATACTTGAAAATGTTTTTTTCTTTCAGAGAATACCTCATGAAAACCGATTTAACAAGTCCCCAGGTTAGCCTCGACAAACAGACAATTGTATATACAAAAGAGTGTACCTAATCATTCAAACAACCATATGTCATTTTAAAAATTCACATATTTTCTAATTACAGTCAGACTCTCCACATTTATTTTCTCTTGAAATTTCAAAATTAATATTCTCTATATAAATGAACTGTTTCAAAATTGATATATTAAGAATTTCATTACAACAATTGCGAGAGATCCAAGAAACGTGCGCGATATTTCCTTCCATCTTCCTGCCCTCTTCTCTCTCGTCATACTCACACACTCACACGAAGTACGAAACGGGGGCATAGAACTTATTCCGCAAGGAGCAGTGCCCCATGGGGAAAGTTATTAGGGGAAAGAGAAGCCGACGCCGACCTGTACATCGGTGCCGGATCCGTCGCAGGAGAGGAATATCGCCACTACCCGGTTATAACAATATCTCCCCTTGGGGAAAACTCTAAACACTCCCTCACTCAATTGATTGATCAGTGCTACCGGGCGCGACAACTGCTAAGGATATTAATCCCGAAAGTGTGGTTCATGTTTTTATTGCGGGAGGTGGCAGTGAGCTTCCCCCACTGGCGAGATCCGGTGAGGATAGTCGGGTCAAGCTCTGTGTGTGTGTGTGTGTGTGGCTCTGTGAGGATAGAACAAAGATAAGGAAGGAAAGATCGCGCGTGGTCCGTGGCATGTTTGTTAGGGTACCTCGCCGGCATTTGCCTGGTGTTGATCGGAGAAACCACAAATAACCGCCTCTCAGAGCAGCCGGTCGCTATACTTCACATAGAGACAGCGATTGAATTCGACGTAACTATCTGGCTAGGGTCGAAAATCACCATCGGGACTCGATTGATTGATTTTTTCGTGTTTCTGGGCGCGTCAGCGGCTTTGCTCATTAGCCCCGTAAGTGTAGTGCATGTTTTCCCTCGGGAGATGGATGTGATCTTTCCCCGTTCGATGGCGAGATCCGGCGTCAACCTATCGTCGGCTAGTGAAGTTTCCCCCTAACGAGGACTCTCCCATCAGCGGGGCACCGCCCTAGCTGGGACAACCTCTAAGCTCCCGACCGGTCTCCCGGAATATGTGGTAGTGTAGTGCATTTTACTGTAACTTTGTGTATAAGGGGAAAGGATAGCACAAGGAAGACGAAGGAAAGGTCGTCCGCGGTCCGTTTGTTAGGATACTGCTCCGTCATTCGCCTGGTGTTGATCGGAGAAACCACGAAAAACTACCGATCAGAGCAGCCTGTCTCTAGAATTCTTCTCCAGACAGCGAGTGAATTCGACCTAGCTGAAAAGCTAGTGTCGAAAATCCTGCCGCCGTGGGGAGTGGGAACCTATAACCTCTCGGCCTGAGGCGCTGCAGTGACATCAGTTGATGCACTGAACTACCGCTTCCGGTAGAGTTCTCCTAGAGACAGCGGCTGAATATCACGTAGCTATGTGGCTAGTGTCAACGTCGGGTCTCGACCGAGGACCTCTCGGCCAGAGGCATTGCAGTGCCTGAGCCACGTTGGCCGGTTTCCTCACTCGAGTTGGGCTCATCGAAGGAATGTGAGCGGGGACACGAGTGGCTGGGGGGTGGGGGAGCGGGGGCTTCAAGTGCAGAGCCAGCCACACGAGAGTGCCCGGTCCGAGCGACCCGCCCACCTCCCCACCCCTGCCTCCCCGCCCCCCCGTCCCCAACCCGCACCACGCGGCCTCGCAGGGGACACGCGATTTTTGTCCTGGGCGGCGGCGGCGGCGGCGGTGGCGGCGGCGGCGGCGGCGGTGGCGGCGGCGGTAGGCCCCTCGACAATTTCTGCTTCGTGGAACAGTGCTCGGCTGCTTCATCGGAAGCGCAAACGAGCCCATTCCTCTCATTCTGGGAGAACAGTGGGCCGAGTGCGGTCGGCCATTGAAGGTGCAGCATAGAAAACGCGTTAGTTTTGCACAGCACACGATATTGACAGGATGTAAAACAGTTGAACAACGTCGAAGACCGAATCGCACTGCGAAATGTATATTCCGCCAATCTTATGTTCTGAAGCGCCAACTGATAAAGCATCGAAGTCTCACCTGAGTGAGTGCAGTTAGAGATTACAGGCTTTTCTCACGACATATTTCGTCCGGTATCGTGGCTCAAAACAATCCGTGTATTTAATATTTATTTAAATATGTTTAAATGTAGTTGTATTTCATTCTAGTAATATTCTAGTTTCTTTATAGTTAGAACATTGGATTGATAATAGCACTCTTGAGTTGACGGAATGCCACCAATACTAGGGACTAGCGCATACCCAGCTCCGCATAAATGGAATCACATAAATGGAAAAATTGGGAATTATTTCCACTTGATACTCACCAACACTCTCCTCTCATATAGTTTAGGAGAAATGTCTGTCACAGTAATCGCTCACGTGACTGGCGAGGGCAGCCTCACAAGTAGGCGCGGAGTATAGACTCACCAAAACGTATCTTCAAAGAGATTCACATCTCTCGATTGATTGATTGCCGTCTTTGGTCAATGGTCAATCATCTCATAAGCATATTGGATGTTATGTCATTGGCAGTGGCGGTGGACTTTGCAGCTAGAACATGAGATTCGGCGACAACCAACATGTCCACATGCTGGTATTTCCTCCCCAGGTATCTCTTATAGCGAATCGCCACCCGACCCGAGACGAATTCTATCCTCCCAAATCATCTCACGAAAGGCGGAGTAGGTGTAGAATATGTAAGAGTAAGTGTGTTTGTGTGTGTGTGTGTGTGTGTGTGTGTAAGGGGAGAGGAAGGGACAATGTGAGAGGAAGAAAACGATATTTCGGATTCGATTGTATAATGGTTAGCGAACCCAAATATCCAAGTACTTGTGCAGTTGTACTCAAGTTTGAGAGTTCATACCCGATCGAAGCCGTAGCTTTTTAAATGCGAAAAAATCCTTCGTACGCCATCCTCCGGAGGGTAAGTAAACCCTGCACTCACATGTAGTAGATTTACTGAATGTAAAAGATCCTCAAGACTAAAAGAAGCCTCTGCACTAAATTCAAGTCGCCTGTTTCGTCGCCCGAATGATACCTCCTTTCTCCGCTAGATGGTGCTAGATAGTCAGACGGAAGAGCGGGCCTGATGACCCGAGTCTCGCCATGTAAAACAAGGCATACATTGAATTCAATTCAAATAGACGAGTAGTTAGGTTCTAGTAGTCTCGTGTAGTTTTAGTAAACTAAAACGACGCGATCTTCGGCCCTCTTTTCAGAATACTCCTCCGTCTGGAGAGAAACCCCGGAAAACTACCGAAGGGAGTGACCGACGGATGGAATTCTCGACACAGCGGTTGAATTCGAGGTAGCTAAGCTATTGTAAAAAAATATATAGCCACCGTCACGATTAGAACCCTTGGACCTCCAGGTCAGAGTCGCTGCAGTGACAAGAGTTGTCGCCTTGCGCTAGCTTGAGCGGTCTTCCCCGAAGGTCGCGCAGCCAGGCAATCGTTGCGCACCTTGTGATTGACTGTTTGCTTCATTTTTTTGTGTTTACGCGCGCGTCAACTACTCTGTTCATTAGTCCCGTAAGTGTGGTGCATGTTTTTTTCTCGGGAGATGGCGGTGATTTTCCCCCGCTGGATGGCGAGATCCGGCACCGACCTACCGTCGGCTAGCGGGGTTTCCCCCTAACCAGGACTCTCCCACCAACGGGGCACCGCCCAAGCCAGGAAAAAGCCCTAAGATCCCGACCGGTCTCCCGGAGTATGTGGTAGTGTAGTGCATGTAACTGTAAGTGTGTGTGTGTGTGTGTAAGGGGAGAGGATAGAACGAGGAAGGAAAAATCGCGCACAATCCATGGCCCGTTTGTTAGGGTATTGTTCCGGCATTCGCCTGGTGTTGATCGTAGAAACCACGGAAACTACCGATCAGAGCAGCTGGCCTCCTCTCCTCCAGACAGCGACTGAATTGCACCTAGCTGGACCGGGAGCGGTAGCTCAGTGCATCAACTAATGTCACAGCAGCACCTCTGACCGGGAGGTCCTAGGTTCCCACTCCCCACGGCGGCAGGATTTTCGACACTAGCTTTCCAGCTAGGTCGAATTCAGTCGCTGTCTGGAGGAGAATTCTAGCGGCCGGCTGCTCTGATCGGTAGTTCCCCGTGGTTTCTCTGATCAACACCAGGCGAAGGCCGGAGCCTACCATACTGGTCACGGACCGCGCGCGATCTGTCCTTCCTCTTCCTTGTCCTATCCTCTCCCCTTACACTCACACTTACACTAGCATGCAGTACACTACTACATATTCTGGGAGACCGGTCGGGAGCTTAGAGGTTGTCCCGGCTGGGGCGGTGCCCCGCTGGTGGGAGAGTCCTTGCTAAGGGGAAACCCCACTAGCCGACGGTAGGTCGGTGCCGGATCTCGCCATCCGGTGGGGGATGATCACCGCCATCTCCCGAGAAAAAACTTGCACTACACTAACGGAACTAATGACCAAAGCAGTTGACATGCCCGGAAACACGAAAAAATCAATCAATCAATCAATCAACCTACCTGGAAAGTTAGTGTCAAACATCTTGCCATCGTGTAACCCTTGGACCTCCCGGTCAGAGGCGCTGCAGTCCCATCAGTTGACGCACTGAGCCCCCGCTCCCGGTCGCACCTTGTGGTCGGCGCCTGGCTGGCGCCGTTTGGCCCACGCGGCGTCGCCTTGGGCGCGGAGACGGACGGGTGGACAGAGGGACGGACAGACGGAGGGCCGTCCGCGGCCACATGCCGACGACGCACGCACACGTGGAAGCCGCCCCGGTCACACGCATGCGCAGAGGCACATGTCGCCCCACAATGCCAGGACGCGTTGCGCCGGGTGGTCGCGCTAAGTAGCATTCCTCCCTGCGCTCGCTCTCGCTCCCCCAAATTGCGCTGCCCGGCGCGGCCCACACGCCTCCGCCGGCGAGAGGTAGCCTTGCCCCACTCCCACACCTACTGCCGCCAGCCCTGCTGCTTGGGCTCAGGGTTAATACTTTGGTATTATTTTATTTTTTTAATTTATTTTTTTATTTTTTACAGCTTATTTTTTATTTTTGCAATTTATTTTTATTTTTTATTCTTTTTTTTATTTTTGCACATTATTGCAAAATATACATCGTTCAGCCTTTCGGCTCTACAAATGATTGATGACTTATTCTAAGCTTAGAAAGTGAGAGTGGAGAAATTCATCGAGCACCGCCAGAAAATCTCTGGGAGATGATGTTCATTGTGGAAGTTCTTTCTTTCTAATCATAGGTGGAAAAGCAGTTTAGGAATGAATGAAGTAAGTATCTGTTTTTTTATTTTCAGTAGGGGAGGGTTATGTACACCGAGGTTGTAAAAGTCAGGTTATGTTTGGTAAGCGCGAATAAGAAATAGTTGGATGTGTGAATGATTTGATATTTTATTGGTTATAGGTCGAAATCGGAAGGGAGGGTTGCGTTTCTCACAAATTATTGGGCTTTGCAATGTTGCATTGTGGATGATTCTGTTTTGGAAAACTTGGATCTTGTTTATATGTGGGTTAACACCTGTGACCGGTGCAGCGTCACTGACTGGGCGGTTCTAGTGCAGGAGGTTTTCTAGCCGTTTTTAAGAAAATATCGTTTGAGCGTTTCTGAAAATGCGCAATTATGAGCTCATTTCTATAGAAAAGTGTGTTGTCATGTATTAATCCTGTGTATCAAATAAATAAAATAAAAATAAAAAGTAATGAGTTTTCGACAAACTTTACAACATATCTTTTGAAACATTTGTTCTTACAAATGCAATAATGGATAAAAATCGCCGGTCATGTACATATTAACGACGTAATATGTAAAAACTAAATACTAATACAGCTAAGAAGGTTTATGTCATCTTACAGAGTGGATTTAGACGTAGCAATGCCAGAGTTTGAAGAAAACAAGCTGAGCCGCTTTTGAGAAAATATTTTTAAACATATTTTTTAAATTATTGCTCATTGCATATTTCATTCAAAATTGCACGAAATCTACTAATTATTTCAAAATAATTACATTAATTAAAGAACTAATTATAAAAAAATGTCATTTGAAGAAAAAAACTGCTATCTTAAATATTGTAGTTGTAGAAAGACATCGAAAAATATCCAAACATTTGAAATTTTCAAAAATTCAGAGTTAATAATGAAAATGGGTCTATGCCATATTTACGAGTAAAAGTGTATTTCACATTTTTTTACAAGAAATTAAAAGAAAAATTTTAGAGCTATTTTTGAGAAAATTTTGGAAATGTCCGTGAGTGTTCAAGTAAAGACCCCTCAAAATTTAGAGAATCACATAAATTCGAGTCCGGCCAGATCGATAGGGAATATTAATTTTGGAATAAATTCTACGAACAGTTTAGACGCTAGTGTTTTCCCCAGACGTACGGACGGACAGACAGATGGGCGGACAGGCAAATGGACAGTTTGTAAAAAGCCATATTTTTCGGTATCAGAGGACCTACAAAAGTGCATTTCCAATAAAGTTTCGAAAGCAATTTTTCCCAGCATTCCATAACTTTCTCTATATCACGTATATTACTCCATATACACATATATGTATACGTGAAAGTAAAAATTATATGAGCTGTAGTGATTTTTTAAAGAAAGAACATCTACTTAAATAATTATTTAATGTATGTAATCGTTCAGTATCACAAAAGTGTAATAGCTGACAATTGATGATTGAATGTTCATTTTTAAGGTTTATTGTCGTTTGATAGGTTCTCCACTATTTCCTAGTATTGTGTGTGAAGAGTAAGTATTTCTCTGTCATACGTTACGTATTTTCTTTAGTTTGAACCAAGATCATCTTTGATATGTTTAATTACGTGTGAAAAGAAAGAAATTGGTGGGGTACAGGGGCGACTTCTGCAATTGTGACAGTGGGTCAGTGAACGCCTATAAAATTCCTTGAAAACAGGAAGTTTTTATTTCAGCTAAATGAAGGGTTTATAGATGAATTTTTGCCTTTATTGTGGTTTTTGAGCAGAAAATTTGATCAATGGTTCAGTTGACAGCACAACGCAACGTCCTAATTATGATTAATTGCTGTTGTTTCTTAACAGTTAATAGTTCGAAACTGTTAAGAACTGTTCGAAATAGTAGTTTATCGTTTACCGTGCTATAAGCTGTCTTTGGTTAAAATTCATAGTACTGCAACGTATGAGGCAAAAACTGTAATAATTCTGTTTATTGTAAAATTACAATTGAAATAAGGAGGAAAATAAAAAATAGACACAAGATAGTTACATAGAACTTATATAATATTTATTTAAGGAAGTACATTATGGAATAAAATATAGTGCTTGGATTCATTGGTTATAATGTTGAATGTTCACATTTGTGAACACTTTTCTTAGAACTTTTCCAAGTCTCCACTCCGGACATTCTTCCGGGCATAGCGGTTCCTCTGGATCTGGCTTTGCCTGAACTAAAAAGCATCGAATTACATTTCAAAATCATTTACAAAAACATTCATATTTTGTGTTATGTGCTCTTTCAGAGTTATATTTACAGTCAAAACTGTTTATAAGAACAATGTATCACGATTACGTCAATAGAATTACGTCAATAACGTCCATTTGTACGATTTATAGGATACAACGGTTAAATCGTACGTCCCGGCTGAATCTTATATACTCACCTTAAAAACTAATTAGAAGCGTTGTCTTGGCAAATATTATTATTTATTTAAGAGAAGCTTTCGATTGTTTGATGCGGTATAGTTGGCCAAGGCAACGCCTCTAATTCGTGTTTGGAATGTCGCCAAACATATATATCCAAGAAACCAATAGTATCACCTTAAACGAAAAGCCGTTTATTGCATTGCTTATAACGACGCATTGCATTCAACGACATTTTTTACATCAATTGATCAATGAACTGCATCGGCTATAGCAACCAATTGATAATAGAACGCTCTTTCGCTTCCTGTGCCCACTTATCTCTAAATCTTATCTATATGAAGAATTGAACAGCTCGTGAGGCTCCATGGAAGCATAGACCACTGCCGAACTCTGAAAAGGGTGTTGTGTTAGTCACTTCAAACCAATGTGACAGTTTCCACGCCTCAAAACACATCAGTGTATTGAAACGATACCTCAAAAGAAGAAAAAATGTTTAATTTAAGAGGAGAAAAATGTTACAATTGAAGAAATGTGTCTTATAATCTGAAGATTATAAAATGGAGGAACTACAAAATTCATGGCGATAGAATTAAGTGCGTCAGATGAGTTTGATAGTCCTATCTACTTAGAACGTGTAGTAATTGTTATATTGTTTTACTATTTAATGGGTCATTGGGCTCAGTATTTCGTATTTCCTAACACACTTTTAAATAGTGTTTGTGCAAAAGTCGCAATATGTGGCAAAACTTAGTTAACCGTTTATAACAACGATCGGTTATAGCAACCGAAATGCTTGGTCCAATCAGTATCGTTATAACCAGTTTTGACTGTATATTTCCTGTAAAACGAGAGCATGTTTATGGGTGCAATGTCTGTACAGAAAATAATATCTACCAAATGAAATGAATACTAAGTTGGTTTCTTAAGAAGAAAAGCATATTTAAATATGGAGGAGGCAGGAGCTTGGAGCAGTGACATGACGAAGCACACCAGCCACAGCAAGTCTCCCGCTATTCGTAAATGTGAGTATTCCGATCTTGGAGGTGAATACTTATCTTGTTTCAGTCTTGTTTGTTACATGTCTTCATCATATTTATGAAGGTCTTGGGACAGTAACAACATGTGTCTCACTTCGACCAAAATCGAGATATTAATATTTAGCAATAGCGGGAGACTGGTGTCTTATTTTGTTACTACTCCAATACTCCAGAACATTAATTTGATTTAGAAGTGGGAAAAGAAAAAAAGTTTCTTTTAACGTAAGTCTTACCATTAAGAATATCAGCCACCCATATGTATGCCGCCAAAAGAAGGCAAACACAGTGAATAGTCTCATTCCAACTCATTTCATCAAATGACATCAAAATCCACTCTTGATTCACTACTCCCACTCTATACTCCTCAAATGTGCGCGGTGTTTTCATTCATTTACACAAACAGAAATATCGTCGGTTTTCTTCAAGGGTAATGAAAGCGAGAAACCAATTTATTGACCAAATTGCTTCAAGATTAACATCATTACGCTTATTGTGTTCAGAATTATTAGTCTTCTGCATTGTTTCTTTCTTTCAGGAGCTGTTAAACTACAGACAATAAAACATTAATGTTTATGATGTTTAAAATCGTAAAGACGATAAGGCTTTGATGTAGTTATTTTATTGAGTGTATTTTGAGTTTTTATCAAACTTTATCGAACACATTTATGAAAAGAATTAATGATTGTTCTATAGACGCAATTGACAATTAAAATATTGTTCTCCGAAACATATTCTTGTGTAAATTGTTTTTATGACAATGCATTTGGAAATATGTTTGTCATTACATTTTTATTTTATAATACTTCATACAAGGCTTTTATCACTGTTAACATCTTTTCGTGACGATACCAACATTGTCCTATGGAATATTTTCCTTTAGCTCAGCATCAAACCAAGTGTTTGTCTTGGAAAAAGAATGTAACATTACATTAAAACCCATGAAAAAGGCCGAATGGTAAAAATTTCAAAGGAGTAATAAACGACCCAAAAGTTCAAATAAACTTCCTTTTCCAAATGTATTCTCATCAAAACTGAAAAAAGAACATGAGCATTTTTACATAGAATTATTTGCTATCTTTTATTTAAGTCATATTTCACCCCAGATTGTCCCCCGCATTGAAGAGAGAGTACACGATCCTGCTGAGGGGAAAAACATGAACGAGGAAAATGGGATGAATAATCACTAATGTACTAAACTGTTTCGACTAATTAAAGCCAATGGTTGAAGTCACGTGTTTTTCCTTGAAGTCTTCGGCATCTTTAGCACATGAAACGTGACAGGAACTCTTCCGCAACACCGCCTCTGCACTTACCACACATATGCTGCATTAATAATGTGGTCACTCCATTGCTACCCCTTCTACACTCAACTCTGTTTGCCATTAACCTGTGGTATTTTCATAGCCACTAATTACTTCTTCCCAAACAGTTCGACCCTTCTCTATAAATTGAAGAACTAATTTACAAAGTGAAGAACCTCCAAGAAATATAATTTTTCAGGATGCGAAAATAGCTTCAGCTTTATATTTCAAGACATAATATTCAACCACTTTTGGATCACTTTCAACACAGAATAAACACAACTTTTAAAATAGTATTGGGCAGCATGAAGTTCATGGGACAGCGTGAGTATACAAGTGCTTCAAAGCGTACAAGTACTTCATTCTTAAGAGGTTTTCCGAAAACTCAAAAGTTTTCGTTGGAAATGAACTCAAATTTGCGCATTTCCAGAAATGCTCAAACGACATTTTCTCAAAAAAGGCTTCGAAATATTTCAATGAAAATTTGTATGTATGAATGACCATGTATTACTCTTCTTTCATACTCGTAAAGTCACATTTCAAATCTACTATCAGGGCTCCAAAAAGTTGAGAAAATGTGAAAAAACGTTATTATGCACCGATAGGTAGCGGTTGGGGAGAGCGTGAGACAAAACCGAAAAGCTAAATTAGACAAAATAGATTAGGGAACTAACTACGTCGAGAAAGCTTTTGTAGCACCACTAGTAATTACTACTTTAATAATTAATAATGTACTGCAATAATTTATTTATTCTATTTTGTCTTTGTCGCGTATTCCCTGTGATGTATGATATGCATATGCAACAACATGCATGGTAAGCATAAAACATTCAAATTTATGAACTCGTATACATCATTCCACCCCTGCACTATGTTTGTTCCCGAAAACGCATATTCAGGCAGCTTCTTTGGGCAATGATATGAAACAAAAGAAGATGATCTTCCCTGATAATTCACCAACTCAATCCAATACCTATGATGAGCAGGCATAATAGTTATTGATGCATCGAGGGCGTTAAATCGTTCTAATGATCGTGCGGCGACAAAAAGCCGGAGGGCCATCGGCCCTGAACTTTTCGTGTCTCTGGCGCGTCAACTGCTGTTGTCATTAGACCCGTAAGTGTATTCCATGTTTTCCTCACGGGAGCTGGAGGTGCTCTTCCTCCGCTGGATGGTGATATGCGGCGCCAACCTACTTGTCAGCTTACGAGACTTTCCCGATCCCGGTATCTCCCACCGCGAGGCATCGCCATGTCCGGTACAAACTCTGAGCTCCCAACTGGCACCCCGACATGTATGATAGTGTTGTGCATGTAAGTAATATAAGTGTGTAAGTAAAGGGTGAGGTTAGGACGAAGAACGCGGTCTCTGGCCCGTTTATTAGAACCCTGCTCCGGCATTCGCCTAGTGTTGATCAGCGAAACCACAGAAAACTACCGATCAGAGCAGCCACCCAACAGAATTCTCCTCCAGACAGTCTGAATTCGATCTAGCTATCTAGCTTGTGTTGAAAATCCTACCGCATTTGGAACTCGAACACTAGAACCTCCGGGTCAGAGGCACTACAGTGACATCAATTGCTGCCCTGAGCCACCTCAGCCAGACCTACTAAGTTTGCATTACTCTCTTCTTTCCGAATAATTTGCATGAATTTCGTGTGTGCAACAACATAATGTTTTGTTTAAACGGAAATATGGACACACATTCACTCATTTCCCATTAAAATTATTCAATACATGTGTTGCATATATTAGATAGACCAAATGCATGTTGCATAATTTGCCCATTTGCGTCGTTATATTGATAATATATTAATGCCTCACTACACAGAGCATAGTAAACGTTATACACGTGCATTAAGAACTACTAAAATCGCCTATTTAATTCATATGCATTCGATTCATGGTTCCCCGTCGTAGAAAGTAGGCAGATTCGTGTGAAAACAATATTAAATTAAAAGTACAACGACAGGAAGTGTCGAAAGTGACGATAATGTCAGAAAATAACAAAACTAACGTTGTTGAGACAAAAATCGAAAATCGTCCACATTTCATTTGTCGTTTTGTTTCTCGTTCCTATATGTCCCTGGCATATGTAAATTTAACCCTACTGCCAATCGATTATTCATTTTCCACACATAAAAAAGAGTAAACGAGAGCAAGTTGAATTCTAATCAACCTATACTTGCCAGTCATTGGCCAACTTCAGGGGTGGAAACATGCGTGTTTTATACTTGTTCGTGAGCGATGTTCAAACTGATGCCCGCAGACGTGCGTTTTCTTGTGTTTGTGTGTGTGTGTGTGTGTGTGCGCGCGCGCGCGCCAGCACGAATGTGTGCATGTCAGCGGAGACAAAAAGCGTAGAAGCAAACTTGAGGCGCGTGACAGTGCTTCGAAAGAGTCGATGAATGGGAAATGGATATGAACGTTAAAGAATGAAACGCTTTGTGAAAGCTTCCTGATATCAAGTGCGTCGGACTGTTGGCGTCGGAAGGAAACAAACTGAAAGCGGTTGTGGCGCCAGCGAGTAGTTAGAATGTACTCAACTCAATTTAATGATTTTCCAGCGTAATGAAAGGATAAATATCACCCGATGAATGATCTGACTGACTGATTTGCATCTGTCTAACAAAACGTTTATTGTTCATTTCTTGTTGGCTTTCTTCTGTTTTCTTGTATTTGTTTCATGGATCTTACTTCCCTTTGTTGACCTTAACTTGATTTGTGGGATTGATTGATTGATGGATGTTTCCGGACATGTCAACTACTATGGTAATTTGTTCCGTTTGCGTAGTGAATGTTTCCATCGAAGGTGGTAGTGATTCCGTTCCCGTTGGTTTGTGAGATACGACGCCGATCTACTTGGCTTGCAAGGGGTTCCTCTCCCCTAGTATCACCTCCCAGCAGGGCACCGCCCCAGCCGAGACAAGCTCTTAGCTCCTGACGTATGGTAGAGTAGTGCATGTAAGTATGTGTGCGTAAGGTGTGAGGACAAGAAGTGGAAAGAAAGATCGCGCGCAGCCCTTGGCCGGTTTGTTGGGGTACTGCTCCATCGGTTCCGAGAACTCACGGAAGCCGACCAGGCCGGCCAGCTTTCTGACCAGAACAGCCGACCGCTAGACAACCTCTCGCTTTCTGACCAACAACTTAAGCTCTCTCTCTCTCTCTCTCTCTCTCTCTCTCTCTCTCTCTCTATATATATATATATATATATATATATATATATATACTCATATATTATATATATATAACAGAATATTTTAGAGTTTGAGTTTTTGAGTTTGAGGTTATATATATATAATATATGAGTATATATATATATATATATATATATATATATATATACTCAATATTTTAGAGTATATATATGTATATATATATATATATATATATATATATACTCTAAAATATTCTGTTCAAAGTGTCAAAGTCACTGCAAAGACACCTAAAAGCTGGCTCTGAGCTAAACCTTGCCGATTGGTTTGGGGAGACAATAATAAATAATAGTTTAAGGTATTCAGATAAACAGGAGAATAATTTTGAGTTAACGTAGAATCGAAAAGAAATAAAGGGCCTTTTTTCAAAATATGAAGTTATTCTGGAGATATAGAAAGGGTAATTTCAGGACAATTTTGGAAAAGTCACTCGCGCGACCATCATGTATTTTGATAAAGTTTTGTTGTCTAGTTATGCGTATCTGAATCAAACTTGCAAAGTTGTAGCTTTAATAGGTGATACAGGTTTGGAGACATATCGGGTTTTGACTCTTTGCAACTTCGTTTTAGTACTATTAAATTTTTGCAGCTTTGGGAAACAATATTTACTTTTCTGTTATTGCTAAACAAATTAAACGTAACTTACTTGTGCACCTTTGATCATTATATTCAAAGGAACTTCAATGGAAAAATCAAATTGTGTCCACGATTTACAGAAACTAACGAAATGTTACTGTGTTAAAATTACAAAATGAAATTAGTTAATCAACAACGTACAACAAATTTGCATTAACGAATAACTAGAGGAGGGAGAATTTAAATTTGTCCGAATTTAAAATGCTCTTTCAAATGATTCGAATTCTTGATTGGATGGTGCATATCATAATTTTCCTTAGAGAAGTAATGATGTTAGAAAAACTTCTTACCTCTTTATTTTTTATTTTTTTTATTTGTTGCGTCTACTTCGACGCAACGCGTCTCCAAGCCCCTTGGGGGGCGTTGAGCGCTTTGCGCTTCTCGGAGTAATCCTCCCATTACTGCGCTTGTTTTATGGAGTAATCCTCCGTTAACATTGTCTGTCGCGTCGTAGTCGGTTGTCAAGAGGACCGCCAGGTAGCATCTCCGCGTACGCGCCTCCTACGTCACTACCCAGCGGCCAGAATTAGGAAGGAATAAGGATAGGGTTTAGGACACTTCACAGGGGTTGGACTAGCCCTTGTGAAGCAGCCGAACTCGTTTTGTTGGAACAAATTTCACATGAGACTCGACGGGAATCGAACCCGGATCTCAGTGGTGAAAGGCTTGCGACTTTGCAATGAGCCACGAGTTCAGCCAGCTTTTAATTGTCACTTCTTTTCCCTCGCCGCTAATTAGAACGATAAAGGTCTTCTCGTACAAGGGGAAACGCTCGACGAGAAATGGAACTCAGGCGTCCATGGTCGCCCCCCCCCCCCCAATAGCAAATTTTCCGATACACCGCGTATACCGCCGGTATACCTAGTAATTCGAAGTGTATAATAAAAATTTCATCATTTTGGTAATGCTCTAAAACGTTATTGAGATTTTGAAAGGCTTAAAATAGATGCGAAAAACCAACTTTGTTTTGCTACCGAGGGCCAGTCGGTCTTCCGCTTCCATAAGTGCTATGAAGTGCGGTAGAGTGAGAAATTTCAAACAGTTCTTAATGTTGTGCAGATAATGCGCTAGCACAGGTGAAGGCACCGCATGCCAACCGCGGTAACCTAGGGCTCCTCATGTTTCAAGAGCGGGGAGAGGGGAGGATGCGCGTCTCCTAGGCCGGGAGGCATCGCAAAATGTTGCGGTTAATAGTCCTTCTTTGGTCGTTCGTAAGTTACGCTTCTCTCAAGTTTTTGTGAAAATGGAGTATGTTAATGATTCAGACGTTAGTGGTTAGTATAATTTTCTTATAGAACAATTAAGGACGGAATTTCATTGTATTGGGATTTCAAAAAAGCTCAAAATAAAAGATAACGCTAGAGGTAGCGTCCATAAAGTACAGTGTACTTGAAATAACGTTCAGGATTTGCCACTGTCCTCCCTACCCGTCCCCAAGCGCTAGCCAACCTCTCCCTTCTCCAGGGACGAAGCTTGAAAATACGTTAGTCTTTCCTTCCAAGTTCCTTCTCGTCCAGTACACTTCAGCTTTTATCTTTCCGAAAACCAATTTACCTTAGAGAAAAGAGTTTTCTAACATTTTACGTTCTAGCTACTACTTACGAAGGATAGAGAAAGAATTGTAATGCTGCCGGATTTTAATATTGGAGGGCACTTTACATGAAACCTCTGGGACATTTTCAAAATAAAAAGAAGTGGTGCAGAATTTTTTGATTAAATTTTGAGCTCTGACAGCGTAAAGGACGCTTAAGAAAATGGTGTAGGTCTCACTTTTGTTGAAATATCTAATTTGTCGATGCAAACATTCAAAATTGAATTGCAAAAATTCACAATTTTTTCGGCGCCCTCCTACAACTTTAATTATGAAGTTATTTTTTTCTCAATGAAATGTGTTTATCAGAAACATCTTCAAGTAAAGTCGTGTTCAATTTTCGAAAATTTGAGTAGATTTCACGTAATTTTGCGTTAAATAATTCTCTTTTAAAACCATTTCAAACAACTATTTTCTCAAAAAGGTACCAACTTTTTTTTATTAAATTTTGATAGTGTAAAGAACGCTTAAGAGAATGGTGCAAAAACCGTTTCCAGCACTATATTTTCGAAAATTGAAAAAAAGCACAAAATGATATTTGCCGCGCTTCTTATCGACCGTCGCTCGAATCTTGAGAAGAAAGATTACTTTTAGTATTATTTAATATTATTTTGTTTCTATTTTAAATTACTTCTTTTAATTGAGTTAAATGTGAAAACGAATGAATAATTTCTCTGTACATGTTAATGTGCGGATGTGACGAGTAATTCATGCAAAAATGGGGTGGTTAATGAAAGTAATAATATTATATTTAATTATAATATATTTCTATCCATTTGAATTTTGTTGCTAGTGGTATCAAGAATGATGATTTCCAAAATGTGTATGCCATACGAATCCAGCGGTCATTGTTGATTTGACAAAAGAAGGTCGCCGCTGGTTCGCGTTATTATAAACTAATAACTTTAGTTACAATTAAAATACGCATTGGACATTGATGGTACCTTTATGTAGAACGTGAATACAGTGAATTCAATAGAAGAAATGTTTTGTTTAAACGTTTGAATTTTTTAAAAAATGTATTTTCTGCTCTTCGTTTTTTCCAGAATTTTTCAAATGTTAGTTCAAGTCCATGACAGAAATTTTCGCGTTATAACATAATATAACCATTAACAATATTGCGAGAAAGTATGTGATGCTGTAGGACCACTAGTTTTCTATATACCTTCATTTTGAATATGTCTATTGTTCCATATCATAGAACATGCCAGAAGTATTTTCATTTAGACGAATTAATAAATTATTAAGTGTACTAAGTTGGCATTTAAGAGCAGTTGCTACAAATTTTCTGTATTCTTTCTTGTCGAACGTCTATAGAGTCCCCTCACAGAGTAATCCTACCTACAACTGGGGACTCCGTTCACACACGTATCAGTAGGCCTTTGCGTGCTGGAGACATCCGTTTGTTCGTAGTTTCCGTTTGTATCCGTTTGTTCCAATGACATAAGGACCTTTGTTCCACGTTCCCGTGTTGGTAAAAATGTACCTTAATATACGTTGTTAAGAAAATGAATTTCTATGATAATTGAAAGGAAGACTTCCTAAATTAGATGTATGCCGATGAATACCGGGAAACACTAAGTTGAGAATGTCTGAAAATGCAACCACAAAAGGAGTTCTTCTGACTGTAGCATTTATTTTTTTGTGATGATAAAGACAGGATTTATTGTATACCTGTTTCCTCGTACTTCACTTCCTATGATTTCCGGGATTCTTTCAGTGCTAATTCAATGTAATTTGACGGATTATTTATGTCGCACTTACAATGGATTTTTATTATTTTTATTTTTGTTCGTGTGATGCAAGGAATCCCACTTCCTTAAAATACATTTGCTGTTTTTCCCAGGTTCTCTTAAACGTACACTTGCTGTTTTTCGTGTACATTTGCCAGGTACATTTGTCCAAATTATATTATTTTCTATTATTGATATTGATCAATTTAAGGCAACACCACGTAAAACACAAAAATAGAGAACTTTTTCAAACAAAATTCATTTGCTGTCACAATTGTAAGTAATATTTTTTATTTGCAACATTCTAAATACTACCATTATTTATTTCATTCTTTCGTTAAAGCAAAACAAGAAAAAAATGATGAAACATCTCCCTATTAATTTCACAGAACCAGAAACTGCATAAAAATAATTGCTGAAAGGAAAATAACTCTAAAGGAAACGAGGCGTAGAGGAAAAAACTTGAATTTCGAGATATCTTGTTTGCCCAACAAAACACGAATGCATTGTTTACAATTGTATGTGTTTGATTAAAAGTTTGCTAGAAACAAAACATGTGTTTCCCAAGATTGCGGCAAAAATGACGTGTGATTACGCGCAGCGTCACACACTCGCGCCGGCGGTGGCGCGGAACGGAGCGGACACGCCGCGTCGCGGCACACACACGCGGGCCACGCTAATTGCAGGCGCAGCCGCGGGCGGGGGCTTTGTTTGCGTTGGCCCCCCCCCCTTCGGCGGGCGGGGACGGAGCGGGGACGGAGCGGGACGGAACGGGACGGCAGTGATAGTGAGTAGAAATGAGCTCAAAGATGCTCATCAATAAAACACGCCACGTGGAAAACCTATTTCGTCAAAATTCGTAATATTTTCCAGAATGAGACCTGCTAAAATGTCTCAGTGACAACACCCGATGCCGCTTCAATTTCTCAAGCCATAGGGGGGGGGGAAGATGTCAGAGTTCCGACAATGGCGAATTTTTTAAACAAGTCTACCTTATACATAATACTAACATGTTGTGTAAGTCTATGTTCAATGTAGCCGCTGTTTGGACAATACTAATGGCAGGTACTGTGACATGTGGTTTTGTGTGAATACTACGATGAATATTGGATGAATGCCGGAACAGAACCGTAACAAAACGGTCAAGGACTGCCTACCGTCTTCCCTTCCTCATCCTTGTCCTCTCCTTTCCCCTTAAACACTTCATATATCGGGAGAAAAGTCGGGTGATTAGAACTTGTTGTTGGGGCGGTACCCCGTTTTGGTAAATACCTAGAAGAGAAAAAAACGCAGATCGGCGCGGGATCTCACACGCCAAGTGAGGACGAACACCGCCAGCTCCGGGCTCTTTGATGCCATCCACGCACGGAACTAAGAAGCAAATTATTGGACGCGCCCGGAAACACTAACTCGCGCATCAACTGCTACAGTTATTAGTCCTGTAAGTGTAGTGCACGAGGTTTACCACTGAAACTACCAATCAGAGCAGTCGGCTGCTAGAATTCTCTTCCAGACAATGGCTGAACTGTGAGCTGAGAAATGTAGCTAGTGACGAATATTCTCCCGCGCTCGGGGGTGTAACCCTAGGACAGTGGCGAATTCTCCGAAACATCACGTATACCGCCGGTATACCTAGTAATTCCAAGTATATAATAAATATATCATAATTTTGGTAATGCTGTAAAAAGTTATTGAGATTTTGAAAGCTTTAAAACAGATGAGAAAAAAAAGTTTTGCTACCGAGAGCCAGTCTTCCGCATCCATAAGCGCTATGAAGTGAGTTAGAATGAGAAGTATCGAACAGTTCTGAATGCGGTCCAGAGAAATCGCCAGCACTGACGAAGCCACCGCATGACTTCTGCGGTAACCTAGGGCTCCTCAAGGATCAAGGGCGGGGAGAGGGGAAAATGCGCGGCTGGACGGACGAGAGGCACCGCAAAATATTGCGGTGAACAGTCCTTCTCTGGTTGTTCGTAAGTTATGCTTCTCTCAAGTTTGTGTGAAAATGGAGTGTGTTCATGATCCAGAAGTTAGTGATTTGTGTAATTGTCCGATAGAACAATTATTAAGAATGGCATAAAAATGGCATAGTATTGGGATTTCAAGAAAGCTCGAAATAAAAGACAACGGTAGAGGTCGCTTCCATCAAGTGCGATGTACCTAAAATGATGTTCGGGATTCGCCACTGCCCTAGAACCCCCCGTGACATCGGTTGATGTCCAGTTTGCAAGGCGCATGCGCACCCTTGGAGCGGTGGCGTTGCGCGTTGGTGGGCGTCCTGTGGGCGTGGGAGCGCCGCGACGCCCCACTAATTAGGGCAGCGTTTGCCCGCCACGCGAAGGCGCTCAAGGTCGGCGCTCCGCCGCACGCACACACGCACGCACGCACGCACGCACGCACGCGCGTCCACTCGCCCCGCGCCCCGCGCACCCACCGCCCAGGGGCTCAGGGCAGCGGTCGGTGCAACTGCGGGGACCCACTGGTGACAGGGATTGATTGATTCATTTGTTCGTGTTTCCGGCCGCGTCAACGGCTTCGGTCATTAGTCCCGTAAGTGTAGTGCATGTTTTCTCTCTAGAGAGATGGCGGTGATCTTCCCCCGCTGGATGGCGAGATCCGGCGCCGACCTACCGTCGGCTAGCGGGGTTTCCCCCTAACCAGGACTCTCCCACCAGCGAGGCACCGCCCCAGCCGGGACAAGTTCTAAGCTCCCGACCGATCTCTCGGAATATGTGGTAGTGTAGTGCATGTTAGTGTAAGTGTGTGTGTGTGTGTATAAGGGGAAACGATAGCACAAGGAAGAGGAAGGAAAGATCGCGCGCAGTCCGTGGCCCGTTTGGTAGGGTACTGCTCCGGCATTCGCCTGGTGTTGATCGGAGAATCCATGGAAAACTATCGATCAGAGCAGCCGGGCACTCCAGACCGACTGAATTCGACCTAGCTGAAAAACCCTGCCGCCGTCAGGGCTCGAACCTAGGACCTTCCGGTCAGAGGCGCTGCAGTAACATCAGTTGATGCACTGAGCTACCGCTCCCAGTCCCTGTCACGGACGCTCAAGTCCTCACCGTGGAAGGATTTTCGACACCAGCTATATAGCTTTGAATGGTATGTATCCAAATCCTCCGAACGTTGGTTAACGCCCCATGGTATCCCATCCAACAAACAACTCCACAGAGAATTGAACATCGAAACCATTACTCAGCACATTTCAACATTATCAAAAAAAATCTTCATCAACCTAAACCTAGTTCTCGGGGCCAGACTCAAACACCTGGGAAAATCCAGTAATGGTCCAACTAGAATCAAATCACGCCTTCCCAAAGATCAGTTTAGACCTCCATAACCATCATATACAAGTCATCCTATGCTCACTCCCCCTCCCCCCTTCCCACTCCCTTCACACCACTGCATTGTGCATAAAATCCTGATAAATGAGGTTCACAGAGGGGATTCTCTCTCTCAGATAAAATTGAGTTCAGTTAGTTTAACTTGCAAGTACCTCGGAGCTTTTCAGTTAATATTGTATTATTTTTTTAGAGTTTGTATTCAATTTCAGACATGTAAAGTGGTTTATCCACTGCTTGGGAGCAATAAATTAAAAAAATACTTTACATGGGTTTTTGAAACGTGGTTCCTGAGGGTGTTATCTTCAAGATAGAATATGGCACGACTTCTTGCGTCTTTCTCGGTCCTACCACAAGATTTCACATGATCGCGATAGTATCAAGCAGTGCTGCAGATGAAGCGACTGTAGCGGCACAACTTAGAAAGACCCGAAAGGCCGTACCATATTCTATCTTGAAGATAACACCCTCAGTTGCCAAGTAGGTGGAGTTCATCCGTTGTTTGGAGGAGAACTACCGACCAGCTTCTCTGATCGGTAGTTTTCCATGTTTCTCCGAACAATACCAGGCTAATGCCGGAGCACTAACCTAACAAACGAGCCACGAACCGTGCGCAATCTTTCCTTCATCTTCTATGCCCTACCCTCATCCCTTACTTACCCACACACACACACATCACTGCTCCACCACACATGCCTGGAGACCAGCCGGGAGCATAAAAGTGGTCCCGGCTAGGGGTGCCTGGCTCGTGGGAGATACCGCACGAGGAAAAACGCAATCTGACGGGTAGGACGGCGCCGGATCTCGCCATTCAAGGGTGAAAAGATCACTACGACACTATGGATTGATTTGGAAGAAGTACCAAAGTGTAGAACAGGAAAAGCTTGGGATCGAAGAGAGAAAAAAGGCGCACGGCCAAAGGATGAAAGAAATATGGGCACAAAGAAAGGCAAATAAATCTGAATACTTTGCGTAGTCCCAATTGGGTTTATTCGCAAGAAGAAGAAGAAGAAGAAGGAGGAGGAGGAGGAGAAGAAGAAGAAGAAGAAGAAGAAAGACGTTTTATTAAACAAAATGTAACCACTTACGATTTCATTGCATAATTTACAGCACGGTAGGTGTTACTTTCCAAATATTCACTCTTGTTGTGATATGACAAGCTTAAACTCACATATAACCATTATTATACATATTATATATATTTATGCCGTCAATGCATGTACAGGGAAGTAACGAGAGCGAAAATATCTCGCCAAGATTATATCTTCGAATTACTAGAAGAACTAGCATCCGGCTATGTACCAAAAAGAAGGCAAAATTTTCTCCAAGCAATCAGCACTCTTCAGAGTAGTGATATACGCAAGACCTGCCACATAGGAGGAAGTAAAGGCTAGAAAAAGGCAAGATATATCTGTATGCGCAAATATGTATGTGAATCGTGTGCTAGAAAAATCTTTTATTCTTGTGCACACTTGCTTTGAAGCTTCTGGAGGGTTTGATTAATTAAAATTTACTGATTATCAAGAACTTCACTAGATAAAAATTATTTTTTTATGTATGTTAAATGAAGTATCATATAGACCTATTAGTCTACTACCAATATTATCGAAAGTTTTTGAAAAACTGATTCTGTCACGTGTAAATCCAGTTCTGCAAGAAAATGAAATAATAACTCATCATCGGTTTGGATTCAGACAACGGATTTAGACTTTAGAACAAATTCATCGATTGATAAACGAAATTAATGAATCGTTAGAAAATAAAAAATATTGCTCTGCTGTATTCCTCGACGTAAGCCAGGCTTTCGATAAGGACTGGCATCCAGGTCTATTGTATAAAGTTAAGAAAAATCTACCGTATCCTTCTTATCTCTTGTTAAAATCGTATTTCACAGAGAGATATTTTCAAATAAAATTTAATGGTGAAACTTCAGAATTTATCCCTATAAAGTCAGGAGTGCCTCAAGGAAGTGTGCTTGCACTTTTCTTTATCCACTACATACTGCCGACATCCCAACGTCTGTAAACGCATTAACAGCAACCTACGCGAACCACACAGCCATCTTAGCTCGACACGAAGATCCAGCAGAAGATTCTCGTCTCGTGCAAGAACATCTGCAATCCATCCACAAGTGGCAGAAACGCTGGCGCCTCAAGGTCAACGACAAGAAGTCTGTCCAAGTCACCTTCAGTCTGAAGCATGAAACACGTCCATCTATAAAAATCGGATCGCAATCTATTCCTCAAAATGACTCGGCAAAATATCTTGAACTTACTCTGGGCAGAAGACTTACATGGAAAAATCATATCAAGAATAAAAGAAAAGCATTAGACCTAAAACTTAGGTTAAACTGGCTACTGGGAAGAAAATCATCTTTAAATATCGCAAACACAGTAATAGTGTACAAAGCAATATTAAAACCAGTCTGGCCATATGGCATTCAACTTTGAAGAGTAGCTCAAAATTCTAACATTGAAATATTACAACGCTTCCAGTCAATAGCCTTAAGAAAATTTGTAAATGTCCCCTGGTACGTAACGAACGCAATATTACACAAAGATTTACAGATGCCAACAATAAAACAAGAAATCAACAAGACCAGTGCAAAACACCTACAAAGACTGCATAATCCATCCGAATATTCTAGCCATCAACTTTCTAGACAAAAGTGACACCAACAGACGACTTCAACATCATACTTTAGTCCTTGCATATCGACTGTAAATTGTTCATTTTAAAAACTTTATGTTCTATATTACATTTATCAATCTATGTTCTTTCTATTTTTCTATGTCCTTTATCACATTTATGAATCAAATCAAAAATTAGTGCCGCTTATTAGCTATTAATAATGAAACAGTGGAGTACGGTCAATGGACTTTACTCCTCTCAAGTTCTAGTTTTAAAATAAATATGTTATATTGCCAAATTTTTGTTCACAAACAAATTGCAAAATAAAATATAATTTAAAAAATGTTTGTTTAATATTGTTATCTATTGTTAAAGACATCCATTGTTATCACAATACATTTTTTTAACAATGCAGAACATGCAGTTAAAATCCGAACGATTTTATTGATGTTTCGCTAAAAATACACGTACCCGTCAAAATATTATTCCTACTGAGTAGAAAAGAAATGGCCGTCCTCCTAGTGTTAAATTACAATTTGAAACTTTACTACATAGAACATTGATTAGAAAATTAAGATGACAAATTTAAGATGAAATATACTTTCAACTAAAATTGGCGTGTTATATATCACCACCCCATTTTACTTCCAAATGTTTAATCAAATTTCAAATGTCGATATTTCTACAGCTAACATGATTTGTAAACACTTAACACGTATGTTTCTTATTTACAAGAAGGGCGTGGTAAGCCAATAATTTTACTTTCGCAAAATGTCAGAAATTATCTCCTACACCCGAATGCCTCAATTGTGATCAAGATTGATTGATTTTTTGCGTGTTTCCCGCCGCGTCAACTGCTTTGGTCATTACTCCCGTAAGCGAATGCATTTTTTCTCGCGAGATGGCGGTGATTTTCCCCCGCTGGATGGCGAGATCCGGCGCCGACCTACCGTCGGCTAGCAGGGTTTCCCCCTAGCCAGGACTATCCCACCAGCGGGGCACCGCCCCAGGCGGGACAAGCTCTAAGCTCCCGACCGGTCTGCAGGAATATGTGGTAGTGTAGTGCATGTTAGTGTATGTGTGTGTGAGGAGAGTGGATAGGACAAGGAAGAGTAAGGAAAGATCGCGCGCGGTCCGTGGCCCGTTTGTTAGGGTACTGCTCCCGCATTCGCCTAGTGTTGATAGGAGAAACCACGGAAAACTACCGATCAGAGCACCTGACCGCTAGATTTCTCCTCCAGACAACGACTGAATTCGACCTAGCTGAAAATCTAGTGTCGAAAATCCTGCCGCCGCCAGGACTCAAACATAGGACCTCCCGTTCAGAGACGCTGCAGTGACATCAGTTGATGCACTGAGCTACCGCTCCCGGTTAGTGTTTAACTAAAAAAGAAGGGCAGATTTTACATTTATAGGCTACACTTACGGGACTGATGACCGTAGCAGTTGGAACACCAATCAATCAATGACCAAACGCGAAGCGCCGGTGGCTCAACGGGAGCGGGTCGTCCCCGGGCGTGCTGCGGTGTGGCGTGCCGGGGCGTGGAGGAGCGGGGGAGGGGAGGGGGCAGTCCGCGAGGGAGCACGGGCCGTGACGCGGCGCTGATCGCGGAATCCGGAACCCATTACTCGGTCGAGCGGCGGCGCCCGCGAGGCAGCGTGACTCGCCGGCGGCGTGGGCGGCGCGGGCGATCAGCTGGGCGCCCACGCGCCCCGCCCCCGCCCCGCCCCGTCCCACCCCTGCCCCCGCCCGCCCGCCCGCCCCGCCCGCGCCCGCCCGCCCCCGCCCCCGCCCTGCCCCCGCCCCGCCCCCGCCCGCCGCCACCGCAACCGCCTCCGCGTTGTCCCCGCCCCGTCCCCGCCCGCCCCCGCTCCGCTCCGCCCCGCCCCCGCCCTGCCCCCTTCCCGCCCCCGCCCGCCGCCACCGCAACCGCCTCCGCGTTGCCCCCGTCGCCGACGCGCAGCTACCGACGACGAGCATTACGGCTGTAATGACTGGCCGCGATTGCGCGATAGTTCGCAGCGAGCCCCAGGAGGCCAGGACGAGTGTTGCGGGAGCTTCAATAACAGGGGAGCATCGCTTTGCGGAATGTATTTTTCCGGCAGCCAAATGAGTGGAGCGCTAACTGATAATGCCTTCAAAGATGCATAGACCTCAAGAATGATTTACTTTGTTACGATGACGTAACTAGAAATGCAATCGTAAAAATTGAAACAAATCATGTCGGATAGCATGTGGAAATATTAGATTGGACTCTTTGGTAGAAACATTTTTAAGTTCATCGTCCTCGAGGGCTGCAGATTTACTTCCTGCAAAGGAACCGCTGTTTCTGCCATGTGCTTTGGCGAAAGTCACTAAATTGTATGTTTTGATGAACACGCTAAGGAAACGGTGAAAAGGGGTAGGATATTTTCACGAAATTATGCATAATGTTATTTTAATTTTCTAATTTAGTCATTAATATTACTGATCATTTTGTACAAAATGGACTGTATATTTTTGGGAGGTGAAAAAATGTTGTTCACTGCTTTCGTCTGCTCTTCCAATCATCGACTGTCATATGCACTCGTCACGATAAGTTTCTTTTCTCCCCTAGAGTCGAGAGTTGACTTTGAGCTGGAGTTTGGCAGGGTGGTGGCAATTATTCCTTATTAAGACACTCTTCTGCTTTATTCACAAAATTTCAGAGGTCACTGTTTTTGCTAAAATGTATATATTAGGATGACCCTTCATTTTCAACTTTTAAAAGTTGAGCTTTCACCCCTCTATTTTGTCCCCCCCCCAAATCCATGAAAAAGTTTAGTTCTAAGGTGACCCCCCATTGACAATAAAATGTTGAATCTGTGCCCATGTGAATTTTGTTTTCCGGTATTTCCTTGTAGCTATAACTCCTTCTTGGATTGTCATCGTAAATCCCGTTGTTTCGTCAATAAGATACCCATTCCTCCACAAAGAGTTGTTCTTTCCTGATCTATATTGAAACTGACCAATTGATTCGAACTTGTGCTTTGTAATTATTTATGTCTCCAGTTCATTTTCTGATCATCTATTGACACGCTTCGTGTGGTGGGGGTAGCATTTGACAGGTGTGATGGAACTGCGTCGCTGTCGGATTTACAAACGCTCTCGGATATACAACATTATATTGTCAGGTTTCTTCTGTTATTGTTATGACATCTTGTCGGCGCTGCCCATGACTCTGATGAAGGCAGGAAGTGACATCTGTTTTGTACAAGATTTCGGATTCGGTGTACTGTCAATTGAGTTCTGACTACCTTTGAGATATATTCCAAATCTGTCGCTGACCACTGTATGGTGGTATTAATGCAAAAGAGTAAATATGTAGTGGTATTGCGTATATGTTAATCGTCTTTACTTTGTTTCGGCTGTGTAGCTGTGCATTAGGTACACTTTCGTTAAATATACTTATTCGTTGCATAAAATTTTGTTTGAGTAATTGTGTTATTTGAGTAATTGTGTTTGAGTAGTTGTGTTGTTTGAGTAATTTTGTTTGAGTAGTCGTGTTGTTTGACTAATTTTGATTGAGTAGTTGTGTTGTTTGAGTAATTGTGTTTGAGTAGTTGTGTTGTTTGAGTAATTGTGTTTGAGTAGTTGTGTTGTTTGAGTAATTTTGTTTGAGTAGTTGGGTTGTTTAATTTTGTTAGAGTAGTTGAGTGTTTGTGTCACAGTTAAGATTTCGTTGATAGTTTGGTCAATTCTTCGAAACTTTGCGATCCCTAAATATTTGCAAAAGAAAAGATGATAGTTACTTTATCGTATCGTCTATATATTATCTTCAGTACATACAACTGTACAATATAAATGTAACACAACCAGGAAGCACGAGGTAATGTGACTGCCAATGGATCGTCTCACTGTATGCCAATCCAATGATGCCAATGTAATATATCTCTCCAGGCAACACATTCTTTCAACCGTGGTCAACCGTGTCCCTCAGATAAGACCAACGGAAGATACAGATTGATGAGTCGCCACAGAATGTAGCTATCTAGATCATCAAGATCTTCGATCATTGCTTCAGGAGACACACTATAACTCTCAGATACAAGTTCTATTACTTAAGTTCCTACTATTATTCCTTTTTTTTCCTAGGGCTTGTATCCAGCCGACAGCCGGTTGCCCTTTACGTCTCGAAGGGACGCATATTCGACCATACACTAGACAAACACTTGCGGGCTCCTCTGATCTGGGGTCAGCAGAACGCGAGGCCCTCCGCGACAACACACACACAAAGTCAAGGGACAAACAGCCATGCCCAAGGCGGGACTCGAACCCGCGACCCTTAGGACCGAAGCGCTGAGTCGGTACTCGCTCTTAGCCACCTCGGCCATCCAGGTCGGCCTATTATTCCTATTACTTTTATTATTTTGGCTGCTCTTATTCCATTTCCAATATTACTATATTACTATGTGCACGACGTTAACACGAAATTAAGGCTTTATTGCTCCTAAACCAAATACATTATTTGCTGGCGTCGTAGATTTTAATGCTTCATATATATAATATATAAATAATAAAATAAATATATATATATATATATATATATATATATAAATTATATATATATATATATATCGTATCGTCTATATATTATATTCAGTACATACAACTGTACAATATAAATGTAACACAGCCAGGAAGCACGAGGTAATGTGACTGCCTAAATGGGTAGTGTGTGTGTGTACATATATATATATATATATATATATATATATATATATATATATATATATATATATATTCATTTAAAATCAATTCGTTATAGGGGATGCACGTATGCAATGCATCCTTCTTTTATAACTTTGTATAATTGAGCACAGTGGAAATAATTTTTTAATTGAACATATTGATTGTAAGCAAACGGAGATGTGAATGCATCAGCAAAGAATTTGGATTGCATACGACTAATAGCCTTTATTATCGTGGCTGGTTCATTTCTTTGGCTGCGGTCCATGACGATACTTGTCTAATGATGGAGTATACCACCACGGTTTATGTGGAAAATGTCGCAGGATTTTGCAATGATGCACATTTCCTGGGCAGTTATCTTGAATGCCACATACTGCTCTCGACCTCGGTGACATTATACAGACGAGGAGAGTCAGAATACCGTTGCGTCATGCTCCGAGATAAATTGTAGCAAAGCAGAGCCAAATACGGCCGTTAATATGTCAGACTCTTAAGAAGGCATGGGTTTATGGCCTTTTAAATATTTCTAGTTCATATGTTTCAGTAAATGGCTGGCTCGCATACATAGATAAGATGCTGCTTAGCTAGAATACGCAGGAGAATGATGTTTGTATTGTGCTCTTATCGATTCCTTGGCCACGATGTGATGCGTGCCACAGACAGGTCAACATATAAAGTCAACTCTGAATTGTATTGGGTTCGGTCACGTGAGCGTCGCGTTTTAAAAGGACAACACAGAGTGCGTACAAGTCTGATAGGGACCACCCACGCGTCAGCCTGTCTCATAAAATTAGATTTGTATTTGGAAAAAATACTAATACTACAAAAATTTGCTTGCAGTAAATTACGAAGTTTATCTTCAACTACCATAACAAAAGAGTTGTGATGTTAGAGCCATTTCAACTGAACAATAATTTTTTTACGAGTAAGTTTCATTTTGAAAACAAATGTATTTGTGGAGGTGATTTCTAAAGTATTTGACCCTTGAAAAATAACCTGATTTGCCCTTGTTGATATGAATGAAACAATTGACCAGTAGAACAAATGTTGGCTCCTCTTTATGACAAAAAGTGAGCGTAACGAATGATATCTCACTAATCGTTTTATGAAATCATTTAAACTATTTTTGTTAACCCAATGTGGTGTCGCATGAAACCTCGTTTGCCATTTTATTCTCCAAAATTAATTGTTATGAATTTTTTGTTTATTCAACTAATCCTTTATTTGCCAATCCCAATTACTGCTGAAAATATTAAAAAATCAGAAATATAACATTACATTTTAAGACAAACATTCATAAGAACAGTTATTTCTTTCGACTGATTAATGTAAGACAAATCTGCACTGTAAACAAATGAATGACGAACACTTTCAATGGCAAGGTCTTCAATAAACCAAGGCAAATGACCTAACGGTTTTATTGTCGTTGGCAAGATCTCTCCATTATCCCCCATGTCATCCCCACTGTACTCGTCGCCATCGTCCTAATTCTTAATTAGATATCGTCGCCGTCAGCGACACACTCACTGCAGATTGCCATCGTCAACATGGTCGCCGTCACCAATACCGGTCTCCTCCGCTGCAGTTCTGAACGTCCCTGTCCTTCTAACCCGTGCATCCCATCACGATGCTTTCAGGGCATCCGGGAACCGGCTTTGAAGGCTCAGCGCATCAACTGATGCCAGTGCTGTGCCTCTGACCGGCAGATCCTAGGGTTCGAGTCCCGACGGTGGCAAGATTTTCGACTTTGCTGGGTCAAAGACAGCCGCTCTCTGGAGAAAATTTCTAGCGGCCGAGTGCTCTAGTCGGTAGTTTTCTGTGTTGTTGTTTTTTTTGCGAACAAAACCAGGCGAATGCCGGGTAGTGTCCTAACAAACGGGCTACGGATCGCATACGATCTTTCTTTTCTCTTCGTTGTCCTATATTCACCCCTTACTTACACATACTTACACTTACGTGCACTACACTACCCCACATATTGGGAGACCAGACGGGGGTTAGAGCTTGCCCGGCTTGGGCAGTGCCTCACAGGTGGGAGATATCTGGTTGGGGAAACCCTCGCGAGACAACGTGTATGTCGGCGACGTAGCTCACCGTTCAGCGGAGGATGATCACCACCACTTCCCACAATAAACATGCACTACGCTTACGGAACTATTGGCTTTAGGACATACTGAATCGGAAACTGCCCGGGAGGATTTCCTCCCTGTGCATTCCTCCCTGGCCCCCCTCCTTAGCCTTTCTGCGGCCACCTTGATTCCCCGACTGGTGCGACACGGGGACCATATGGGACGTGACCCTGAAAAAAAGATGGAGGAGATAGTAGTGGAAAGCAGCGGTAGGCGGAAAAAGAACCGTTTGGGTGAAGAGCATCAGTATGTTGGGACAAGGCGGCTCCTAGTCTTTCCCGATCAGAGGTTGAAGTACGGTGCGCTGCCGGTTGCCCTACTCCTATGCCAGGCCTGACCAACCGCGCCTGCACGAGCTACTTCCCCGCCTGGGAGCACGACACGCCTGCTAGGACGAGCAGCTTCCCCTGACTCCGCACTCATTTCCCCTCCAAACCCACTCCCGTAGTGGTAGCTCAATGCAACTGATGTCACTGCAGCGCCTCTGACCGGGAGATCCTACATTCGAGTCCTGACAGCAGCAGGATTTTCGACACTAGCTTTTCAGCTAGGTCGAATTTAGTCGCTGTGTAGAGAATTTTAGTGGCCGGCAGCTCTGATCAGTAGTTTTCCGTCGTTTATCCGGTCAACTCCCGGCGAATGCCGGAGCAGTACCTTAACAAACGGGCCACGGACCGTGCACGATATTTCCTTCCTCTTCCTTGTCTTATCCTCACCTCTTACACACACACACACACACACACACTAACATACACTACACTACCACACATGCCGGGAGACTGGTCGGGGACTTGAAAAATTGT
This sequence comes from Teleogryllus occipitalis, assembly GCA_011170035.1. Classification (NCBI taxonomy): domain Eukaryota; kingdom Metazoa; phylum Arthropoda; class Insecta; order Orthoptera; family Gryllidae; genus Teleogryllus; species Teleogryllus occipitalis. The sequence continues at coordinate 26,090 of BLKR01001687.1, read as the reverse complement.
TCCGGCCTGGGCGATGCCCCACTGGTGGGAGATACCTGGTTGGGGAAACCCCCGTTAGCCGATGGTAGGTGGGCCCCGGATCTCACCATCCAACGGGGAAAGTCCACCTCCTGAGCAAAAACGTGCAATACACTTACGAGACTAATGACCATAGTAATTGACGTGCCCAGAATCACTAACAATGAATCAATCAATCCAAATCCACAAAGGGGTGTACATGCGCAAGCTGAAGCGGTGCGAGGCGGTGAATAGTGGCTTCGTGCTAAAATATGTTTGCTAGATTTATTGTATCAAATAAACGAGATTTGTATAATTTAATTTTTTTTACTAGTTTTTTCATGGGTATTTTTTTTTCAAATTCTGCATTGTATAAATATTTTTTGCCAATTGCTAGGAATATGTTCGAATATGGAATGCTTTCCTTCCTTCTGTTTTGTGTTAAACTTTATTAAATCATTCAGTTGTCTGTTGTATAGCAATAATGTCAAATAAATTAACAAGTTTCTGTGAATTAAAAGTTCTCAGTTGCAGGCGGGCAGCCCTTTTCACAGACTCGAATCTTTGTCTGAAAGTCCTAACCTGAATGTAGTAAGCTCCTGCAATTATTGCACTCTTAAGCGAACAGCTTACGAAATCTAGATAGTTTCAATTCCAAATTTAGTGTTACTCTTATTTGACAATTTGAAATGTGACTGGTATATTATTTAATTTTAATAGATAATTTCTTCGCTCCAGAAGAAAAACGGGGAATTAAGGTATCTACATTTGAGAATAAGACTGCCAACTGATTTCTTCAAAAGACTTGTCATGGGCTAAGGATCCAGCAACGTCTCCACCGCGGGGCCATTTGTATACCTTTTACGTTTAAATCTCGTGCCAGTTGTTCTGGAAGCAGTACCAGCGTAGTATAGGGAGCTAGTTCCCTTGCCCGCGACCTTGTCACCTGTTAAATAGTACATTAATTCCTCTAAGGCTTTGCGTAGGGAGATTCCAAGTTTGGTGGGTCCTAGATACCGAAACATCGATTGACGACAAAACGTGTGTCAGTCCGTCCGGGCGCCTAACGTGTCTGACAACGCAAGCGTCTAAACCTTTCAGATGATTTTCTCCAAAACTGATATTCCCTGTTCTATCTGAACGAACTCAAGCCCCAGAAAGTTTGAAACGCATATTTTGATTTTTGTGCGTACTTTATTTGAAGCCTTAAGTCTTTTAAATTGTTTTCTAAAAAGTGGCTCCATTTCTTTTATTAAACTTGGTTCTCGGATAGCGAAAAGAACGATTAAAATGACGCAGATCTGATTTTTGTTGAAATCGCTGAATTTTCGAGAAATTGCAAAAGTTTAACATTTTTTCGATGACTTCCTAAAATTTACAATATTAGAGAAATATATATTTTTCTTTAATAAAATCTGTTGTTAAAAACGAGATTTTAAAGTAAGGTCAGTACAATATTTCGAAAATTTGAATAAATTTCGCGTAATTTTGCATGCAACTTAGGCAATTTATAAACAATTATTTTCTCAAAACCTGCTCCAATTTTTTTCCTTATTTTTTCCTCGTATACAGTAAAGGAGTGTAAACATATTGGTGCTGGTTTCATTTTCGGAAAACTCTTTTTTTTTTTTTCGAATATGGCAAAAAATTAACATTGCAAAGATACGGTATTAATGATGGAGCCTTTTTTAAAAAATGTTCTAAAATAGATTTTTAAATGAGGGCACATAGGTTGTTTTAAAAACTAGCATTTTTTGCATTATTTCTGCTAGAAGTAAATGAAATTTATAAAAAATCTGAAAACGTCAAAAATCTCAATATTTTTCTTCAATTTTTTCCTCGCATATAATAATAAAGAACGCTTAAAAGTGTCGCAAGTCTGATTTTCGTTTAAATCTCTGAATTTTCGAAAACTAAAAAAAGTTAAAAATAATGCGAGAAACTGCCAGTGTTGTAAGCATCACTAAAAGTGAGAACAGCCGTGCGAGTGCTGATGAAGCGGTAACGTACTTGGCGTGTTGACTCTAAGGAACTGAGCGTACATCTGGGCACCGGAAAAGTACTTTTGCTGGTTGAAAACACTTTTGCAGGTTAATTTCGTTGTATAATATTGTGTAGACATTACAAATAATGCGAGAAAGTATGAGCTGTGGTAGCTCTTGTTCGCTCTAATCAGTATATGTTCATGAATGCATTTTTATCTCCATCAACAGTTTGCTTCACACATCTGTTTCATTGCGAATGTCTTGATTTGTCTTTTCGGGAGCGTCGACTGTTGGTCATTACTCCCGTGAGTGTATTGAATGTTATATCCAGCGAGGTAGTTGTGATTTTTCTCCGCTAGAGAATATCTAGTGACGAAATTTACGTTGACATGTGGTGTTTTCGCCTCCAGGTATCTCCCAAAGGGTGTATACCCGTGACCTGCCGTTTGGTAGTGTAGTGTGTGTGTGTGCGTGTGTGCGTGTGTGCGTGTGCGTGATGGGTGACGAACGGTTCAGAGAAGGAAAGAAAGATCGTGTGCAGTCCGTGGTCTGCTTGTTAAGGGATTCGTCTCATTTTGATGGAAGAAACCACGGAAAACTACTGACCAAAGCAGCGGGCCCACAGAATTCTCGTTTGATCTAGCTAATTCTCCACATCGAAAAATCTCCACCGTTGGGTTCGAACCTTAGAACCTCCCGATTAGAGACCCTGCAGCGGAAATGTTTGTTGACTCTGAGTTCTCTAAGCGTTTACGCATCCCGCCACTGCAAACTCCCGCGAACGTCACTCGGTCAACCACTGACGCGGGACCACAGCCGCCTGGAATCGCCCGACTGCATCACGCGACTAGTTTTCCCTCGCCGTTTTCCAGCCAATCCCCTTTTAAATGTTAGTTAGTTAATGCCTTATTTTACGTGGCGAGACTCGGGCCATCAGGCCCGCTCTTCCGTCTAACCACGCAAATTTCGCTACGCTCCTTTCACCACCTAGCGGGGAAAGAAGGTATTATATTGGGAGACGAAACAGGTGGAACTCAATTTTGCTCAGAGGTTTCTTTTAGGCTTGAGGATCTTTTACGTGCAGTAAATCTACTACATTTGACAGCCGGCTTTACTTCCCCTCCGAAGGAAGGCGTACAAAGAATTTTTTCGCCCTTAAAAATCCACGGATTCGATCGGGTTGTTACCTGAAACGACATAGCTCGACATCCCATTTCGTTCATCTGGTGTTTTGCAAAGAGTAAAGAGTGTTGTTAAGTTTGTGTTCATGAGCAGATGTTCTCACATTAGTCTGGAGAAAACTTTGAACGCAGGATGGCTTGGCAGAATCTTATGTGGCAAAATGTGTGTGTTAAGCGGGGCAAGACGATGCTCGTGATAAAAGGTTTCACCTTTTCTTTTCACAAATTTTTGAGTGTGGTTGAAAAGAGACAGAAGTGGATATAACACCATGGTGAACCTAAAGTCAGTCCTTATCAGTGGCGCATTCTCCGATACACCGCGTATACCGCCGGTATACCTAGTAATTCGAAGTGTACAATAAATATTTCATAAATTTGGTAATCCTCTAAAAAGATATTGGGATTTTAAAACAGATGCAAAAATATAACTCTAATTTCCTTCCGAGAGCCAGTCAGCCTTCCGCATCCGTAAGCGCTATGAAGTGCGTTAGAATGAGAAGTATGAAACAGTTCTTAATGCTGTCCAGAGAATTCGCTAGCGCAGGCGAAGACACCGCATGCCTACCGCGATAATCTAGGGCTCCTGTTTCAAGGGCGGTGAGAGGAGAGGATGCGCGTATGGACAATCGGCAGGTACTGCAAAATATTGCGATGAACAGTCCTTCTCTGGTTGTTCGTAAGTTACGCTTTTCTCAAGTTTTTGTGAAAATGGAGCGTGTTAATGATCCAGAAGTTAGTGGTTTGTGTAATTGTCTAATAGAACAACTATTAAGGACCGGATTTCATAGTATTGGGATTTCAGAAAAGCTCAAAATAAAAAACAACGGTAGAGGTAGCTTCCATAAAGTGCGTTATACTTCTGTTCAGGATTCGCCACCTTATACTAACGAGGAGAACAGAACGGGATGGAGTCGGGCTATGCCTTTTCGGGGAGGCAGGTAAACGGCTTAGCAAAAGTTACCTGCGGGATGCAGTCGGTATTCGCCGCCGCCGCCGCCGCCGCCGCCGCCGCCGCCGCCGCCGCCGCCGCCGCCAGCGGCCGGCGGCTAATCGCGACGTCGCGGCCTCCTCGTTATGCAAATAACAGGTTTGCGGGCAGCAACGGAGGGGCGCGGGTTCGAGGCCGGGCGGTGGTTTTTGCGGCGCAGCGCTGCCGGCGGCGGCCGTCGCCGCCGGCGCGGACGCACGGTTGCTTCCCTCGCTATTAGAGAGGAGAGATTGATTCAATCATGGATTAATTAACTGTTCATAACAATGAGGGGAGTCAACGACAGACCGCTAGGTTTAGCTTTTTTAGGTTTATGTTGTTATATACTATATATATAATATATAAATTGTACGTAGGTCAACCAGCTTGGATGGGAATTCAGGTTAGACTAGAAAAAACAAATTGTTTCGGCCGAAGCGATCATACTAACAAAATTCGAACAAGGAAACAAAATTCAGATCTTGAGAAATTTTCCTTTTGTAACAAAACAATTAAAGATTGGAACAGTTTACCAGCAGCAATTTTCAAAGCTTTCCCTCAAAGTGTCCGAAGCTTTAGAAATAAGTTAGAACAATACGAGAGTAATAGACATTAAATGAGTAAGGGTTGTGAAGAACGGTGAAGTGCTGTGAAGTGCTGGTCACTGTAATTCAAAGCAAAAACAGTGCAGTGCAGTGCAGTAAAGTGTAGTGAACGCGATCAATGAATTAAAAAAATAGCCAATATGTAGCTTGTATTAAATTTTAGCGTCAACGACATATAATTATTGGATATCATGACAGTTGAAATATTTTTTATAATACTTAATATTAGTGATAGTATGATTATTGCATGTTCGGCTTGTACTGTACTCCTTTATTATTATTGTTCTTATTATTAATATTGTTATTATTATTATTGTAATTATTGTTATTTAACTGCCACCGGGTCATACCCAATTGCAGTACAAAAGATAAATGTAATGTAAATGCATATAATATTATATATTGTAGGGACCAGTATTGGAGTTATCGGTATGGTAACTATGAAGATGAAGCGATATGGTGATGATATGGGGTGAAAGGACCAACACAAATACAACCATGCCTGAGGCGGGACTCGAACCCGCAACCCTTCGATCCGAGATCTCTACGACACTACTGCGTTAGCGACGTCGGTCACCGGATCGGCGCAATATCCTTGTTTAGGGGAGGTGGTGCAGTTTTATTGTTTAGGACATTCTTATTGCAATCTTTCTTACTGGTAAAGTGTAAGTGACAGTTTCAGCGCCTGTCAGCTGTGCGCATAACAATTCTAAGCCATCGCCAGGCCCAAGCTCTTCGTGAGAAGTCGGTCGTTTGCCGCAAATTCGTTACATTGCATTAACTTCTGCCTATGTAGAGATCTATTGTGTACTCGGGAGAACATAGAAAATGTTCAATTCGTTCAAGAGAAGGATCTGGTGGATAGGACTGCAAGAACAGAAAATGCTCTATTATTCGATTATTTCCTGTTTCCGGGCGCGACAACAGCTGTTGTCATTTGTCCCGTAAGTGAAGTGCATGTTATTTCTCTCGCGAAGGGGTGGTGATTTCCCCCCTCCGCAGGATGCTAAGATCCGGCGCCGATCTATATTCGGCTAGCAGGGTTTTCCCAATCTAGATATTACCCGCGCAACTTGTCTTGAGCGATAACCTTGCGCCCCCTCCCTAGAACAATAAGAAGACCCTTGAAGACCAAAGCTCACAGCCATCACTGATGAAAACATTCCAAACATTTCTTCATTGTCGCGTAAGCAAATATATTTACTGTTGTAACTCAGAACTCCTGGTAGTATTTTTCTAAACCATATCTAAAGAAATGGTCAAAGCAGATTCATATCCATCGCTGGAAATACCTCGAACTCGAACTCCTGGCAAAATTAGAACTTAATTTATTGAGAAAGTAGCAAAAACATGGCTGGCATACTCCAGATATTGGCATTGCTTCCTAATATCTAATGGCCGATGTCGTAATTAATACCCCCACTCTACCCGCATTTCTCCAAGCCATCGTTCAAGGAAAGTTACGCGATGAATATCTCCCACCCGCGGAGCACCCCTCCCACGTCAGCCGGAACAAACTCTAAGCTCCCGACTGATCTCCCGACATGTGTGCACGCACGTGTAGGGTAAGTAAGAGGTGAGTAAGACAAAGGAAAGATCGCGAGCGATCTGTTTGTTAGGATACTGCTTGGGTTGGTTGGTTAGTGATTTCGGGCGCGTCAACAGCTTAGATCATTTGTGCCGTAAGTGTAGTGCATGGATATTTCCTCGGGAGATGGCGGTGGTCTTCCCCCGCTCCGGCGCCGACCTACCGTCGCCTAGTGGGATTTCCCCCTAACCAGGACTCTCCCACCAGCGGGGCACCGTCCCAGCCGGGACAAGCTCTAAACTCCCGACCATACTGCTCGGGTATTCGCCTGGTTTCGATGGGACAAATCACGGAAAACTACCGATCAGTACAGCCGGTCGTGAGAATTCTCCTCGAGACAGAGGTTGAATTCGACCTGTCTCTGTAGGAAACAACGAAAATCGTCCCAACGTCAGGACTCGACCCCTAGGACCTCCCAGTCAGCGGCATTGCGTTGCAATGACATCAGTTACCTAAGGCACCTAAGCCGGTAAAATGCTCAAAATATGTATTACAAATCGTTTTGCCAAACCTCTAAAATTGAAAATATTTTAAAACAAATTTCCCGAAAATTATTGTAATCTCTTGTTAATTACATATAATTAGCAATATCATAGCATTCGATATTAAGTACCGGTTATAAACTTTTCCCTTAATTACATTGGGCTTTATCGACGTTGACTTTTTCCCACCACTCACCCCCGTTTATGCTCCGGAGTGGCATTCGAATGCCACCGTTAATAATCAAAAAGCAAAAACCCTGCGTTTAAATATTTATTAAAACAATGTGCCAAAGCTTGCTTTGGTGAAAACTTTTCACACCTCCAGTAAACAACTTCCACAGCAACTAAAAATGCAATTTTTTTAAAATTACAATTTTAAAACAAAAGGAGGTAAAATGAAAAAAATTAAGAATAATGAAAAGAAAAACAACCAGAAAACGTAAACTGAATGAAATTAAGTGAAAAACATACTACTCAAGTAATACGGCTCACACTTAGAAACAGACAATCTTCATAAAGGACAAAAAAGCAACTACCAGGCGACTGTTACTCACAAAATAACTTAAAATTACTTTAATTTTACCAACATGTTTCTTAAACTACATATGACTGAATGAATCATACAAGGTAAAATGCATTTTCTAATTGTTTCAATGAAACGATAATCAACGCTCGCCAATTTCTTACACAGCGTGCGTAAATAATATCCGTAATTTTATTTCATTGCCACGTGACTAAAACTAAGTTTTGGGTACAAAAAATTGTTTTTTGTAAGATTGGCAGTGAATGGAGTAAGTCCCTGTTTGTTTCGAAGAGCGAATTTTGACCTGAGCGTCATGGACTTTCTATCGTAAGCAGGCGAGGGCGAGCGGTCGTTGCCACGGAGCAACTACGACGCAGCCAGCTCTTGATGCGCCTCGCTGCGTCTCCCACATTTGCGAGTTGTTTATGCACCGCCACATTTGCGCTAATCAAGGCGAGCGCGCTGGGCGGCAGTCAGCCACGCAAGTGATATCACAATGAGGATGCGCGTGGTGTCACGACTTTATTGTTTTGTCATTGTGGCGCTAAGCGAAGCAAGCGAACTGTCATATAATGTGGATTAACTTCATTTTAATTGCTTTGCGTTTAAGCAGACTTACACTCGACACATATTCTTTTGTTTATATTCAAATAGAGGTAAATGAAGGTAATTGATCCGAGGTAACGGGCAAATCCTATATTATTATACGCAAAGAATGTGCATAAAACTGTTCTCAAAAACGGAATTATATCTGTATTTCTATTTTTAAAGTGTTTGGGCACGACGAATATAAATGACGTATGGAAAGACAAAAAAAAAAAGTCGCTGCAAATGGTATAGTAAAATTAAACATCTTATTTTCATAGTGACTTATGTCCACTTTTGATTGTTTTCTAGTTTCAGCTATCAATATATTTTTAAAACGATTCACCATCATGTTATCAAATACTGTCATCAAAAATTGCGTTGGGACTTATGACAAAGGGCATCTGGAAAAAGTTCTATCCTATTTTGGAATAATATAAAGCTGAATATGAAAACCTTCCTTTCCTGAAAAAAAAAAAATGTTTCGTGGGGATATGTCACTTTGGAAACGAGCTCTTGAATTATTTTAACGTGAGACAGGGGCGTTATCCAGGTATACGAAATTACCTAAATCTGACGAGGTTTCATGAAAATATGTAGCGTTCCGGCGAGGGGGGAGGGAGAAACAATAATTTGTGGGCGTGGAAGCGGCAAAAACGTAATCGGAGGCCCATCTGGGAATCTTTTGTCTCTCCTAAAGAGGCCGGCTGATTTCCGGGAATTCGACAATAAAAAGGTGGTCGCCTTAATGAGGGCTCGTCGACAAGCGTGAAACGCGGCCGGGAGCGCCCTAGACAAACGCATCGCGCTGGGCGTGCCGGGGCGGCCGAATGAGCCCGCGCCGTGTTCACTGGGGCATGCGCGTGGAAGCGGGGGCGGGGGGGGGCAGGACCTACCCTCATTGGCTTCAACACTAATAATATACCAACCAAATACAGTCGACTCCGGTTATAGAGTGAACTTCTGGGGACTAACATGTTTGGTTCACTATATCCGACGATGTCAAAATGGAATTTCTCCACAGTGGTTGATTTTTTACTCATTCATTTCTTAATACTCATTAACAGCACGAACTGAAAATTTCTGTATCTTTATTTGTATGTAAAAAAATCAATTATTTTCAATTGTTTGCTTCGTACATTTTAGATCCTTCTCCGGAGCTTGTGCTCTCTCCATTCTTGATTCTACATTATCCTCTATCTCTAAGTATTGTAATACAGTCTTGACACCTTTCAATACCTCTTGCACTGTTGGAGCACTATCCCACTCTCCGATGGCCCTTTTAATCGCCTGATAACAAAAGAGATCCAATTAATTTCCAGGACTTATTTCCTACGTTTACTATAGCCGAGGTTCAGGTTCCCTATAACCGAATTTTCTTATGCTTATTTGTAATGTAAGTGAAACGGGACCAGTGACTTAAGTTCGCTATAACCGAGGGTTCACTATATACGATTTCACTATTACTGGAGTCGACTGTACACACAATATACCAACAATGTACCAATATATGATACACCGAAAATAATTCACTAATGATATACCAACATCAATGTTACAACCACCTTCGCTGATGATAAGGGAGCAGTACTAGCATCCAGCAAAGATCGTAAAGGAGAATCTGAAGCACCAGAAAACCAAAAACTTGAAAATAACAAACCAGTGGCTTTCTTGTTGGCACAATAAAACCAACGAATTAAAATCTAAACATGTGACCTTCACCCTACGAAAAGGCGACTGTTCAGCAATAAATATAAACAATAAAAATATCCCTCAAAATAACGAAGTTAAATACTTAGGTGTTTATTTGGATAGAAGATTATCGTGGAAGGTCCATATTCCTCCCATCCAACTAAAAACAAATAATAATATCATTCCATGGACTCCAAACAATAAGGCAGTAAAATACTTAGGACTTCATCTGGATACCAAGCTCATCTGGGAACCTGGGAAAATTTTCAGAACGCCAAAATCATTTCGCTATCAATCTATTACACAATAGTGAAGATACAAGAAGACTACAGCGCCATAAACTGCTAGATATAACGTACCAATTTGTTTAAATAGGAATGCTACTGTTAAGTAACATTGCCATTCAAATAAGTATTATTAAACCACTTACATAATATTTGCGTAGAAATAAACTACAAATAATCGAAATACATAAAAATTGTCATTAATACATGGCTTCAATAAAAAAATAGTTCTTTCAAAGACCAATTCTGAAGAAATAAAACACTAAGGAAAAGCGTATGTTTGTAAGAATGTATAAGAAACCATCGAACCAAAACTGTGTAAGAGTGTTTTAGAGACATAGGAAATTATTTCCCAGAAATACATTCAACGCATTTAAGACAAAAGATAATAGACGTTTTCGAATTTTTATGTATATTACTACAACTCTATTCTATTATGGATATTACTACAACTCACATTATGATGACGCATAACTCCGAAACGACGCTTCCTATTTATTCCAGGTTTTCGTGTCACTTATGGAGACGAATTTTGTGTGGATATGTAGGTTTTGTGAGGTCAATTATTTTGGGGGGCAGTGAAGGGGTAGAAGACGTCATATCGGATCAGGTGGGGAAATGACAGGGGAAAAGCAAGAACAAGTGGGGATATGTGGGGTGTGAAGTACATCTTTAGCGGTCTTCTGCAAAATAACAGCTTTTTGAAACTTCTGCTATATTTTTGGAGATTTAGCTATTCTGGGAACCTGTACTTTGCAGTCAGATAACAACAAAAAGTAAAAGTAAATAGAAGAATTGAAGTCAAATAATATTACGCAATAAAATTAAAGTGATGTTTTTGTTTTTCTGTGAAATTTTATCTCAAAGCATAAAGGGTTGGCAGCGGGGTTGAAAATTTATAATCTTTTTTCACTTTTAAAACAATAATATGGTGAGTGTGAAATGTTTGCATATGTCTAGTTGGTATTTATTAAGAGAACCCGTATTTTACATTATCACTCTTTACATAACGTTTAGATAATGTGTTGTCATATTTTTCAAGAGTGTTGTATTTTGTTGTTCATTCAATGACAATAAAATGATATATCTACAACCCGTTTGGACTAAGTGATTGAGTGTAAATCACAAGTAATGACTAACTCAAAAAGGGCTGGTAAGAAGATAACCACACCAGTTACAGCACATCTCTCTTTATCCGTAAACGCTAAAAATGTGGGTTATTGCCTCTTGTATATATTTATGGAAAGCTTGTGAAGGTAACATCAGAGACACTTCGATGCAACTCTATATAGCCCTATTAGAAAAGGGGTTAATTGTGGCCGACCTGGGTTATTTATTACGTTATATTTATGACGTTTATTTACAGGTTTTCGTGTTATTTACGGCATTTTGTGTAAGACGTAGAGAAGTTTGTGTACACTTACATCGTTTCGAGTCGATGGGATCGTGTAAATCGTTTAACAATAATTTTAATATATTTTTGATATTTCAATGTCTGTATCATGTCTGGCATATCAGAACCTTCATGCAAAGTGAGTAAAAATATAATTTCTTCTAAAGAAAGATCCTATGGTTAGCGTTTGCATTAGGCGATTGTGTCCGCATGGCTTTGTCATACGTTAGGTTCTATTTTTGTAGATATACTCCTATCTATATTTATGTGTTTTGAAACTCTTTGTCAACGTGTAGAGCACTTACTTTCATTTTAAAATATGCTAGTCAAATTTCCATACATATCTTATTTTGGGGCTGTTTGCAAATAGCTGTTATTTGAATTTAGAGCGACAAACACTTTTGAAGCGAGTTATTGACATGAAAGTTAGGTTATTTCTCTCTAAATTTAAACACGTGAGAGGATGTAATAATTCGTTTAAAAACCTTTTATATTTGTTTAGGAGCTTATATTATGAATGTTTGTAATAAACAATCATTGTATGTGAACTAAACATCAATTTGTTTGGCAGAAAAAGTATTTATTTTAACGTATTAGAAGTTAGTGAATTTATTTTGACTTAACGTTCTCGAACATTTCAATATTTTATTATTTGTTAAGCTATATTTGTAAGATTTTTATGTGTATTCACTTTTGCGAAATAGCGAATCAAACAAAAAAGTGCTTTTGATAATTAGCAACGACTATCAGTGCTGAGAGCACGAGCTCCTAATCAGTCATTTTTTGTTCGAAAAAGGGTATTTTTAGTGGAATTTCAACTTTACCTCCTGCGAAACTTTTCTTCCTTGTGTCTCATAAGTAGTGAAAAAACAATTTCAAAATATTATGAAACACTTCAGTTTCATATTTAGGTTCAGAAACAGCAAAATGTATTCACAAATATTTTTTATGAAAACGTATGAAATTAGAAATATTAACCCTTTTCTGCTCCTGTTCTGGTCTGGTCTCTATAAACTAAGACCTTTATTTCTGGTCTATGAACTAGTTCTGCAAAAGAAGGATTTTCAAGTGGATTGAATAAATGTTCTTTGAAAATTAAAAAAAAGCCTTTTCTCGTTCATTTATTATTTTCTTAAGTGACATATTCATTTCTTTAGTAACATATTTGCTTACGAAGAATCTTCCCAAAATTGGCTCGAAATATTTAATTTTTTGTGCAACTCTGTGAGACCTCAATTCTTTGATAAGGAAAGATTTAGTGCCATTCTAAGGGATAATACTTACCAAAGTAATGTTTTAAAATTTTGTAATGAAATAGGTATTTCAGGAAATATTTAACTGTATTAGAATAATGTAATTTTCTATTCCTTTTATGTAGTAATTAACAGTTATGTAATTTTAAGTTTTATGTTTTTATATTCATATCATCTCTGTACTGTGACCTCAATATTGTAAAAACTAAAAATTGACAATGTAAAATATAATATCTTGTATTTATTTAGTCGCTAATGACCTAGGCGTTGATGCGACTTAAAATAAATTAAATAAAAAAAAGAAACGTAATTTTTGTTTCAAGTAAAATCAATTTATAATTTTTATTGAAAACGGCTCCAATTTTTATCTTTACCTGAGATAAGGCTAAGGACGCTTAAGAAAAGGAAGCAGGATTCATTTTCGTTGAACACACTCAATTATTCAAAAACGGCAAAAAGTTAAAAATAGTGGGTATACATGAGAAAATATTTGTTGGAGCACCATTCGTTTTTCTATATTTTTCTTTTATTTTCACACACTCGTAAAAAGAGAAAATTATGTAATCGTACACCGGAAAACGGCCAACTTTCGGCAGAAGTACTCTTATTGCCAGGCCGTGGTAACGAAACAGTGGATAAATCAAATTACTTCCTGTAATACATGGTTCAGCCAGAATCCATGTTTGAGGGGGAGAGGTCTACGATACCAAAAATCGGTTGACGGCAAAACGTGTCTGGCTGTCCGTCTGGCCGTCCGACCGTCTGGTGCAGGACTCATGTTCGTTGAAGGAAATGAATGGAACAAATTGTAATCAGAAATTTACCCGGCCTGTAAAAAATAATTATATTGTTTTCATTTTAGGTATTACTTGCAAATCCTTTTATTTTATTGTTGATTATACCACTATTAATGAAAACCCGAAAATAATATCTAAAATTTCTGCGGTCTGATATTTAGAAAACTGCAAATTTTTTGTATTTAAAACATTAAGGGATTCCGTTTAGAAATTAATTTGAGCTTTGTACTGAACCAGCTTTCATGATTTTTGTTCTGAATGGAAGGTAGTTGGCTGTAGATATGTTTTCAAGAGTTTTATTTAATGATTTTATTTAACAAATACTAAATTGTAATACAACCAGGAAATTAATAGAATGAACCCTTATATGTCTTCATTTGTTCATTATTTCATTGTGTAAGTTGCAATCGATCTATTAAAAGCACTCTTCATTTCGTCTTCTAGAAAATACGCGAGTATAATATTATTGTCAGCGAAGCGAAAGTGGCGAGTTTTCCTTAGCTTGAAGTGCTTTTAAATGCAAATATTAGTGAGTGTAAATAAATGCAAAGTCCAGTAATCATCTGACACATGTTCTTTAACAAAAAATTCAGTGATTATAATTATGTGAGGTGCATTATGAAGGTGGAACGTAGGAGTTCTTTTCCATAATTGCCTGCAACATATTTGTGATGATCGTGGTAAATATACAAAAATATTTCAATTTCAATTTCAAAAGCGTGTGTTCACAGTCAAGAGTGACTGTATTTTTTCCAGAATTTGTAACTTTTCGACAGCTATTCCTTTAGACTGATATTACTCGTAAGGGTTCAGTTAATTCAAATTTATTTTCGAATCTATCCTACACCTCCAATATTAGTACAGCCATATTTTTTCTTAGTGCATATTATCCCTCAATTGAATGGCGTTATGCAGAAAGCGACCAGCCCCCAAAAATGTGCAAAGTAAGCAATGGCGCTCTTAAACAAGTAAGCAGCATTTTTTGATTTTCTCAGTCCATCCTAAAGTTTTTTGATTTTTGGAGACAAAAGCCAAACCACGTATTATATCTGTTCTTACGTTAATTATTGTCGAAAAATCTAAAGATGTGTCTGCTTGTGAATGTTTTAACTTGTTAAAAGACAACATCATAAAATATTGTTTTATAACTAAATGTGTATATTGACATATAATGTAAAATTGTAAAACATGTTTTGATCGCTTATGACCACGTAGTTGCAGAGAAATTTAAAATAAATAAATAAATAAATAAATAAACTAAAGATAAACAATTGATTAAAGTATGAAATTGATTAAAGTATGAAAAACGAAAGTGAAGTCGGTGTAAATATTTAATATTCAGCATGCATCCTTGCTGCTCGAAATTTTAAGATACTTACCTACTACATAAGCAGTTTTTCAAACATACTGGTTCTTGGGAAATGTAGATAACGGAATTGGTCGGAGTGAATGAAGATATTAAAACATCGTTTGCCGGCGTTTCAGAATATTTTTATTCATTTTATTTCATTATCACGGTTACATTACATTATCATGGTGCAATTATATTATTGTACAATTATAATGTATATCTTGTGGTCAGCCCTAAGGTTGGAATAAAAATATTCCGAAACGTCAGCAAACTATATTGTAATGTCTTAATTCACTCCGACCAAATCCTGTGATCTACATTTCCCATTTCTACTTCATTGTAAATCTACAACGGTTATATTGATTCTTGATGTTTTCTGCATTCATTCATTGAAGTATACATAATTAAACGTTAAGATAAACTTTTATTTACTACCTGATTAATTGTTGAATAATAACACCAAGGGCACAAAAGTTTTGGTACGACGCATGTTCTCACTGGTTTTAATTTGTCATCGAGTGTATTTTTCAATCCATTTGTTTTCGACGTCCGAAACAAACTCCTCTGACAGTGAGCATTATTCAATTTTGAAACCTTTGATTTTTGAAGACTTAAATGTCGAAAATAAAAAGAATAAAATTTAAAGTAATAATTAACATTTTTAAGTGATGGTACTATAGCTATTATTTTACTAAATTGTTGTTCATTGCATATAAGACATTTTCTGAATACAGTTTAAACTAACAATATAAAATTGGAAGAAGAAAAGAAATATATAATACTTGATATTGAAATAAAATTTTAAAGTGATGCTAAATAATTATTCTTTTAGAAACAAAAATATTCAAAGATTACACATTAAATCCAGTACAAAGTTTATGCCATTTTTTGTAAGAAGAGAGTAGGTTTTTGGAAAATCACGTTCTTCAAAGTATTGATTGTATATTAAATAATCCGGAGGTCATTAATTCGAAGAGGTACCTACTCTGAACTAGTACCGCCATTGTTCGGAATGGAGGTGCGATCTGTTTCATACGAAGCCACGGCTGAGTGCCCTGCTCCAGCCCGATTTCCCTGTAGGCTCGGCTTACGCACGGAACTAATTATTGGAACGTAATAAATTTAAGCCACACAATGGATTGTTTTGAGTTCTCCCGTCACACGGTAAAGAAACATCGGGCTGTACCATCCAAGATTTTCCACAATAGCAAACAATACTGTATTCAAAATTAATTCGTAACGCAACACTGCAGCCTGAGCTCTCCTCCCTTTGACGGTCGTTGCAGACGAGGAAACGGATTGCCTATTATCCAGGATTCAACCTCAGCTGTCCTTTACCCCGCTGCAATTTCCTTGTCGTCGATGAAAAATGATCACCAGCAATGCGGTAAGCCATCTGTAGCGCTATCATGTTGTCGTTAATAATCAGTTGTCGTCTTGCCGGTTAGCAGTGACGACGAGTCTGAAGGTGACCTGCAGATCTGCATAAGTGATGCTTTGTGGAAGTGCGCCTACAGCTTCCTTTCTGTCTTGACAGCGGCTTGCTAGATCATGACAGCTCGGAGCTGTTCGAAAATGTAATTTTTATGTTACGTTTTACTTTGTGTGTATCTCGGCCTTAGCGTAACATCTCAATGAAAAATGACTCGGTAAAATTGCCTTTAGTTGCAGCAAGAGAATATTCATTTCTAGATTAAATGAACATTAGGGTAGCATTTTACTTAATGATCTCATTTGTAAATGTATCAGCACAGAATTTTGCCTTCTGTAGAAGTGCCAACATAAAAGAGAAAAGCTATCCTCAGATGATCGATGAACAAATAGAAAAAATTTGAATTTCTATGATTCAATAATGTATATAAATATAACTTGTGGCCAAATAGCCCAGAAGAAGGGTCGATTCGAAAAACTTATTGTCGGTAATTAGATAAATAATTATTCGAAATTTTGCCAAAACCCATAATTTTTGTTTATTACAATTTTTTATATTGCATCACTGTACTACATAAGTACTCTATTAAGTATCTTAATTCAATTGAAGATTATTTCTGTTCAAACACTGATTTAGCCATTGCTTGTTTCTTTCTTCTATCCCGTACATTGTTTTCCACAAAATCCTACAAAATTGACACTTAAGCCATCATTTTAGATTTGTATAAATAAATCAGAAATTTAAATAAAAAAATATTTTTTTCCTCTACAACAAGCGTTTTGATGGATATATAACATTAAAATTTGCGTTCTTCCTCAGTCAAATACTGGCCTCACGGTCAGTATAACCCTTCACTGTTTGTATTAAAATTTCAATTCTCCAGAATATTTCCTTTATTATTATTATTATTATTATTATTATTATTATTATTATTATTATTATTATTATTATTTTGCTCGCGAATCGGCCGTCTTGGACCTCGCATACATGCACTTGCACGGGCTCAGTATTATTTATCACGTTGCAAGTCTTGCATGAAACCAATCAGGGGGATCAGTGTTAGCTTGAATCCGATTTTTATACCCCAGAGTTGTTAGTCCTGGGGGGATGGAAGATGGAATGATCATGATGATAATGAAGGATGAATGGACGGCACACACAAACAGACATATACAAACACACCCATGCCCGAGGCGGGACTCGAACCCGCGATCCTTCCGTCCGAGATCGCTACGACACTACTGCCTATTATTATTATTATTATTATTATTATTATTATTATTATTATTATTATTATTATTATTATTATTATTATTGTTATTATTATTATTTCATCGATTTTTCACTCTTATTCTGCTTTAGCAGAGAAAACTTTCATCTGTCCAATTGACTCCTAGACTCGGAGTGCACAGGAAGTAATTTCATCCTGACCTACATGAACGTCACACATTTAAGAATTTTCTGACAATAAAATATATTTGAAGGAGAGTGGCTTTCTGGGCTTCGTCAAAGACATTTTGGATATCTATATTCTCCATATATCTTTTAATGTTCCCAACTGACAGGACCATAGGGGAATAGGAGACCTCGAGCAACTCCCAAATGCTTTTTAATTCAATAACGTTCTCATAATTTCTGAATTTTTCCGCTTCGGACTTCGGAAGTTGTGAGTCAAATGTATTGCAACATCGATTATAGAAGCTCTTTACTCGAGGATGCCAGGGCGGTTATGATCAACTGTTTTATCCGTCATTAAAGGACGATTCCAGTATTAGACGTGCATCTTCGTCTCGAGCACAGCATCTGATTCATACTTGTAGTATACTGGAGCATTATTCCCCAACATTCCATGTTTCATTCCTTGTTCTTGGTGAATGAGTTTTGCCACTTGGTTGTGTCTACCTAAATAGGCACTCTCTGACAAAGTACTGCATCCAGCCATTATATGCTCAATAGACTCTCCGTTGTTACCACATCTACATTTGTCAATATCACTTGTTTTTAAAATATGCGTTTCATAGTTTTTTTTGTTCTTATTACTCTATTCTGAATTGCTGCTACAAACGCTTCAGTTTCCGGGTACAAGTTCCGGGTACAACAGAGAGTTCGGAAATTTATCATGATACATCATTTGTTACCAATTTTGTATTTCCTCCTTTAGAGTTGGTATTATATTATTATATATTATTATTATAAGTTATATTTTCTGCTGGAATGAAAAAGAATTAATTTTGCCTTCCGTTTTAAATAATACTGTAAATATAAATATTTCGCCCTTGAATCAGCTGACTTAGCATATTATTCGTGGGCTAGGGACATCGTGAAAGTTGATTGAGTAAACATCTCATAACACATTTTTATTTGAATACATCTTTGAAAAGTAATCACAAATCTCTACTGTTTCATTTTGTCAACTAAACCATTCATCAATTGGCCGCTTTTCAGGAAAGTCGAATATTTCGTCAGGAGTATGACATTCAAGAAGATACTTTTTTTGCTTTACATTTTCTTTTAGGCTCAGCAACGCCGATGGGCCTGTCTGAAAATATGACACTTGTAATCGCACTATTCTATTATTCCTGACCAATCTCGCTTTTCCAACTTCGGATTTTTCCTCATTTGTCGGTCCGGAAGGGAGGCCTCATTGGGTACCGATTCTACCTAACAATCCTTAGTGTGACGAGTGCTATCCCTTGATTTCGTTGAAAATATAGTCAAATTTAAAAAATCAAACACGAAATATTTGCAAAAAGTTGGATATATCAAAAATTTGAAATAACAAGAGCGTGCATTGATAAAGTAAATTGTTAAAACGGTACTCTACACACAAATAAAAACATGCATTGGAAAGTTCCTGCAAAAAACATGTATTAGTATTGTAAAGCAATTAAAGTTGTATTAGTAAAGTTGTATGTTTATTCATATCAATTCTGCACAAAATCAATCAACCAACAAAACTACCCGGCTCTTATTTCACCAAGTGTTCAGTGATTTTCCTATCAGTTTGTTAATTTTTTTATTCTGTAAAAATGTTTGAGTTTTGTTCACAAGAATCACCTTCAAATTATCTGCTGAAATGCTAAAAAATCCATTTAAATAAAAAGAAACATCATTGTTTTGTAATGGAATTTTTAGGGCAATAAGTTTGTTTGAATTATCCGCATTCGAATCAAAAAGAGCCAACAGCTCGTTTGCATGGTTTTCTCACACCTATGGTTCTATTTCCGAAGACGTCGTTCACACCCAAGGTTCTGTTTCCGAAGACAAGGTTCACACCCATGGTTTTGTTTCCGAAGACGTGGTTCACACGCATGGTTCTGCTTCCGATGACGTGGTTCACACCCATGGTTTTGTTTCGGAAGACGTGTTCACACCCATGGTTTTGTTTCCGAAGACGTGGTTCACACGCATGGTTTTGTTTCCGAAGACGTGGTTTACACCCATTTTTTTGTTTCCGAAGACGTGGTTTTGTTTCCGCAGACGTGGGTCATTTCGAAGCTGGCTATAAACTAGGTGCTTCCGGGGAGTGAAGCAGTCTGTCTGCTTTTGCCAAGCAGGGGCGCGCGCCGCCTGCTGCCTCGACGCCATTCGATTCGATGAGGAGCTCGACCGTCCTGGCCGCCTTCGCTGCATCGAACCAACTTTCCCCCATCCCTTGTCAAAGACAGTTTCCTCTCCACTTCGGACCACCAGAGGTGGTTGATTGATTGATTGATTTTTTCGTGTTTCCGGGCGCGTCAACTACTGTGGTCATTAGTCCCGTTAGTGTAGTGCATGTTTTTCTCGGGAGATGACGGTGATCTTCCACTGCTGGATGGCGAGATCCGGCGCCGACCTACCGTCGGTTAGTGGGGTTTCCCCTAACCAGGACTCTCCCACCAGCGGGGCACCGCCCCAGCCGGGACAAGCTCTAAGCTCCCGACCGGTCTCCCGGGATATGTGGTAGTGTAGTGCACGTTAGTGTAAGTGTGTAAGGGGAGAGGATAGGACACGGAAGAGGAAGGAAAGATCGTGCGCGGTTCGTTTGTTAGGGTACTGCTCCGGCATTCGCCTGGTGTTGATCGGAGAAACCACGGAAACCTACCGATCAGAGCAGCCGGCCGCTAGAATTCTCCTCCAGACAGCGACTGAATTCGACCTAGCTGAAAAGCTAGTGTCGAAAATCCTGCCGCCGTCAGGACTCGAACCTAGGCCCTCCCGGTCAGAGGCGCTGTAATGACATCAGTTGATGCACTGAACTACCGCTCCCGGCCCAGACGTGGTGATGCATGACAGCCCCTGTAATAATAAGTTGAAACAAAAACGACACATCTCTTTCTTTCTTTTTACTTTCTCGCTGCGGTGTAGAGAGAATGTTATTTAATGCTTCGCGAAAAACCAGCAAATTTTCGGTAGAAAAACTCATATTACAGGGCCCTGATAAAGAAAAAATGGACAAATCCAGTTTCTAAATTTAGAAAAAAATATTGGGTAGCCAGAATCCATGTTTTGTGGGTCCTGATTCCCAAAAAATCGAATGATGGCAAAACGTCTGTCTGTCCGTCGTCCGTCCGTCTGTGAATAACGCCAGCAGATAAACCATTCAGCCGATTTTCTCCAAAATTGATATTCTCAATAAATCTGGACCCCTTGAATTTGAAACCGATATTTTCATTTTGGTGGTTCTTTAGATAAAACTCCTGGGATATTTTCAAAATTTTCAAAAAAATTGTCTCCAAGGTTTTTAATTAAATTTTGATGTTGGATCGTATAAATGGCATTTAAGAGAACGGTACAGGTCTCATTTTCGGTGAAAACTCTGCTTTTTTGAAAATTGCAAAAATTCAATTTTTTCGGCGTCTTCCTACAACTAAAGCATTAAATATTGAGATTGTTGGTGACATATCAGGGAGCATTTGATATAATTCTGAGAAATTCATTTTGTGTTATTTGAAATTTCCTTTGGTGGGTTTTTCCTGCATTTAACCAGATTGGGCAGGCGTAATACAAGGGTTCTATTATTGTTTTGTATATTTGTAATGTTGAATTGTATGATGGTGGGTTGGATCTGTGTACTAATGGCTTTAAATGTATGAACTTGATTCTGGCTTGAGTGATTTTGGCATCTATGCGATGCTTCCAATTGAGTTTTGTGTCCATATTCAATCCTAAGTATCTGATTGGTTTATTGAGGGAGAGCCAGTTGATGAATGTGTTGTTTAGCGTTAGTGGTCGCGGGGGTGAGTGTGGACGGGGTGATGAAAACCTCTAAACCTTTCTGCCCCTTCTGCTTGCACAATTTCTTTTTAACAAGTTGCTTCCTTATCCTTGGTATCCTCATCACTCCACTCGTTCCCAGGAGAAATCATTGATGGATTCTAAGAAAGTGTTCCAACACGTATCGAAGAGGAATCGCTCATATGCTTTTGGAATGGGACAATTCCTTTTTTTAAAAAAACAAAACTATCACCAGGTGAAGTAGGTCTGAAAATAGAACATGATGGCTTTTCCCTTTCCATAAGAAAACTACATTAATAATCTTACTTCCTACTTCCCCCGACACACATTTTTCTTTAATTATTTGCGTTTTAACATTCTGAAGGGTTCAGTTGTTTACAAGTATGCCGAAACCACAATAAAAGATGGCGCTTGGAAAGTGTTAACACTTTCTTGTGCACAGGTCTTGTGCACTAAACGACCACAGCTGGGCGTAAAAAATAGTAATTTCGAAGTAAAACAATACGGGGGCTGAATGAAGACTTGAAAGGTCATTAGTTTCACTTTTTTTTTAATTTAAAACGATAGTTCATGCGTCCACTAATTATATTCGAAAATCAAAAATACTTTTTTAATGTATAAACTCTTTTACCTTTTTTGAACATACAAATGCATCGCCCAATGCAGAAAGTGTACATCTTACATTTTCACAAGTTTACAAGAGATTAAAAAAGGATTTGCAAGAAGACTTATCAAATTTTATTTTGTAACTTTTTCTGCAGAAACATTTGCAGTAACTGAACGTAGCATACTACAAAATACATTAAAATATTTTTTAATATTGTAGATATTACAAAAAACAAATTTGAAAAATGTACCCTTTTTGCGTTAGATGAAAATTTCATTATACTTTTTCATGATAATATTTCTATCAATGTTTTCATCACAAATATGATTTTATTCTTATGTAAATACATTATTTAAGTGAAAAGACACAGTTTAGATACATTTTTGGATGAATTAGATCACAAAATAATTTTTTGAAGTTAAAAAATCCCAAATTATTTTTTAAATTCAAAGGTTCTGTAGTCCATGAACTTTCATCACTAGAATTTTTAGGGCTTAATGTTTAAGCCCTTGCAAAATAAGAGTCTTGAATATCCATTATGTCTAAATTATTGAAGTAACTTAAAATATCATCTGAATGTGGAATCTCAAAACATTTTAAACAACGCCATTTACAATCTTCATCTCCCTTTCTCTCTGGAATTACTGCTCTTTAGAATTAACAAAACCTTGTCCACACAACCTAACCATTTCTTAATAACATTTATTTTCCTAAGTTCTGAATTTAGTTTCTTCTTTCCTTCGTGATCTTACTTTTAATTTACTCTTTAAACAAAATATAACGTCCTTCGTCTTAAAAATATTTTCATTTTAAAGAACAGCTCCTGTTCACACAATGCAATGTAAGAACGTTACATCTTTGCAACATATCCCCATTCTGCATTGCGATGTTCTTTTAATTCACTAATTCAGCAAGATAGATAAAAGCAAAAAAGGTATCTTTTTGCTCCGTGAAAGATAAAGCTAAAAGGAAGGCATACCAATCATAACATTAAAATAGTCGAAATGTAAACATTTATACTTTCTGCATTGAGCAATTCCTCAAACAAAAGGAAAATCATTGAAAAATATTCTTCAATGTGTAGTATGATTATTTGACTTTGTTGGAAGGAAAGAATTTAAATTAAACATATGCTCAAATTTGTCATAATGTTTCTTTTGTAAAATTACTTTCTATGAAAAAAATAATGAATTTGTGACGGAATAACTGTCTATTATCCATTATTACTGATTTACAAGAATGCAACATTATGTTTTTAAAGAAATTACACGATAAAACGCTAAGCATTGAATTGGAAATACAAATGTTGCATGTTCACATTTAATGACATCAGCGATCGGTACGCGATATACTTCGCGTGCCTTCCGATTGTGGTCAGAAATCGGCGCCCTTTGTGTTTCCATCACACACAAAAAACTCCACATCTGTTTAAACTTCGGCTATTTTTTGTGCGCCATCGCCACAAAACCACATATTCAGATTATTCAACTTCTCTGAATTTACTAGCAAAATTATAGGAAGGAGAAAAAAAGAAAGAATGAAAATTAAAGGAAAGAAGAGAGGGAGAGAAAAACAGAGTATGAATTTTGTATTATTTATTTTACAAGATCACCAATATTTTTGCAATGTTCCTCAAATGCTCAAATGCTGTAAAATCAACTATATACTATTCTTTGTAGATAAACATGCTGTTAAGCTGATATTTTCTACACTATTATTACACAAAATCTGAATAATCTTATGTTGCTTTGATAATTATTTTTAATACTTTGAATTAGATTTACTACTTTGATTTATGAGCACTGTCCCGAAAACTCTTCCGCTCTTTGAAATTTGCCATATTATGCATTCTTCTGTACTCAGACATAAAAGTACGTCTGATATTCAATATAAGGGAGTATACTGTTTATTACAATTCTTATTAAAAACTTGTAGTGCCACAATAGCATATATTTTCTGGCATTATTTGAAACGGAAATATTGTAATAGTACTTGAACCAGCAACTAAAGAGCAATTTTTTTCCATGGAAAGTTTTCCAATTTCGAAATCAGGTTCTTAAGTTTGGGACGCCATTCACATTACCTCTACACCAGTCTCACAGCTAAAAGCAACAAATCCCCCAAAATGAAGTTGAACATTTGAACTTACAATTTTCTACAATTCAGACATTATTTCAAGATTCGCTTTATAAAACAGACTTCACCAAGAAAATAATCAATTCTGTAATTTTGCAACTTGTTATTTTTTATTATGGTAATTTTTCGCAGCTTTCGAAAATACAGGAAGTACACAGTAAATAGTACCTGCGCGATATTAATGCTTTGCTCTATTCAAATTCATGGATGAGATGGAGCATATTCAAAACAATGTTTGTCTAATTATATTTAAGTTACAACATGAAATATTATATGTTATAAGTATGCTAAGATTAGTAAAAGTCATTATTATTTAAATTTGGAACTTTTACATTTTTCGACAATTTCAGAATTGTTGGGGTTCTTGACACAGAAAAATTAATTGACATCTTAATAAAATTGACAGTCTGACAGAACGTCCGCCGGCGGTCAGCACTAGCGCCTACATAGTTCAGACGATTTTCTCCAAAACTGACATTCCCCAACCTGAAAAAACTCAGAGTTCTACGAGTTTGAAATGGATATTTTGATTATACGAAGTACTTTACATGAAGTCTCAACAACAATATAAAACTTTTCTCAAAAGTAACTCCAAATTTTAGGATTAAACATGGTCCCCGAAATACTTAAAAAATAGCTTAAAGGATGCTTAAAAATAGCACAGGTCTCGTTTTCATTAAACTCTCTGAATTTTCGAAAATTGCAAACGTCAACATTTTTTCAGCGACTTTTACAAGTGCAATATTGAAGATCGAGAGTTTTTACTACATGAAGTTTATTGTTTAAAAACATATCTAGAAATAATGTCGTCTACAATTTTCTGAAAAGGTGAGTAGTTTTGGGGTAATTTTTGCTGAAATATAGAGAATTTTAAACAAGTATTTTCTCAAAAAAACGGCTCCAAAATGTTTCCTTAAATGTTCCCCGTATGTTGCAAACAACTGTAAAAACATTTGTTCTGATCCTATTTTTGACGCACTCCCTGTATTTGTAAAACGTTTACATTGAAAAAGTACAATATTGATGAGTCCCTTCAATTGAAACAAATATTTTTCCCCTAAAGTCAGAAAATATGCTGGAATGGTATATGTGCAAAATACCACAATTTAAAATTATAGAAACATGATTTTTACATTTTTTAATTTTTTCGTATACGTATGTATATACGGAGTACTTACTATACGTAGTATAAAGTTATTTGATGTGTGTACATGCATATTTTGGCTGTTTTCTTAAAGAGCGTTATATTTATGCAAATTGCTCAGTGTTCTGATTTCCCTTGAAGGCGTTTACCGTTACAACACATATTTATTTCCAAATATTTTAGTCTGCAATTGTAATTTTCAATTTTGTTACGCGTGTTTTCGCTAACAATTTCTTGTAGTTAATTTCAATGTTCTATAACTGAATTACGCAAGGTATTTAACTTGGAAACCACGATCATTTCAAGCATGACAGACGATGCACGTTTACGTACGGGGTACACATCGCACATTGCTCGAAACAAATATACCTGGCGCACCACTAGTCCCAGCAGGCAGATGTTGGAGCCCAGCGCGTTCTCACAATATCCTGAACGCCGATAAAGCTTTGGGCTGGCTGTGAGAAGCAGTTCTGCGTTGTTGTTGATTTTTTTTTTCAGGGTAAGTGAATTTTGTGATGCAACTATCGAACCTCATAATGGGATTACATTACAGAAGTAGATATGTCTATATGTAGTCGATTATCTTTCTTTAATGGCTATATTTGTATGAACCAATAACCTGAACATGATCGCTTCAATTTGAAAAGATAATAAACCATGGCGATAAGTCACTTGTCGCAATTTCACTACCTTACCATTTTCCATTTCCCATTCTGGCCGATACGTCTGTTCAAGAATCCCGTAGACTAGGGCAGATGCCACAGTGAAAGCCTTATCTTTTTCTGTATATAAATTACAACTTCGATGCCAAAGACTATTAAAGAAGTTGTATTGACTTTGCAATAGATCTCTGCTTCTGACAAACATTATT
>BLKR01001686.1:0-260711 GCA_011170035.1 Teleogryllus occipitalis | reverse complement strand
CAAAATGGCGTCATTCGACCTTCCATAATTATGTTTTAATCTATGTTACTTGGGTAAGTACTTATTCTAAATATTTATTTATTTATTTGTTCACTGTTGATATGTGATTTGTTGACATGTGTAATTTGTTTAATAATTGTAGAACCACTGATGATGGGAAGAGTGTTCCCGAAACACGTGTCTGACTACATGTAATCGCATTATAATTACATTGTATACTATTGTGGTTGATATCTTATTCACCCCATATATTTTATCATGGAGTACCACAAAATCTCAGCTGCCACCACAGAATTAATTCATATAATTATATAGAGGTAACATTCATCATCTCAGGACTGTTTAGCACAGCTACAGACGAGTTCGGGTCCAAAGTTAGGATTGCCATTGCATCTCTTTGGAAACTACTAATTGCTAGTAAATTTGCAGATTGACAACCTAGACTAGAATTATTCAATTAAACAGTAAACTCTGCCTTCCTGTACGCCTCTCCCATTTGGATTTGCGGCACGTAGATATAGCAAACTTCAAACAGGCTATTTACTGTTAGGACTACCGAAATGCACTACTAGATACATGGTTAGAATGAAGACCGTTTCGGCCCCATTGAGTACACAAATTATGAAGAGAGCAATGCTGTATTTGGCTAAATTAATGCAAATTAATGCAATGTATGAATGATGCTGAATTAATATCATGTAAAACTTTTCGAAAATATGAGTAATTTTCGAGTATTTTGCACAAAATACTGGCTAATATAAGTTTTTTGAAGCAATTTTTTATCAAAACCAGCTCCAAATTTGAGGATTTCATTTTTGTTTTCAAGTAAAGATGTCTGGTGCATAGATCTGCGGTTGCAGTGGGTATCGTTAGAGATTGATGTAGTTTTAAAATTTTCTTGGTGAATTGTGATCATATTGTGAAAATTTTAGATCTGATGAATGCACCGTAGAGATTTGCTTATGGGAAATTCTGGAATTACTAGATTGGATTTCATGACAATGCAGCTGTCATGTTTATTATCATTGGTAATGCCATGAATAATGCTATGATAAACAAGAGCAGTGGCTCGTGAATTGTGCGCAATGTTCAGACAATGTGACACTAAATTTCCCCTAAGCGATTTCGTAATTTGTTTCTTGACAATATAACACATGACTAGATCCAATGCCATTTGTAATTCCTATTCCTGTGAACGTCCTTCATTGCCATTCAAACTTACGCCTATCGTCACACCATCAAATTACAATGGAGTCTTTCAAACGTTCACATATCTCATGACGGTTCACCTTATCACACTACAAAGAGCACATTGGGTAAATTTCACGACGCTTCCATTTAGTTCAAACGGGCCGAGGCCATTTTTGCTTCGTTTGAGCGGCAGTTCGTTGACAGCGCGTGCGGGCCTTGCATTACGCACACAATGCGTGGCCGTGATCCCCGCAGTCTGCGGGCGGGCGCTGCGCTTCCTGGGGTGCGCGCGCGGCCTAGGGCGCCCGTGACGCGCCCAAGTGGGGAAGCAGGTCGCCGCCACCAACGGCGCCAAATGCCCGCGTCATGGCTCGGCGCACCCTCAAAGCTACAACTAGAGGGGCTACCACAGCACGCACTTTTCTTTTTTTCCGAGGGCTTGTATCGAGCCGACAGCCGGTTGCCCTTTACGTCCCGAAGGGACGCATATTCGACCATAAACTAGACAAACACTTGCGGGCTCCTCTGATCTGGGGTCAGCAGAACGCGAGGCCCTCCGCGACAACACATACATACAGAGTCAAGGGACAAACAGCCATGCCCGAGGCGGGACTCGAATCCGCGACCCTTCGGACCGAAGCGCTGAGTCGGTACTCGCTCTTAGCCACCTCGGCCTTCCAGGTCGACAACAGCACGTACTTTCTCGCCCGTATTTTCAGACCAAACCCTAGACAAACACTTCCGGGCTCCTTTGATCTGGGGTCAGCAGAACGCGAGGCCTTCCGCGACAACACATACATACAGAGTCAAGGGACAAACAGCCATGCCCGAGGCGGGACTCGAATCCGCGACCCTTCGGACCGAAGCGCTGAGTCGGTACTCGCTCTTAGCCACCTCGGCCATCCAGGTCGGCAACAGCACGTACTTTCTCGCCCGTATTTTCACACAAAATTAAGCGAAAATTACTAAAATTTTCGAGAAACTGCATATGACCTTATTTCAGAATCTATCGTTAAAGAATAGATTTTATTAAGGGAAAAATTCTTTATCTCCGTAATTGTAGTTGTAGGAAGACGCCGAAAAAAGCTTGGATTTTTGCAATTTTCCAAAAATCGGAGTTTTTCACGAAACTGAGACAAGCACCATTATCCTAAACGTCCTTCACACGATCCAACAACAAAATTTAATCAGAAACAATGGACACATTTGTTTGAAACTTTTGAAAATGTCCCAGGGGCTTCATGTAAAGTATCCCCCAAAATTAAAATATCGGTTCCAAATTCAAGAGATCGCAGTATCAGCTAGATCGATTGAGGAAATATCAATTTTGAAGAAAATCGGCTGAACGGTTTAGCCATTAGCGTTGTTCACAGATGGACAGACAGACGTTTTGTCGTCATTCGATTTTTCAGTATCAGAGACCCACATAACATGGATTCTGGCTACACCACGTGTTAGAGATTTTTTTTCAAAGCGCTGAGTCGGTACTCGCTCTTAGCCACCTCGGCCATCCAGGTCGGCCAATAATTTTTTATTTACAGAAAATTAATCATTTTTCGCGCATTACATAAGCTGCGGTAACGAGACGGTACTGCGTAAGCGGTAGCGAGAAAGTAAAATGGGTCGAAATGCATCACAGAGAAATCATAAAATAAAAGTAAACGTAATAAAAGCGTTGTTAATTTCTGGCTTGGGAGCAATGTATGTGTGAAATGGAGTACCAACTTGTCACGTCTTTTTCTTAATTAAATAGATGTTAAACAGTGTGTGCATTAATGACAAATAAAGCCATACTGATAAATCATGATGCATATAATCTGAATGTTCAGTAATAGGAAAGGTAGAGTTATTGAATATTGTAAAATAAAAAAAGTTTAAGGAGGCACTGTACCCACAACCGAACATATTCGAAAGGTGGTGGGGAAATGCAGAAATTTCGAGATATCAAAGAAATCGACTGATCAATATTCTAATTGTCACAATTCTTGGAAAAATGGAAAATTAAATGAGGAAAGGAGTGTATCTTGAAAGTGCTTTTTCATTATTTTGTCGAAAAACGAATCTGAGAATAGTCATTTATATTACAAGGCAACAAAATGGATATTTTTATGACTAGAAGGGAAAACTGCCGGACGAGGCCGATAGGCCGTGTCTAAGAATTCCTTCGTGTCAAGGGAAGTTACTTTCTCCGTGTGATCTACAATATCCGTGTGATTACAATATTTCATCCAAGACCTCAAAAATTGATATTCTGCGATCTGGTTGATGTTGTGGCCCCTTGGATTTGAAAAATGACATTTTAATTTTGGGGTGTACTTTACATGAAGCCTCTGGGATAATTTATAAATTTAAAACAAAATGGCCCCATCGTTTTTTATTAAATTTTGTTGTTGCACAGTATGAAGGATGTTTAAGAGAATAGTGTAGAGAATTTTGTTCCTTGAAAACTCTCATTTTTTGAAAATGTCAAAAATTCAAAATTTTTGAGCGTCTTACTACAACTTCAATTATGAAGACAGAGATACTTTCCTTAATGAAATGTGTTTCTGAAAGATAGATTTTGGAATAAGATCGTGTACAATTTTTCGAGAACTTGAGTACTTTTCGATTAATTTTTCGCGAAGGTAAGGGCTGTTTTAGCACCATTAGTTTGTACTTTCAGTACACTAGTACGGAAGGTATTTTTGGTTTCCAGTTTGCTGTTGTAGCTGAATTTCCATATCCGGATACTGTGTAAGTATCGTCACTTTCTAGACGGTTTCAAATAAAATAAAGTACTACACTATTACGACCATATAACCAGAAAAGCACACTGAAGTCAGGTTTACGGAACTTGGGGGGAAATTTTTTTTAAAAACATGGTTGTTTGCCAACGTTTCGGAAAATGTATTTCAATCCTTGGGAATATACAACTACTTGTTTCTTTCTCATCTTGTAAAGCCCTAAGAATAGAAATACATTAAGTTAAGTGATTGAACAGACAAAATTTGTATTACAGTTCTTGGAAACTAATGTTAAGATACTTATTTTAAAACATCAATGAAAAATACTTAGAGCGAAAAGTGAATTCATTATTTCAATATATTTGTTCTGTGTAATGTGAATTATTTTATAACCCGGACACCTCTTAGCATTACACAACATTAAAATAAACAATAACTCTAACTACTGGTACCGGGAGCGGTAGCTCAGTGCATCAACTGATGTAACTGCAGCGCCTGCAGGACCGAGCGGTCCTAGGTTCGAGTCCTGACGGCGACAGGATCTTCGACACTAGCTTTTCAGCTAGGTCGAATTCAGTCGCTGTCTGGAGGAGAATTCTAGCGGCCGGCTGCTCTGATCGGTAGTTTTCCGTGGTTTCTCTGATCAACACCAGGCGAATGCCGGAGCAGTACTCTACCATACGGGCCAAGGACCGCGCGCGATCTGTCCTTCCTCTTCCTTGTCCAATCCTCTCCCCTTACACACACACACACACACACACACACACACTTACACCAACATGCACTACACTACCACATATTCCGGGAGACCGGTCTGGAGCTTAGAGCTTGTCCCGGCTGGGGCGGTGCCCCGCTGGTGGGAGAGGTTAGGGGGAAATCCCACTAGCCGACGGTAGGTCGGCGCCGGATCTCACCATCCGGCGGGGGAAGATCACCGCCATCTCTCGAGAAAAACATGCACTACACTAACGGGAATAATGACCAAGCAGTTGACGCGCACGGAAACACGAAAAAATCAATCGGTGTTGCCCCATTCTCTTGCCAGCAGCTATCTATTTCCGCCCAAAGTACATTTTTTTAAAAAATTTCTCTACTTTTCGTTTTTCTAATAATAGTACTGAAATATTACCTTAAGAATATTAAAGAAGAGTAAAATCTTGTATTAAATGGCAAATTTTCATCGGAAAGTTTAGAACAGTCTTTAAGAATATGGTGTTTAAACGTTACTGTAAATACGAAATTTGAAGCTCGTTTTACACAGGAGTGTATTGTTTTCGAAAAACTTCATTTGGAGTCATTTAAAGCACTTTCACTTTGCAAAAATGTATAGAAATCGATGGAAATGTGCATATTAATAGCGTAAGAGATATTGAGATATTAACAGAAAAAAATTACATTTGAATAATTTTTGAAAATCAAAAGTATACACCTAAATGAACTTTACGCCATATTAAAGTATCTGTTAAAAAAGTTTGAAGAAAAAATTTGGAGTCATTTTTGAGAAAATTTCTAAAAATGCGGAATTTTCAGCTCATTTTAACAAAAAAAACTGCTGAGTTTTCGAGAAACTCTACTTGACATTATTTAAAGTACATGTACTTATAAATATATTAATGTGAAGAAATCGCCTCTAATGTAAATATTACCGACGTGAGAGACAAGTCACAAACAATACTTTTTGTAATTTTTGAAAAAACTAAAGAATATAGCAATATGGCGTTTATGCCATCGTATAGGGTTTGTTAAGAACTAACCGTACCAAAACTTTAAAGAAAAAAATTGGTGAATGTTTTGAGAAAATCTTGTTTTAGTAATTTTTTAAAATTGCAAATATTTCACGCACTATTGCAAGAAAACTACTAAAATTTTCAAAAACATCTACATGATCTTAATGAAAGAACTATTTATGGACAACAAATTTCATTTGAAGGGAAAGTCTTTATCTTCAATATTCTAGTTGTAAGAAGTTGCCGAAAAAAAGAAGACTTTTACAAATTCCGAAAATTCAGAGTTAATCTTGGAAATCGGACCTACGCCATCTTTATAAGTGTATTTAACCCTATTCTTACAAGAAATTTAAGGAAAAATGTGGGGCTGGTTTTGAGAAAATTTAAAAATGTTCCTAGAGCTTCATATAAAGTCCCTCCAAAAAAATAATGAATGTTTTTCAAAATCGTAGAGCTTCAACTCATGCAAAAACGACAGGGGTTTCTTCAATTTGAGAAAATTCCTACGCACTGTTTAGGCGCTAGGTTTGTTCACATAGGACAGAGGGACGGACGGACAGGCAGCCGGACGAACAGACGAACGGATGAACGTTTTGCTTTCAAGTGGTTTCTCGGCATCAAGGACCCACAAAACAGAGATTCTGGCTACACCACGTGTTAGAGGATTTTTTCTTAATTTAGCAACTGGATTTATCAACATTTTCGTTATGAGGGCCCGGCAATGAATTTCTTGGTGCCGAAAATCCGTCGTTTTTTGCGCAGCATATCCGTATATTCTTACGTATACGAGAAAGTAAAAATGTTAATGAAATAATGCACGTTAATTTTATATTGGCTATTGTTATTTGTAAATGTTACAATTTTTCTATCTTCTTGTTCGCTGAAATGCTTTCTTTTCTGCCTTTTGGTGTCTTTTCGTCCCACTGTGGTCGTGGCGGCCCTGTTTGAGGAGATTGTGCGCGTCGTGGTTTTGGGGTTACCCCGACGTTCAACCACGCCGCCGGCGCACGATCGTACGCCTGTCGTACCACGCGCGTGCCGCAGTGGTAAAGAATAAACGGTTACTTAAGCAGGTTTTCGGGAAACCGTTAGCAAATCATGAGGCTCTTTGTTTCTCGGTGAGAAGATTTGAGAGCACTTTTGTGAGCGTAGCTCGGGAAGCCGAATAAAAGATTACGAGCGTTAGACCCTTGGGTGAGTAAATGAAAACCTAACACCTGGTTACTTGAAAAATGCAATCTCATTGCTTTTTAGCCAGATATTAAAAGGCTCACTATTCACGTAATTGGCCATTTGCTGCAGGTCGAGTAAATAGGGTGAGAGGACGGAGTTATGATAGCAATGGTTGGACAGAAGTTTTAATGCAGATATTCTCTTGTATCTGTTTCTAGTAATTTCTAGAGAACGAAAATATTTTTTAGAGAGAAACTAAGTGTAAAAGAATGAAAAATATTAAAAAAATGATTACGTATTTTAAATAATAATTATAATAAAACATTGACAAATAGCTAATGTCACTAGCTAATGAACGCTGAGGACTGAGGAAAATATAAAGAATTATTTGTAAATATCAACGTTACTGTTATGATTATGGTGATATACCGGTTGTCTCACAAACTCTGAGCCACTCTCATAACTTCTAAACAGTACACGACATCGAAATGCAATTTTCACTCAGCAAAAGGAAATCATAGGGCAATTAAGAGTTGTTTCACGTAAGATGTGACCCGAAATACCAATCTCCCGTAAACCACCCGCCATACTTACTACATTGGCCTAAGGGCCAGTTTCGCCGAACTCGTTCAAGTATCTCGCTAATCATGTTTAAAGTAAACACGATTAAAATTAAACTCGCAATATAATCGTGGTTTTATGTGCATCTGTTTCACCACTGAATATATGAACTCGATTAAGTTAAACGACTTTTCATGCTAAAATCCTGAGGTTGGTACTGGCCGCGGAGCATTGTGGGCCTAAAATTTTCAGTCGTATATCACCTCTTTGCAAGCGCAAAATTGTATAATATTCTGAGCAAAGAGGTTAGAAACCACGAAGTCCATACAGACTTTGTGCATGGATGAATATGGGTGTTAATGAACATGAGTGTTAATCTATGCAGCGTATTAGCAACGATATATTTTAACCTCCTTGATCCTCTGAGCTGCTAACTTGCAGGATTAAAATATTGTAATGTAATAACAAATGAATTATTTTTTTGTAAAACTATATCTGTAATGTATAAAAGAAAAAATATAGCGATTGCTAATATAAACATAAATTAATATTAATATTTGAACTAAAAATAATAATTTTCTATTTTTATTTCCAACAAGTGAAATATTCAATTTATGTCTCCTATAAACTATTTATAAAATGTTTTTTTAAAAACAATATTATTTTGAATTTAAAAAATGAAATTCAAGCTGATTCTTGTCAGTCAACATTTCTCCCATCAGAGAAATAATGTTTTTAAAAACAGTTCTTATGACCATAAATGTAATAATGAAAGCAGCTTCTTCATGGGACTTTGTCCAGTTCGAATTATTTGTTTCCAGTTGTTTTTGAAAACTTATTTGTGGAATATAGTAGATTCATAAGATTAAGCATTAAAAACATACATAAACATCGTTTTCTTCAAATATACCGTGTGGCCCACCTAAGATGTTCCCTTCAATTTTCTCCTGAACCGTTGCAGATACTGAGATGCGGTTTTCACTAAAACTACTATATGCAAGGGGCACACTCGAAAATTTTGTTATGTAACATATGGCGATATGCATATTTATGAACTCGTCTCTTCACGCTTGTTATGATGAGCTAAAAACATCTATAAGGTTCCATTTAAAAAATCGAAGATGGGTCAATATCTCTGCAATTAAAAAATCAATAGAATAATATTATGCATGACCATATGTGCCCCTTGCATATAGTAGTTTTAGTGAAAACCGCACCTCAGTATTTGCAACGGATCAGGAGAAAATTGAAGGGAACATCTTAGGTGGGCCACACGGTATCTTGCTGATTTAAAAGCTTGCTAATACATTTTTTGTATTGTTTCCAATTTTCTTTGTCGTAATTCCATTTGAGAGATCCTGCAAAGCTTTTGGGAATACTGTGGAGGCAGTCCATGTACAGGAGTCTTGGGAAGTGATCACTGTCGTGTAGCTGTTCAAGAACACACCAGTTGCATTTTCGGGCAACTGCAGTGGAAGATAAGGTAAGGTCTAATGCACTGAGATGTCTGTTGTTCATATTAAAATGAGTGGGTTGTCCGTTGTTCAAGATCATTAGGTCCTCTTCATCTATATTTTCCATGAGGCGTCCTCTTGCGTCGGATTTGTTTGATCCCCATATTGTGTTATGGCTGTTGAAGTCGCCAAGTAGGATAAAAGGTTTTGGAAGTTGTTTAATCAGATCTTTAATTTCATTAGCATCGAGAGAGTGGCTATTGGGAAGGTAAATATTACATACACTGATTGTCACTGGGGCTTGGTTTTTAATAGCTACAGCTTCAATTTCTGTTTGTATGTCAATTTGTTCTGCAGGCAGGTATTCTTTTGCAAAAATGGCAACACCACCGCTAGCTGTATTGAAGTAGTGACGGTTTTTGTTGTAGCATTTGAAACCTTTTAATTTGCCTTTGCTGTTTGCCTTGAAGTTAGTTTTCTGAATGCAGATTATTTCGGGCTTGTGATTTTCGCAGAGTAATTGTAGCCTTTCATATCTTGTATAGAAACCATTTGCATTCCATTGTAGAATGTTCATTTTAGTTTTGAGAGGGGTTAGGTTCAGATATTTCTGTTGTGGTGGCTACATTTTGTAGTAGATTTGCTTTATCTTCTTGGTAAGTGTTTAAGGATTTTTGCAGGCAAATATTGGCCAAGTCCAACTTGTTGTATAATGGTTGTGGATACTCAGGTCAACAATGGTATCCAGTGGTATTCCTTGGCAGTGTCTTCGTTTGTTTGCTTGAATTTTATTTAATAATGGCAGGTTGATGTTTATCATGAGGCTGCTATTAAAAAAGAATTTAGTGTCAGATTGTTTCCATACTAGATTCTGAGTCGGATGTGTCTGATTCTGGTATGTGTTTTAACAGTTTTTTCTTTAGTCTGGTGACTCTGCCTTTGATAACTCTGTCATTTAGTACAGAGTGGATATCGTTGAGCATTTTTATCTTTGACAATGGTAAGAGGGTAGCAGAGCCCAAGGCATTTTCAAGAAGTAAATGAAGTTGGTTTTCTGACAGTAGAAAAGAGTTTTTGTTCTTTTCGAACAGAGCTTTAGTTGGACTGAGCATGTCTTCAAGAGTAGTACTAGGGTCTTAGTACTGTCTTGGTCCGTTTCATCTTGTTTTGCAGAATTCTTTTTCTATTTCTTTTTTTTTTTTGTCTTTTTCACATTATTGTCTTCATTGTGGCTGTCTTTAACATTGTTGTTTGCTTCAGAGGGAGAGGAGGATTCACTTGGGAGGCTTCTCTTAAAGAAGGGGGAGGGAAAGTTTATAGGGTCACTAGTAAGGGGGGAGCTGTGGGTGTATCATTTGTGATGAGTTGTACAATGTTGTTTGAGGGGTTTGATGATATATTTGTACTGGTAGAGTCCAGAAGGCAATTCTCTTTGGGGTGGTTTTGGGGGCAGTTACTAGCAGTATGACCTTCCATTTTGCAATTGAAACAAGTAATGTTTTCAGCAGAGAAAAAGATTCTATATGGTGTACCTTCATATACAATCACTGTTGACTGAGGGAGTTTGTGAAGTTTCTCAGGTTGGATAAAGGTTTGCCTTCTGAAGCTCATAATGTGACTGAGGTTAGGGTCAGACAGTCCAGCTCTGATGAAAGATATACTGGAGGTAGTTTTAATGTCATGATTCTTAAAAATATTTGTGATTTCCTCGTTTGGAATAAATGGGTATACGTTTGATATTATGATTCCCTTCAGTTTGTTAATTAGAGGTCTCACATTAACAGTTGTATTTTTAATTATTACAGTAGGGTATTTGTTTGTTTTAAGATCAGCATTGATCTTGGAGTTCAGAAACACACATATTATAGTATTGGATATTCTTGATATAAAAGTAATGACACTGGGGGAAACAATTTCGGTTAGTTTACTTATATAGTCTTTGACAGTTAGATTTTCGCATGCGTCCAATAGTATAGATTGTTCTTTTGATGGAAAACTCACAGTATTTGCAGCTCCGGCGTACGACTTCGTGGGTTGCTCTTGGAGGTTAGGTGACGGATTCATCTTGAGGTTGGCTGGTGCAGCTTTATTCATGTGGATGCGTCGAGCCAGCCGGCAGGCCGGCCAGAGAAACGTTGTAAACTGCTTGGAACACTGATAACACTTCAAATAACACTGTAAGATAATATTAATACTGAAGTGTTTTGGTTCGGAGATATAGTGTATCGATAAGCTGATAGAGCGCAGCAGTAGTTGTTGCCTCTAACGCTGTCGAACTGTATGCCCCCTTTATAGATAGATTTTACTCTGTTCTATCAAGAAATTTAAAGAAAACATTTGAAACCGTTTTAAATAATGTTTTTCGAAATTTCAGAGCTTCAACTAGAGCGAGATGGACAGGGGATTCTTCAATTTGGAAAAGATCGTCCGTGTGGTTTACGCGCTAGGTTTGTTCACATGCGATAGACAGGCAGGCAGACAGAAAGACGGACGGACAGACGGACGGGCCGACGTTTTGCTTTCAGTTGGTTTTCCGGAATCAAGGACCCATAACACAGGGATTCTGACTACTCCACCCTTGCGATTGAACACACAAATTGCGCTGGGATAAAATATTTCAGGCAACAATGAAATAAAATGTAGGGCACTTCCTTGAGGGCATGTAAAATCGTCTCTTGAATGAGATGTAGCTCAAAAATGTATCCTACTTTCTCACCTCCATTAATGCATAACAGTGATTGTTTGTGAATTTGGTCATTTTTTTAGTACATACGAAACAAACGATCGTTTTCAAGATAATTATGCGTGTGACAGTTTTGTGCGGGTTTCTGGAACATATTTACTTGGACTACCATTTACAGAAAAAAATAACGAGAAAATGTTGTGAATGGTGATCCCGTTTCTCTCTTGCTCATCGTCACTGGCAGGTTGCGAATCTGCGCACGTTGAAATCATTTTCGTTAATAACATAGTTGAATTGCATTGCAATTTTAAAGAAATAGGAACACGTAGTACATGAAAATGCCCTTCTGACACTTCAAAAATAATGTTTAATTCTAAATGCGTAAATTTAGCTTAACCAAGGGTAAATATTAATTATTAAAACATGTTTTTCTTCTGAAAGAATTATTGAATAGACTTTTAGGCTCAAAATAGGTGAGCTATCAGTTCACTGTTATTATAGGATAGGTCTGAAGAACATAAATCACACATCCATTCAAGATCTTTTAAGCAAGCGACTATAGTCTGGTATTTCAGACTGCATTTTGGGAAAATATTAAAATAAACATTTTTAAGAAATGACATTTTATTGAACTTTGGATGTTTTATTATAAGTATATGCATTCCTTTTTATAAACTATAATTCATTTATACACCTATTCCTTTGCACTTTAGTCCAATATTTTATATATATATATATATATATATATATATATATATATATATATATATATATATATATATATATATATATATATATAAAAGAAAGTCGTGTTAGTTACACTATTTATAACTCAAGAACGGCTGTAGCGATTTGGCTGAAAATTGGTGAGCAGGAAGCTTAGAGCCAGGAGACGGACATAGAATACTGTTTATCCCGTTCGACAGCGTTCCTGTGTGAGAACGCACGTTTTTCACGTTTTCGCACGTTTTCGCATGTTAGCGGTCATTGTTGCCTGTTCTAACCCATTGTTGTAACGCCGCACTGATAACAGAAGGCGATAATGAAAGCCGCCTTTCGTTCGCCGTTATATCTATATATAGTCGTGTTAGTTACACTATTTATAACTCAAGAACGGCTGTACCGATTTGGTGAGCAGGAAACTTAGAGCCAGGAGACGGACATAGGATACTGTTTATTCCGTTCGACAGCGTTCCTGTGTGAGAACGCACGTTTTCGCGTGATTTCGCATGTTAGCGGTCATTGTTGCCTGTTGTAACCCATTGCTGTAACGCCGCACTGATAACAGAAGGCGATAATGATAGCCGCCTTTCGTTCGCCGTTATATCTATATATAGTCGTGTTAGTTACACTATTTATAACTCAAGAACGGCTGTACCGATTTGGTGAGCAGGAAGCTTAGAGCCAGGAGACGGACATAGGATACTGTTTATCCCGTTCGACAGCGTTCGTGTGTGAGAACGCACGTTTTCGCGTGATTTCGCATGTTTTCGCGTGATTTCGCACGTTTTCGCGTGATTTCGCGGGTTTTCGTATGTTTGGGTGGAACGGAGTTCTCTGTTAAGGCGGAACAGAGTTCGCCGGGTCAGCTAGTCTCTATATATAAAAGAAAGTCGTGTTAGTTACACTATTTATAACTCAAGAACGGCTGTACCGATTTGGCTGAAAATTGGTGAGAAGGAAGCTTAGAGCCAGGAGACGGACATAGGATACTGTTTATCCCATTCGACAGCGTTCCTGTGTGAGAACGCACGTTTTTGCACGTTTTCGCGTGATTTCGCATGTTAGCGGCCATTGTTGCCTGTTGTAACCCATTGTTGTAACGCCGCACTGATAACAGAAGGCGATAATGATAGCCGCCTTTCGTTCGCCGTTATATCTATAGTCGTGTTAGTTACACTATAACTCAAGAACGGCTGTACCGATTTGGTGAGCAGGAAGCTTAGAGCCAGGAGACGGACATAGGATACTGTTTATCCCGTTCGACAGCGTTCCTGTGTGAGAACGCACGTTTTTGCACGTTTTCGCGTGATTTCGTATGTTTTCGCGTGATTTCGCACGTTTTCGTGTGATTTCGCGGGTTTTCGCACCTTTTAGAGGGTTTTCGCACGTTTTCATGCGTTTTCGCATGTTTTCACGCGTTTTCGTATGTTTTCGCGCCTTTTCGCCTAAGTTTTCTGAGCAGAAGCGTTCTGCAGCGGAGAACAAGCAAGCAATCAAGCAAAGATACAAAGGAAGCTAATAAAAGCGTGTTAAAAAGTAAAGTGAAGTATAATTAACAATGCCGCGACCAAGACGATCGAATCTTTCCCGACAAAGCCGTAATGCAAGAAGGATACGAAACATTGCTAATGAAAGGACACGTGAAGAGCTTGCTACAGAAATTACACGTGAAGAGCGCCGCGTTAGAATGGCTCGACTTCGTGCTTCTCAATCACAAGAGCAACGTGAGGCAGCCAGTGAAACGGCTCGGTTGGCAATGCAAAATCGTCGAGCGAATTTTTCTTCTTTGTATTTTCTAATAAACAATTTAACTTAATAAATTCCAAAATCTGCTTATTTATTGCCTTTAACAGCCGGTCGCTATGATTACAACTTTGTATTTTCGCAAACAAAAATCAATTTAAAAAAAACGTTCTGCTACGTAATAGATTTTTTAATTATCTATTTAATATCAGAGCGTTTTTTTAAATTCTTCTTTGTTTGAGAGAAAAACACAAATCTGCAATTGCTTTATTATCACGAGTGCAACAAGGATAGTACAACGTTCTGCTACGTAATAGATTTTTTAATTATCTATTTAATATCAGAGCGTTTTTTTAAATTCTTCTTTGTTTGAGAGAAAAACACAAATCTGCAATTGCTTTATTATCACGAGTGCAACAAGGATAGTACAGTTTCTCACAGTGAGTGCGACGCGAGAAAAAGATGGAACCGGCTGTTAAGGCGGAACAGAGTTCGCCGGGTCAGCTAGTATATATATATATATATATATATATATATATATATATATATATATATATATATATATATATATATATATATATATATATATATATATATATATATATATATATATATATATAAACTAAATAAATAAATTTGTCAAAAAAGTTTTATCAAATTTCACTAAATTTATAATTTTATTTGCCCCCTGTTTTTTCATCGGGGTTGGACTAAATGCAAAGGAATTACTCTTGATGATTTATCTTATATATTCGATATAACAGTCCATATCGTAAAGTGTTCGTAAACACATTTGCATATTGTACGTTTTGCTACTCTTCGTGGCACTCGTTCAAAAAATAATTTAATGAGTCACAATGAGTTATGACCAAGGTGTTGCCGCTTGATCCGGCGAAGAATATATCAATTGAAACCACGTCGCAGATAGTTCATGACTCCCTGGCAACAATATTGCATCATTACTTTCAGGAACGGATGTGACACCTCTGAAGCTGGGAGTTGCTTGCATTCTTTCGACCGTGAAGTTTTTCCTTTCTTTTCCCATTTGAGCTGCAAACATTCACTGTTTAGTTTCACAAAGACGCCATATCCGTTGATTTATGCTTCTAGTTTTTGACATTTCATGTTCATGTTCTCAGTGTACAGAGAGCAAAACAAAGCGTCAAGTGCAATTCGAAGATATTTCAAAGCGTCTGAAATAACAAATTGGAGCAAAAAAAAAGAATTATCAGAATATTGGCAATTTCACGATTTACTTTTTACTAGCCTCGATTCATTTTATTGATAGACTGGTGTATGTATTTGAAAACTGAAAATAGATTATGGTAATTTTGTAGAAATATGGTATTAATTCTCTTCTTTGTGTAGTGGTAACTGTACATGTGAGGCCATTCGTAGTGTATTATAACAGCAGTTTCTAAGATGACGTCACTCATTGTGGCGCAATGGGCCGTTGTGACCATTATGTTGAAAATGTAGTTTTGAAAATACGATGAAAAATTCTAGAAAAGAGAATAATAAATGATACGACCTTATGAAACAAACTGTGATTTTTAATGTGAAGCAAATTTCTCGCCCTTAGTATTTCCACTACAGTACCAAGTACTTCCCCCTAAAGCGCGTCACACATCTTTTAACAGTTTTTGGCGTGAAATTAATAAATAAATAAATAAATAAATAAAGGAATTGCAGTAACAATTCAAATTGTTCAAATATTTAATCAGTAAACAATCAATCGGCTTATTCTCTTTTAGGAATAAATTAATATTATATACCTAGACATACGTAACGGATTTTAACTCGAAATAAATAAAAAAAACACTTACTTTTAATTACAAGGCGCAGTTTCACCTACAAACATTTGCCATTCATGAACTAAAAAATTAGAAATAATACATGAATTAGGAGACATATATTACATTGTTTTTAATAAATTAACTAAGGTACCGGAAGTTAACAATAATGTAAGTCAGATTCTCAAGAAAGTAAATGCTTAAGAATACATACCGTTATTCAAGGTCAAAAGGGCCATCGAAAATGCAGCTGACAGACATTTCCTTTTATCATGTGGCGAACAATTATTTACAAAAAATTATTAGAGGTAATCACAAATATGATAATGTATAAGAAATGCCCGTAAAGTAAATATTGACGACATGAGAAATATTTCAAAAATATTTTTGTTTAATTTAAAAAAAAACAATAAAATAATACATCACAGTGGCATTTATGTCGTGTTGTTAAGTCCAATTAGAACTGTCCGTTTAAAACATTTAAAGCCTAAATCTGGAGCCAAAATTGCATTTGAGCATTTCTGAAAATACGGAATTTGGAGCTATATACATTTACATTAGTATAATTATATTATAAGCAATATTATAAATTGT
This sequence comes from Teleogryllus occipitalis, assembly GCA_011170035.1. Taxonomy (NCBI): domain Eukaryota; kingdom Metazoa; phylum Arthropoda; class Insecta; order Orthoptera; family Gryllidae; genus Teleogryllus; species Teleogryllus occipitalis. The sequence continues at coordinate 244,346 of BLKR01001686.1, read as the reverse complement.
ATGTGTATATTAATGTGCTACTCAATTGCCACCAATCAGTCGGGAATCAATGCTGTACAGATCTAATTTCGTCGGCCCTTATTTACTGAAAAATATTATATGTTATTGAAAGAATGGTCTACTGTAGTTTGAGATAACATCATTAAGTTCACTTTTACACCCGTAGAACTCCCAGTCTTGGTTTCTACGACAAGAAAATAAGAATTCTTCAATTACACTAAAAATCTTAAAGTGCTCGGTGGAACGTATTAATATTGTTTAATCATTCCAAAAATTTGTATCAGTTATTTTCTTATAAAAGTAATTATCAGAAGAAGAAATCGAAAAAATATACTGAGAAAATAATTCCCCGTGGCGTCCAAGACACTTCCGGGATATCTAGTGTTAAATCTAGTGCTATGTAGTGCTATGTAACATTGCAGTTAAGTGGCTATTAAATAAAAAGTTCCAGATGTGTGCACCTAAATGTGTGTTATTCTGATTAACGGCATTCTACTTGATAAAAATATTGAGGCAGGAATACGCAGGACAAAAAATATAACCCACAATATACATGACTAACATTGTTACGCTACACAGGTTAGAATTCAGCCGTATTATAATAAAATAATTAGACACTTTTTCTTAAAAATATACTTAACTTATAAACAAAAGTGTCTTCCATTCGGAAACACGAAAAGAATCCATAGAAAAATAATTTCAAAACATTTTTTAATTTAACAAAAGTAGTCGACAAGAAGCAATGAATTCGCGTGTTTCGAGCAACGGTAACTTTACGAGACCGTGAGGACGACAAAAATGATTGAAATAACATGCTGGAGCTAAAGTAGTGTGCTCCAATGTCTTCCAAACGAGATTTCAGATAGGTCAGAATTCAGAACGCGCACTTTGAATTTTCCCATTATGGCCAGGATTTTGGCCCGATTCAACTAGTGTGCGCCGGGAGAATTTGGAACCAGATCACGGACATCAGGCGAGGACTTTATCCAGAAGCAAGATTCTGCTGCGTCAACGGAGAAAGTTCAACGGGGCGCCATCGAACGAAGAAGTGAAGAGCGCACGAAGACCTACGAATGATTAACAATGTTTTATAACTATTGTAATATAGAGAAAACTTCTCATAACCAAAGATCAATTCATTTTTGATTATCAATGTAATAATTGTTTAACTTGCAACAGAATCATAATTGATATTATAATAAATTCTAATTTGTTAAGTTGAAAGAAAGCTGATTATCATTGTTCGATACGTGCAATCCAGCATTTTAATAATATTTTCAGATTCCTCGCCACTTTGTATGGATGGCAGATTGAATAATTGGTTGCTTCGAACCCCAATTAACTGAGCTAGCACAACATAATTTTGGGAGGTGAGATATTTAAATTACGTAGGAATCATTAGGTTTCAAGTATAACCTTTTCCTGGCGCCCGAATCATATTTATCAGTAATAATTATGTTTCAAAATGTCGCTCCAAAAGGGACTTGTTTTTTTAAAATATAAAGACGGGGCTAATTTCATATTGGCACCAGTCAACGTCAGGCATGTTTCAGTATATTAAACAGTGCCTTTACTATTAACAGTTGGAAAAGTTTGAAGAAAAAACTGGGAGCCATTTTAGAGAAAGTGGCGTTGGAGCAATTCTGAAAATACGGAATTTTGAGCTCATTTAACAAAAAACTATTGAACTTTTGAGAAACTTTATTTTGCATTTTTTAAACCACATGTACTTATAAATAAAATAAATTGAAGAAATTGCCTCTAATGTAAATATTACCGACTTAAGAGACAAGTAAAAATTGTTTCTTTGTAATTTTTGAAAAAACAAAAGAATAGAACAATATAGCGTTCATGTAATCCTATAGAGTTCTTTTGGCACTAACCTTACCAAAAATTTAAAGAAAAGATTTGGAGTCGTTTTTGAGGAAATCTTGTTTTTTGTTATATTTTTAAAATGCAAATATATGATGCACTATTGCACGAACACTACTACAATTAAAAAAAATGCATGACCTTAATGAGAGAACCACAGACCATAAATTTCATTTGAAGGAAAAATCTGTCTTCAATTTTGTAGTTGTTGGAAGACGCCGAAAAAAATTCAAACTTTTACAATTTTCGAAAATTCAGAGTTAACCGTGAAAATCGGACCTATGGCCTTTAAAGGTGTATTTTGCTATATTCTTCCAATAAATTTAAAGAAAAAAATTTGATACCGTTTTTGAGAAAATTTTGAAAATGTCCAGCGGGCCTTATATAAAGTACCCCAATTTGAAAGAACGATTTTTCAAAATTTCAAAGCTTCGTGCGCGCATGAGATCATGCGTATGGTTTAGGTGCTAGTAGTGTTCACAGACGGACGGACGAGCGGACGGACGGACCGACGGACGGACGAACAGACGGTCAGACAGACGATCAGACGGACGTTTTGAAGAAGACAACATTTTTTCGGTATCATGGGACCCCAAAACGTGAATTTCCGTCGAAATCTTGAAATCGATTTTCCGCAGCATACATAATTTGCTCTATACTCTTGCTGTTATATTACTCCGTATATACGTATGGATACGTGAAAGTAAAAGTGTTCTGAATGTTTCATTGAATCTGTGATTTGAATGGGGAAAGAAGTCCCTTTCTCCATAGTTCTGTAATTGTTGCAGGAAAAAAAAGAACTTAATAACATCGACAGTGTTTATCTGGGACATTTATGTTTTACACGTAAGTTGCAGTACTACTCATTATTGACTTCTTGGATTACTCTGTAACTTCAAATTTGCGATTCTGTGATGCACATAACTGTTTTTATACCTTGGACTTATTTCCTTTATAAAATAATTATGAAATATTTAAACAAATCATTTTATTACAATTTTTTGGACTTATGAATCAATATACACATAAAATAATAATGTTAAGGGGGCGAGGGGGGCCGTGGGCGAGCGCTTGGAAGTGCTGGCGGGGGCGGGGGCGGGGGCGTTCGCGGAAGGCTCGCCCTCGGTAAAGAGCCGGCGGAGGACGCGAAGTCGTAACGCTGCAGCTTCCGGCAGGACGCGTCGTGGCGCAACAGTCCTCGCTGCAACTAGGCGCGACCTCCACTCCGCCCACAGCGCGCGCCGGCAGATGAACGCAACGGCACATTTAACTTTCGACGATTGTATGGAACAGGGATGGCCATCGCTCCGCTCGTTTGGGCAGGGAGGCGGCACCATGAGAACGCCCGGGCCATAGCTGACCCGGCGAACTCTGTTCCGCCTTAACAGCCGGTCCCATCTTTTTCTCACGTCGCACTCACTGTGAGAAACTGTACTATCCTTGTTGCACTCGTGATAATAAAGCAATTGCAGATTTGTGTTTTTCTCTCAAACAAAGAAGAATTAAAAAACACGCTCTGATATTAAATAGATAATTAAAAAATCTATCTAATTATACTTCACTTCACTTTTTAACACGCTTTTATGAGCTTCATTTGTATCTTTGCTTGATTGCTTGCTTGTTCTCCGCTGCAGAACGCTTCTGCACAGAAAACTTTGGCGAAAAGGCGCGAAAACAAATGCGTGAAAACGTGCGAAAACGTATGAAAACGTGCGAAAACCCTCGAAAAGGTACGAAAACCCGCGAAATCACGCGAAAACGTGCGTTCTCACGCAGGAACGCTGTCGAACGGGATAAACAGTATCCTATGTCCGTCTCCTGGCTCTAAGCTTCCTGTTCACCAATTTGCAGCCAAATCGGTAGAGCCGTAGAGAGAACTCGAGATCTGTGGAGGTAGAAAGATTTAATAAATATTCGTGGTCGCGACGCACGCTAGAGATGCATGCAAAACGTTGGTGATTAGGGAAAAGCTAGGAGGGCAACTGAAATGACACTGTCAGGTTCAACTCATTCCACCATCGATTAGTAGAATCGGTTTAAATTGCTTAGGGCATTAATTGATGTCACTTCAGTGCCTCTGACCGGGAGGTCCTAGGGTTTGAGTTCCAACGGTCGCAGGATTTCCGATAAGAGCTACGTAGCTAGAACGAATTCATCTCCTGTCTGGTGGAGAATTCTAGTGTCTGTAGCTTCCCGCGGTTTCTCAGATCAACATTAGGCAAATGCTGGAGAAGCACTCTAAAAACGGGCCACAGACATACATTCACTACACTAACACATCTTTCGGGAAACCTGTCTCGAGCTTGTCCCGATTGGGGCGGTGCCTCGCTGGTGGGAGATATCTGTTTAGGAATCCCACAGAAAAACGAAAATAAGTTGTCGAATTGTAAGTCGACGCTGGATCTCGCCGTCCATCGGGGGAAGATCATCGCCACCTCCCGCGATAAAACACTCACGACACTTACGGGACCAATGACCGAGGCAGCTAACGCACCCAGAAATATCAATTAATCATTCAATCGATTATTAACTTAAACAGAAAAAATCGGGTTTATTAAAATAATTGTCAAAGTTCAAAATTATTTTGTAGAAACAAATTAACGAGGGTATTATGTATTATTTAATTATCCTATAACAGTACGTATTTTCTCACATTATTTGTACCTTTTCCAATTATCGATAAAGCAGAGATTTGAACGAAAACCAGACCTTTGTCATTGCATTGACCTTACTTTGCACTATACCCAAAACAAAATTAAAGAAAAATATTGAACCCGTTTTGCGAAAGTCTCGATTTTAAAATTCTCTTTATTGCATACAAAATACCACGAAAACAATTTTTGAAAATTATACCTTACTCCCAGTAAAGATCTACGTATAACTAATATTTTTCATTAAGAAAAATCCCTATCTTCAATAATATAGTAGGGTATTGTGTAGTGAATAGTGTAGTAGTTGTACTGTAGTAGCAATATTGTAGGAAGACGAATAATTTTTTATATATACAATTTTCGAAAATCCACAGAGATCAAAGAAAATCGGAATGGCGTCATGTTTTTTAGTATACGTAGTTTTGGGTGACAAAAAATCAAACAAAATACTTTGAATAGTTTTCAAAGAGGTGGTGCAACAATTGCTCTCACGTTCTCGCGTTATTTATAACATTTCAGTTTTCGGAAATTTAGAGAGTTCAACGAAAATGAGACCCAGTTCTTTTAAGCACCCCTTCTTCTATGAGTGGAAAACATTTGGAGCGGTTTTTGAGAAAAGGTTTTTTTTATAAATTTATAATTCATTTCAAGAGATTGCATTATTTTCAATAATCACGCGAAAACTACTCGTTAAAAAAATGTGACCTTTTTTAAAGAGCTGATTTTTGGGACATACTTTGCCTAACATAAAAACCTCTGTTTTCAATTTTGTAGTTTTGAGATGTTAACTTTTTGCAATTTTCGAAAATAGGAAGGGTTTTCTGAAAATTGGACTAGAACCAAAGCTTTTACTGTTCCGTGAAACATATGAGGAGAAAGTTTCACAAATGAGGAGAAAATGTCACAAACATTAGAACCATTTTAGAGAAAGAATGTTTAAAACATTTTAAATATTGTCTGTATTTCGCGCAATTTTTCGCAAAAACTATTCATATTTCCGAAATATTGAACATGACATTATTTAAAGATGTCTTTAAAGAACAGATTTCATTCAGAAAAAAATGTCTATCTATAGTTGCAGAAAGACGACCAAAACATTGCACTTTTGCAATTTGCGAAAAATGGGAATTTCAACGAACATGAGATCTGCATCATTACCTTACGCGTCCCATACGCCAACCAAAGAAAATGTTTAATAAAAATTTTTGGAGTCCGTTTGGAAACGTTTTTGGAAATGTTTTTGAGGCTTCGCATAACGCACCCTCAAAAATCAAGATATTCGGTTGGAACTCCCGTAACCTCGGGTTCGTCCACATCGATCGGGCAATATCAATTTTGAGAAAATCGGCTGAACAGTGATTAGGTACTAGCGTTGACCACAGACGATCGTACGAACAAACAGAAGCTTTACCGTCAATCGATTTTTCGGTATCACAAACCCATAAAACATGGATTCTGTCTGCACTACGTGTTAGAGGAAGTAATTTACTAGAAACAGCAACAGGATTTATTCACTTTTTCGCCCAGCAAAAAGAGTTTTTCAGCCAAGAAAGTAGCCGTTTTCCGACGCAGGTGTACATCTTATTTTCTTCTTACGAAGTACCATGAGTCAACAACTCCGTATCTGATTGATTGATTGATTGATTTTTTTATTTTTTCGTGTTTCCGGGCGCGTCAACTGCTTAGGTCATTAGTCCCGTGAGTGTAGTGCATGTTTTTCTCTCGGGAGATGGCGGTGATGTTCCCCCGCTGGATGGCGAGATCCGGCGCCGACCTACCGTCGGCTAGTGGGGTTTCCCCCTAACCAGGACTCTCCCACCAACAGGGCACCGCCCCAGTCGGGACAAGCTCTAAGCTCCCGACCGGTCTCCCGGAATATGTGGTAGTGTAGTGCATGTTAGTGTAAGTGTGTGTGTGAGGGGAGAGGATAGGACAAGGAAGAGGAAGGACAGATCGCGCGCGGTCCGTGGCCCGTTTGGTAGGGTACTGCTCCGGCATTCTCCTGGTGTTGATCGGAGAAACCACGGAAAACTACCGATCAGAGCAGCCGGCCGCTAGAATTCTCCTCCAGACAGCAGCTGAATTCGACCTGGCTGAAAAGCTAGTGTCGAAAATCCTGCCGCCGTGGGGAGTGGGAACCTAGGACCTCCCGGTTAGAGGCGCTGCAGTGACATCAGTTGATGCACTGAGCTACCGCTCCCGGTGCAACTCCGTATCGAGGACGTACGAGATGTGGATTATGAGAACTGAATTTTCTGTAAGCTACAGTAAATAACATTCACCTCTCGCACATACTCCTAAATATGCGGTAAATAAGAAATTCCTAGTCATTTTAGGACCCCCGGAGTTCCTTAGACTTCTACAGAATACAAAAAACATCCTTTCCTGTATTTACTAACATCAATTGCAAATCGATCCATCGTAATTTACGAATAGGTGTAGAGTTAATAGAGATCCTGAGAGCAATTATCGAGACAGTCAGTAAATCGCCTCGAGATGTGATCTTGACGGTACAGACTGTGGGTCTTGGCACTGTTTCAACCACCATTGACAAGATTTTGGCGTCGGGAACTCCATGAAGTTTGGCTGCCTCCTGATGGGTCCATGTTCACCATGTTCATGTCATGGACATTTCTATGAATTACGTCTCATTGTTGTGAGATGATTTAGCTGTATGAAAAGCAGTTATAATTGTCAAATTTGTTTTGATATTATCTTGAAAACATTTAGTTTTCACACCAAATGTTCTACGATTTGTAATGAGTTTTACAAAAATGATGACTAGATGGGTTAATTCGGAGAGAAATTGTGATATTAATAGTATCACATAACCATTACTAAAGGCGACAAAGTACATGTTGTTTTAGCACCACTTGTTTTCTTTTTCACTGATCACCGGTATATAATGTTTAAAGCGTCGAATCCGTCAATTAACATATAATACACAACAATAAAACTTATTATTGTGTATTAGCATTATTAATTTGGTAAATTTCTACTAAGTTTGGAAACTCAATAATCACAATTAAATAACGATTTCCAAATTTCGCTTAAGGTAGGGGTCCTTATACATCGGCCGCTAACAGTTCACGGAGTGCAGATGGAATAATAGCTTGTGTCTCCTCGCTATAATTCTCCTTTGGTTGTTTCGTTTTCTGGCACATGTCACAGCAGATATTTTTAAGGACCTCCTCATACGCTTCCAAAAACATGCCACTGCCAAAGTAATCAAAATGCGCGTGGGTTCAATCGATTAATTTCGACCTCACGTTCTATGGAACCCATGCATTGTATTTATTTGTCGATTTCCTGACCTTCCTCACCAAAATTCTTTAATATAATTTCCATTGTCTCTTCTTAGTTTCATTGTTGGTCACTCCGTCCATATGTTGTTGTTCATCAACTTTTAGAGATCTAGCTCCAATTTATCCGCTGACTGAAAAATTCCAATTGCCGGATGCTCTGATCTGCAGTTTCCGTGGCTTCTCCGATCAGGCGAATGTCGGAGTAGTACCTTAACAAACGGGCGGGCGGTATTTCCTTCCTGATCATTGCCCTCTCTCCCCTCTCTCTTCCGCGCACACACACCACACATGCCCCACATACCTCACAGATCGGGAGCTTAGAGGTGGGCCGGCTGAGGTGGTTTCCACTGGCGAAGATATATAAAGACAGGAAACTCGCAAACCGCTTCTCATTGCCCGGCATTTTGATGGGGAAAGGGATCCATACCAGGGCATTTGGACTGCTCTTTCTGGTTTGGTTATTAAATATAAACTCTTCGGTTTTCTGGATAAAGACGTTAAAGCACTGTAGTTCATGTTGTAAATATGAAGGAAAAGGCTTCTGTTAGCAGACGGTTTCATGGCCAGATTATAAAGTTTCCTAGGCTTATGCGGCATGCTTTATGGATTATGAGATCGAGAATACTGAGCCATATTATGCTTCTATACACCTAATTACTCATTTAACTGGACAATACTCGTTGAAAAACAATTACTAAATATTATTTGAAAATCAAATTTTTGGTCGGTTGCGAACCACCGTCAAGTACGGACCGGTGGAGTGCAGCGAGTTACACACAGTTAGGTTAAGTGAATAACTTTTTTTTTCTGTTCAAACAGTATTTGAAGTGATAGTGCCTTATTCAATACTAGAAAAGTAGTTTACAAGTAACCGGGTGGTTTATCTGCCTTCTACTAATCTTAGAGAAATGGATACCTCAAAGGAAATGCAAGGCAACAGAGTGACTTCAGAACATCAACAGAAATCTTATGGTAATGTTCTACAGGTCAGCATGAACCCCAAAAAAGAAAGTGCCATCATTATTGATTCTGTGGAAGGATTTAATGTGCAAGACTATACGATAGCAGTTGGACAAATAGTGGGATCCAAAAATATTCGCTATGTATCACGTATTTCACAAGGTAGAATGTCTTTACCTCTGCAATCCAAGTGTAACTGAAAACGTGACTACAGAAAATTCAACAAACAAAATATAGATAAAAAGCATGAACTTGAACTAAGGTCTCTGGTGACTAAGACCAAAAGAGTTATCTTCTCAAACGTTTATCCTGTTATACATAATTATATATTTATTGAAAAGCTTAAAGAATTTGATATTTACTCCAGTGCAATTATTACTTACACCAAAACAGGTATAAACAATCCTAGTTATCAGCATATTTGAAGTTTCAGAAGACAAATATATCTCCAACCAAGTGAAATTAAGAAGCTCCCTGGACGTTTCCCAATTATTTATGACTGTACAAAGTATTATATTTGTTTCAACTGATAAAATAAGTTGTTCCTTGTGTCAACAAGAGGGTCATACTGCTAAACATTGTACAAGCTTAGTCAATGACCAGTCAAGAATCGATACTATATGTCTCGAACCGAATGAAAAGCAAAGTCTAGATAAAAATATGGAAGCAGACAGTGCTATAAAGGATATGGTTCATAACAATAATTTGACTGCTGCTACTCAAATTTAATTTTAAAAAATTACATTTGCGTAATTTTTGAAAAATAAAAGAATATACCAAAATAAACTTTACGCCATACTGAACAGTGCCAGTACCGCTAACAGTTGGAAAAGTTTGAAGAAAAAAATTGAAGCCATTTTAGAGAAAATAGCATTTGAGCGTTTCTGAAAATACGCAATTTTGAGCTCATTTAACAAAAAACTGTTGAGTTTTCGAGAAACTTTATATGATATTATTGAAAGCACATTTACTCATAAATATAATGATGTGAATAAATCGCCTCTAATGTAAATATTACCGACGCGAGAGACGAGTAAACAATTAAATTTTTGTAGTTTTGGAAAAACAAAACAATAGAGCTAGATAGCGTTTATGTCATCGTATAGTGTGCATTTGGACCTACCCCTACCAAAAATTTAAAGAAAAAATTTGGAGCCATTTTTGAGAAAATCTTTCTTTTTATATTATTTAAGGTCGCATGAACATTTAGATCATTAGCGATCACTATTGGAGTTAATGATTTCAAAATTCAAAATTTCAAAATTTCATAATTTCAAAATTTTTCAAACTTTCAAAAATTCAAAAGATTTCAAAATTTCAAAATTCAAAACTTAAGTAGTATATGATTTAGTGTAGGGATCACAGAATTTTGAAAATGTGCACACAATTCACTTTTCCCCATAGCCCGTCATACGCAGTTTTTTAACTGTTTTTTGACGTAAAATAAATAAATAAATAAATAAATAAATGATATGGTAACAATGAAAATGAAACGATATGGTGATGATAAGGGGTGAAAGGATCAACACAAATACAACCATGCCTGAGGCGGGACTGAAACCCATGACCCTTTGGTCCGAAATTGCCACGACGCAATTGCCTTAGCGATCTCGTTCGCCCGATCGGCAACGAAAGTGTTTGTTTTTGTATGTTTTTAAAACTTGCAAATACATTGCACGAAACTACACTTTTGCAAATACACTATTGCACGAAAACTACTAAAATTTTCAAAAAAATGACTTGGAGTTAATGAAAGAAGTATTTATGGACAACAAATTTCATTTGAAGGAAAAATATTTTTTTCAATTTTGTAGTTGTAGGAAGACGCCCAAAAAATTCATACGATAAAGTAAAATGGAAATCAACCGTGATATAAAATAAAACGCCACAAAATAAAAGCTAATAAATCTTTGATAATAAAGTGTGAGAACTTACGCGTAGGGAACAAAGAGTAACATGAAATAATTTCTTAACATATATCTCAAATAGACCCAAATGAACACCACAAAGTACAAGATGTGTGGACTATTTCGCAAGAGGACAGTTCCGAAAGAAACAGCCCTTTGACAATAGGTTTGTTTGAGAGATTAGCTCGTTGCATTTGCCAATTCATTATTATTTGGAGAGCATGCTATACACTTCTATTAAATAGTTTATGATGTGTCGATAATTTCAAAGCAAATTTTTTAAAGTGAGAAAATAATGAAAAAAATAGATAATTCTAGTTCGTCGGCATATGCCATGTATAGTGGAAGATACGCACGTGTCCACAAACCTCTTTCAGCCTTGAAAATGTAGTAGGATTGACATTCTGAAGACAAGTTTCTCTTGTGCATCACGTGCCTCCGCGCAGACGAGAGGATAATGTCCCTTTGGAGAGCTCGGGAAACAAGAATCACAACTCTGACAATCTGTTCACAAAAACTGGATTCTTCCCCCTCACAAAAGTGAGAAACCTCGTGTAAGGGAAATGCCACTAACTTCATTCTATTACGTTCTTCCGTTAATTATTATCTTACGATGTAATACGTAGAGCGTCAATTACCTAACGACATAATGCAGCCTACGACCGCGAGAGAAGTGCCTATGAATTTGTTAAATACCAAATTTAAGTAGTATATGACTTAGTGTAGGAATCATAGAATTTTGAAAATGTGCACACAATTCACTTTTCCCCATAGCACGTCATACGCAGTTTTTAACTGTTTTTTTTGACGTAAAATAAATAAATAAACCCAACAACTCTGGTAAAATACAAAAAACAATGAAAGAGTTTCGATTTCGTCTGATGAAAGCAAATATTTCATTTCTTGTACCATCTATTCGGCCTACTCTTATATTGTGCTTACCGATTAAATCCTCATACTCTGTGTGTAACTGCTTACGACACATCTGACGTCATGCCACAGCCAGGATCCAAAGTGGAGGCCGCCCGCCAATGAATATTTGTCATTCATTTGTAACGTTCTGGAAGAGTAATTATAAGATATCTTGCTATGATAAGGGTTAGACGCGTTAAGTCTAAGAATATTTAGTAAAATCACAGAAATCTAATTTGTTTATATCTTTTGGCAGGAAGTCAATGAAAACATGTCTAAATTTCGGTCTTATTATTAAAAAGGTCTAATAAAATTTGGTCATGTAAATTTGGTGATGTAACATTAGTACACAATATAATGTCATCCAAGTTATCATTATATCAGTATGTTATTTTTATGTGTTAAATGAAACCACAATGTGTTAATGGATTTTATGTGTTAAATAGAGTGGTAAGCTTAATCAACAAAGTTCATAAAGTATATAATAAGAAACTAAGGGTGCCTAATGGAATGCCACAGACTTTCTCGTACTCGCCCGATTCCTAACTTCTTTGGTCTGGGATAGCTTATCGGTTTTCCCCCATCCTCTTCTCAGATGCCTTCTGTTGCCACCCAAACTATATTTTTCCACATTTCTCAATTATTCGGTCCCCTAAAACTGAAACACAACTTTAAAAATATTATAGAAGAGTAAAACCTGGTACAATATGGATATTTTGAATGATTTTCGTTTACCGTTACAAATAAGTTCGACAACGAAAATATCTATTTTTTAAAATGTTAATCCCTTGCATTTTTAAATTTATTATTATTATTATTATTATTATTATTATTATTATTATTATTATTATTATTATTATTATTATTATTTATTACTATTATTTTTTCATCTTTCAAGTATTATTGGTTAAATTATTGGGAACGGATTCTGAAACTCAAGAAAGCCTGTGCAGATGATTTTCTCCCCCTTACGTCACATACAGTTTTTGACTAAATAAATAAAAATTTGGAGCCGTTTTTTCAAAACATGTTGTTTGAGCGTTTCCAAAAATGCACATTTTGAAGCAAATTTTGACCAAAACTTTTCCGATTTCCAAAATCGTTGATAATATACATATTAACGGCATGAAAGGTATTTTAACAAATATTCTGCAATTTTTGAAAAAAAGAAAAAAAGGTATTGTGTCATGTTCTTCACTTAATTTAGCACTATATTTCCGGTTTTGCTCCCTTCCTTACCAGCTGCCATCTATCGCCGCCCTAACAACATTTTTTTCTCATTTTCTCAAATTTCCAATCCCCTATTGGTAGAACTGAAAAATACACACACATATATATATATATATATATATATATATATATATATATATATATATATATATATATATATATATATATATGCTTATAGCGTGATAGTATGAATGCTCGTTAAGCGAGCTTAAAATTCTCAAGAAGATCTTTTGGGTATGAGAAAGGTCTGAACCATTGACACAATGAATCAGATAAAATACGAATAAAATGAGCATATATTCAATGAAAAAATCAACACAATTATATAATAGGATTATGCACTTTAAATAGTTGGCCACAAAAAAACAGAAAACAAGGCAAAACAAAATATTGGCGTCTCCTCGACTGCCTGAACACACTTTCACCATCTACAATTCACAATTTGCTCATTCCTCTTTCTGAATTTTTTTATCTACTACATTACTTTACCCTTTCTACTCTCTAGTTTTTCCGTGCACGGCTTTTAAAAAAAATTTACCCCTGTTTTAAGGTATCCCGTTCACAGGTGCTAGCCTTGGGCTTCGCACTCACTAAAACACTGTGAACTTTAAAGAAAAAAAACAACAAAAAAAGTAACATACACGATACTTAAGTCTGACCCCTTTACATATCACAGAAAACAATTACTTCTAACACAATACAATAAACTATGACTTTTCCAGATAACATCAACTGTACAACATGTGAAAATCATGAATTATTTAAGTAAAATTGTACAAGGTATGGCCTCTTTGAATGAATTCAACAACACGCGCAGTAAATGAACTTGAAACTGCCACTCACATCGTTCGGAATACTTCTCCCACCTATTCTGGACTTTTCACCCACTTTTAACACGAATTGTCATGTATTTACTGCTATTCTCTTTCCCCAACTGATCGCCGCATAAAAGTTGCCAGTTCTTTTACCTCAATAGCTCCGCATCGCTTGCCTGTAGGTAACCTTGGGGATTTTCTGCAGCCCAGCGTCTTCGCTTGCTGTCCCTCGACGTTACCAGTTTCCTTCTCTTGAACTCTGGACTCCGTCACGCCTCCAATTTCCCCACCCTTCTCCCGTTCTCCGGACCCGTACGATTCTCGTTCCAATCCAAATCTTTCTCACCTACGCTTCGCTCTTCCTGGGGTCGTCCTTCTTCTGCCGCGCCTCGTACAAGTTTGTTCGCGCTTCCAGCCTCGAATAATTAATGTTGCTGAAGTTATGCTTTAAATGCTCGGCCTACCTACCACACTTTGTGCGTGTGTGGTCTCAGCGTACAATATGAGATGCTGGATTTAGTTAATGTCTTTCTGCACAAATTCTACAAATTTGAAATTATTTCGAAGTCAGTCACTTCACTTGCTCTCTCAAATATTGTGAATGTTAATGCGAAGAATGTTCGTGCACTCCACTTCTTAATTACATCACTTTCGAAGATACGCTTCTCAAGCTAACTTTTAACTACCAAGTTAAAATAAACTCCTATGCTATCAAATTACAATCGCCTTCAGAACTCAGTCTAGTCACCGTCGCTGATGCAATCAAAGAGAGCTCAGTCTAGTCGCCGTCGCTGCTGCAATCATAGAGCTCAGTCTAGTCGCCGTCGCTGCTGCAATCATAGAGGGCTCCTCCGAGGCGCGCCGCGATACTTATGGTACTCGCGCCTGGGGAAATCTTGTAGGGGTGAATATTCTCCTCTTTTCGTGACCTCCAGGAAAAACATTATTCGCTAGTTCGGGCGTTAGAGTTCGAAAAGCTGTGGGTAGATGGCGCGTTTACAAGCCATCGCTCTGCCGCGTACCCTACTCCTCTCTGTTCGTGGGCTTCCTTTCGTAGCTGATGGTGGCGTTATGGGATTGTCTAATCCCATGACGTCACATATAAACACATATTTGTTGTATGTTTGTGTTGCACTATTCATGTAGTAAGCGTCTGCGCCTGTTGGTCGATGACTGCAGTAGGGATCATCACAAACACCCTGTGGTTTACGTCACCGAATGTATTCTAACGTCCGTCACCACGGGAAGGCCGGTGGTTCGTCTTGCTTTTAATGCCGCAACTCTTGATTCTGATGCCGACAGATTGAAGAATTTGTGTACATTGGAATATTGATATATTCAAATGAATATACATACACGAGTACATTAGTACATATAGGAATAATATTCCGACCATTTTCACCTGATTTCAAAAAACAAAATGTTAAAGAGATGGAAGAAGACGACCTTCAATAAAAAAGTAAATACCAATTCAACATTTTTTAAAGTTCATTTTCTCAAAGAAGATAGTATTAGAACACTCTGTCAAAACCGCCTTGAAAATTACATTACAATGAAACAAAGAGACAACAACATAAACCAAAAGTGAAATGATATAAAAGAAGCAATAATTAAAGCAGCAACAAAAGTATTGGGCACAAGAAAGAAGTCGTTTAATAAGAGAAGATTAAAATACTAGGACGACGAAATAAAAGAACTAATTAATAATAAGAAACAAGCTTATATAAAGCTGATGAATTCTCCAGAAATCAAGATTTAAGAATAAGCTACAAAAGATCAGCTATAGTAAGAAAGAAAGTAAAGCAAATAAAACAGGACAGCTGGGAACAATACATAAATGAAATAGAGCAGGATGTACATGGAAGACAAGATAAAACATATAAAATAATGAAATACTTGAACAAAGAAGATAAAGATAGTCCAGAGATAAGTGCAATATCAGAAGATAATTGGCTACAGAACTATATGGGAAATTCTATGGGCTGATAAAGACGATATTAACTGGGTTCTTCCGGAAGCAGACGCTAATGAAGACTCAATAACGATGGAAGAACTACAGGAAGAGGTAAAACTTAGCAATAATAAGACACCGGGTTCGGATAGAATCAATGTAGAACTACTGAAATGTGCAACAATTGGACTTAAAATGAGAACCCTATATAAGAAGCATATATAAATATGTGCTGGAAGAATGCATATATTCCAGAAGAATTGATCATATCTCATGAATGTCCAATAAATAAAAAAGGGAAGCAGACATGAATCTAAAAACTAGCGATGCATTAGTCTATTCAATGTTTGCTACAAATTACATACAAGAATAAGAAATTAAATACTATTACCAATATTTGATGCCAAGGTAATAGAGGCCCAGGATAGTTTCCGGAAAAGGAGATCATCCTCAGATTAAACGTCAACACAATACTACCTATTTTGATTTTATAGCCTATAAAAAACATTTGATAGAGTAGATAGAGGCAAATCATTGGAAATACTGAGACGAAGAGGAACTCTAGCACATCTAAAACGAGCTGTTCAAAGCCTATATATAAACAATTAAATACAAATTAAAATGGCATATGGCACAAATAAAATGTCCAAAGTAAACCAAGGTGTTAGACAAGAGTGCCCAGTTTTTAAAAATATTTTTACATAGACGAAGTAATCAGAAAGTGGTCGAGGTAACGAAAAAGTTGATGAATCCTGTTGCTTGTAGATAAGAAATTCCTTCCTCTAGCACATGGCGTAACCTGAATCCATGTTTTGTAGGTCCTTGATACCGAAAAATCGATTGACGACAAAACGTCTCTGCGTCCGTCTGTGGTCAACGCAAGCACCTAAACAATTCAGCCGAATTTCTTCAAAAATGATATTTCCAGATCGATGTGAAGATACTCAAGGATTCAGAAAAGTCAAACATACATTTTGATTTTTGAGGGTACTTTACATGAAGACTCAAAAACATTTTCAAAATTTTCTGAAAAATGGCTCCAAATATTTTGATGGAACTTGTCCTCGAACAGCGTAAAGAACGCTTAAAAGAATGGTACATGTTTCATGTTCGTTGAAATCCCACATTTTGAAAAAGTGCAATATTTTGGGGCGTCTTTCTATAATTTCAATATAGAGATTTTTCCTTAATGAAATCTGTTCCTTAAAGACAGATCTCGAAATCAGGTCATGTACAATTTTTCAAAAATATGAGTAGTTTTCGCGCAATTTTGCGCGAAACAAAGTCGATTTTTAATTTGTTTAAAACACTTTTTTCTCTAAAGCGGCATCAATATTTTTCATTAAAATTTCTCCTATGTATCAAGGGACGATAAGAACTATTGTGCTAGTCCCATTTTCAGCAAACTCTCTGTTTAATCGAAAATTGCAAGAAGTTAACATTTCAAAACTACAAAATGTAAGATAAAGATTTTTGTCTCAGACAAAGTCTGTTATAAAAATTCAGTTCTTTAAAAATGGTCATGAAAATCGAGTAATTTTCTGCGTAATTTGTGTCTAAAATTTCTAAAATAATAATTTTCTCAAAAACCGCCTCTATTTTTTTCATTAATTTTTTTCTCATTGTTTGTAAAATCACAGGGTAAAAAATATGGGGCTAGGCTCACTTTGGCGATATCTCCCTATTTTCGGAAATTGCAAAAATTGAATGTTGGAAATATTGTGTTGTGACGATCACATTTTTAAGCGTCGGCCGAGTTACCACGGCAAGCCTTACCGTTCTTCTCTAGCGTAATGGTATGTCTCACGGCTAGTTAACTCGGTGGACCTGAGAGTGTGTGAGCGAAATAATTTTTGCTGGCTGGAAACACTATAGTATGTTTATGTAGTAGTATAATATACTTATAAATATTCTTATAAATTCATTCTAATCTTTTTTTAAATTTATTTTTATTATAAATTTGCAAAGCACAATAAAACGTTTGACATAAAAATAACCTCCGGAGGCGCTCCGCTAAGACAGAAAGAATATAAAATGAAAAGTTAGAAGAATCAACGAAATAAAAATAAATTCGTTTTCATGAAATCCGCCACGGCATCCGTTGTTCCTCGAAGTTCAGTTTGATTCTTCTAGTCGCAGGCGATTCCTTTGGTTTTATGATTTGGAAATCACCACTCAAGAAACCTGTTCGCCTAAAGTAACACGTATGCGTGTCCTTGAACCAGCGTTTCCCCGAACACCTCCAAATCTCCATGCGTTGATGGTGGGAAATTCCCTGATGCGTCCGTGCTCCGAAAGTCATAAAGGACCTACCATGAACATGTTCGCCAAATTTTTCGTTCACAAGACAGGAAATGCCTCCTCTTCTGATGTTGCGTCTTCGTATGCATCATGGGAAACCTGTTGACGACGGCCTTTTTTTAAATTAACAAACCTGTAGCAAAAAGATAAAATCAAAATCTTCTTCCTTTCCCTAGAGAACAGTATCTTTTAACCCAACCAAAACATTTTGATATTCCAAAGATACTCATAATTGAGGTTTTTCGTGAATTAAACGCGTAATGTTAATGGTGCTTGTTATCGTTTTACCGTGTCGTTGTCCGCTGGAACTGACTGAAATAACGTGAAAACTATTTATATTGTGAAACAAATTTACACATAATTTAAAGATCTAACAGTGAAGAATAGTTTTCATTTACTAAAATCTCCTTCTTCAATAAAATTGCTATAGAAGAGAGTACAAAATTAAACATGTGAAATGATCAAAAAATTGAGAGGCTATAATTAAATCGGATAGAACTGACATTTATAATGAGGTAACATGCTCCGTTAGAGAAAACAATAAATTAGAAGAAAAATGAGTTTTGAAATTATTTGTAAAAATAATTTTTTAAATTATATCTATAAAAATTGTAAAAATGAAAAAATCTGGAACAGGTTTGGAGATAGAAGATGAGTTATTTACGACAATATGGTTTTGATGTGTTAAAATTCACCTGCTCTGTTAAAAAAAAATCCTTTAAATGTACGATACAAAACATACGATGATATTTAGATTAAAATGTCAACCACAACAAAATCAATCTTAACTACGTTCCACAGAAAAAAACAGTTGGTATCTTGCATAACAGGAGAGTACGCTAGTACGCAAGTACATTAGTTTCGCCGAAGTAGTCCTTGATGCCTCCTCTTCTGATGTTGCGTCTTCGTATGCATCTGATTCATTATAGTATCTGCTTTTTAGAATCATAATATTAGGGAATGTTAAAGTGAAAGACTGGAGAAACTCATATACAACGATTCGTCAGGTCATGTCAACGCAAAACGTTTGTATTGGTGTTTTTTCTTTACACGTTAGTATTTGGTCTCTATTAGAGAAATAAAACATTTTTACTGATTAAAAAGTGTAAAATTTGTGGAAAGCATAAACTTCAAATTTAAAAAAATACAATTTAAATTTTAAGAAAGATTTCAGAGTTATACTATAGTTTTTCGAGACACAATTTTATTTTTTTCGCTTTTTCTCTTCCCTTTATAGTTCAGATGAACAATTTCTTCAACACCGATCGCATGCCTCATGCCCAAATCGCCACGATGAAGTTCGAATTGGACATTTAACCACGGCATATTAATTATTATTAGAAGCTATTTTCACTTTTGGTCAACACGATGTGCACAATAATTTCAGAACTGCGCGTGATCGGCATCGCGGCTTCATCAAGTTTCCAACGCAACAAGTTCAAATTTCCCTCTAAAGTTTTTTTCCTTACGTGAGCGACGTGGACACGCCTTGCGTGCTGCAGAGAACAATGCTGGCGAGAAGTGGCCTATGTGCGCGCTCTTCTTCTCTTGTGGACAGGCTTTTGAGGGAAATTGTTAGTCTCATAACAGGTCGTTGCACGTGTGATTTTAAATAAAATTTAAATTAGTTAGGTGCCGACCTGGATGGCCGAGGTGGCTAAGAGCGAGTACCGACTCAGCGCTTCGGTCCGAAGGGTCGCGGGTTCGAGTCCCGTCTTGGGCATGGCTGTTTGTCCCTTGACTTTGTGTGTGTGTCGTCGCGGAGGGCCTCGCGTTCTGCTGACCCCAGATCAGAGGAGCCCGCAAGTGTTTGTCTAGTGTACGGTCGAATATGCGTCCCTTCGGGACGTAAAGGGCAACCGGCTGTCGGCTGGATAATAGCCCTAGGAAAAAAAATTAGTTAGGTTATTGTAATTTTTCATTAACATAACCTGCCTAGGGAGTACATGACCTTGTCGTTGGTGGCGGAGCTCGACCCCGGGAGCTAAGCCCGCGGTTGCGTAGCTACTGGTTCAGCTCCCTTGCCGGACTGGTCAGAGGGAAGGGATCTGACTCAGAAGTTCTCCAGAAGAGGACCTCAACGGCGGCGTCAAGGAAAGAAGAGGCAGAAGAGGAAATCTAGACGGGGAGAGACGCCGAAGCCGTGGAGGAGGCAATCCCTCTAGGTCAAGGGAAGTCCGAAATAACCTCCCTCTCCTCGGGACAGAGGGTGTGGAAAGGGCTGGTAACTATCCCACGTAAAAAATGATTTTCTGGCAGTGTCCAGAATGAAAACTATGACGACTAATGCAATGAAACTGGGAGTACGGAATATTTTAAAATTGCTGCCTGGAATGTAAGAAGAATATATCAGGAAAGGAAAGTGAACTGACTAAAAATGTTTACAAAGAGGAATGTCAATCTAGCTGTTGTGACAGAAAAGAAAAAGAAATTAAAAGGATCAAAACATGTAAAAAATGATGCCATGTTTTATAATGGAATAGACCAGCAAGAGAGAGCGGCAAAAGGAGTTGCCGTATTTGTAGACAAAAAGTGAGAATCAATAATAATGGAGGTCCAATATGTAAACAACCGGATAATTATGATAAAATTAAAACACGAAAGAGGACATCTCGTTGTTGTTGAACTTCATGCCCCGGAGGAAGGAAATAGGAAAGAAACAGAGAAATTCTACAGAACCATACAGATATTATTAGAAAGGTGCAATTCAAGATATGAAGTCCTTCTTATTGGGATCTAAAGGCAAGAGTGGGAAATGAGAGTATAAAATGCAGTGGTGATACGAAAGTGTAAAAAAGTACAATTGAGAAAAATTGTGGGAATTCGCAGGTTTCAATGAAATATATATTGCGAATGCTTTTAAAAGAAGAAAGACATTCAAAAATATATATGATCAGCACGAGGTAGTAGATCCATAATTGATTATATAATTGGAAGCAGAAGAATATCAAAATTAATAGAGGATACAACTGTTGAAGCTGCAATATAAACTCTGATCATTTTTTAGTAATATCCTACATTTAATTGTTAACAAGACTGGTGAAAAAAGAATTCAAGATTCATCGAGAATAATAAAAAAAAAGAAATGTACAAAGTATACCTATTAGAAGACGAAAGTGTGAGAATCCTATACCAAAATTAAATAAACATATTCAAAACCTTATCACTAGGGAACGGATTTCCAAGTAAAGACGTGTTTTTACAGGAACTAGATACCTGCATTCCATAATTTTTTGAGTTTACAAGACATTCTAAATGAATTGGAACTATTTTTATTTTACATATTTTGGTATAATTACATATATCTACATACTTTACCTACTACTACATATTTCGTCACATTTTAATATATTTATACGTCGAAACGGAACATTTCAGATGCGCGTTCGCATTGTATGTTACGGAATCATCTTTCTTAAAAATCAAATGTAATGCTGCTGGGTTTCTATGACCGAACACAATATTATGCTCCCCACTTTCACGCACGGAATGCATCTGAGTTTAATAATTCTAAATCTAGTTTACCGAAGGAGCCCCGTCCGGTTTTCGGAACCTGTGAAGCTTTTTCATTGCACGAGAAAGTTTGACTCAGACACGAAACACACTTCTCCGATGGACCAAATGTCGATGAGTGCCACTGATATCAACTGAGTTTTGCCTTTTGCTAGAGTTCTTTAACCACTGGCTGTAAATACTTCTTCAGAAGGCTTCATCTGCACAAAATAAATATTGATAATTGTTAAAGCTATGTACTTCTGTCCCTTGCAAAATGAACTGCTAATGTTCAAAACCAAAGACATGTGATTTCGTATGTTGGTAAATTTATAAAGTAGTTTTATTAACGATCATCTTCATACAGTAATTTTTATAAACTGAAATATAAATTTTTAAATTTCCTTATGTATGTAACATTCTATTTTTATAATTAACGTAATTACCGGTATTTTCAAGGTGAAATCAATAAAATTAGCAACAACCAATTCGGAGATAAAAGTAATTACTAGTGCGATGAAAGATGACAGCTCTTAGGTCTGGCACACACGTTCCGGTATACCGGTCAGGTTTACTCGCACAAGTGACCTGTGCAGGTCAACCGGAGCGTACGTGCCAGTCACTGCAGGCCAAACTGCACAGGCGTAGTGACCTGCGCCCGTGAACGGAGGAGAATCGAATTTCAATTATTTCTACCTGCACAGGCGTGTAGACCTGAGCGTGTGTGTGAAGCACTCCGGCACACCTGAAGAGTTTAAGTTGTGGCTAGTTCCTTGAGTAGAGAGCGTCGGTCGTCTTTGTATTTACGTGAACAATAGTACTATCTAGTGCCTACGCCTACCCTATACTTTTTCAGCACATTGTAGATGGCCTCACAAGCTTCCGGAATTACTTTACCACGAGCTTGGGGCGATGTTATAGTAGAATACTTGAGATATTCGTACGATTGACCCATTGCAAGAAATCTCAAAATAGCTGTCAGTCTCTAATGGGAAGAAATAGAAGTTCCCATAACTGTCTTTTTCTTTTGTTTTAGAGGAGTTCTAAATGACAACAGTTTTTGGTAGACTTCTTCATTCATCCGCAAACAATTACGGTAATCTGTAGGATGTGAATTTAACTCTTTTAGTAATCTTGTATGAGTGGATTCATTTCTCTTTGTAAGCAAATCTTTACACCAGACTTTGCGTTTCCTCTTCTTTTTACATTTCATGTCCACTAACAAATCGAACAAAGCCAGTGGGTTAAAATCTTCCGGTTTACCGTAGCGTGAGTGAGCTCTAGTCTGTTCAGGCATAGCTTTCCGGTTCACCTGTGCAGGTTTACCTGACAGGTATATCGTAACGTGTGTGCCGGGCCTTATACATTACTAATGGAAACTTTTGAGTAGAATGGATTTCACGTGTGGGAAGCCCCGGCGACTGAACCGCAGAGCGCGCGAGGCTGTAAAGTGGACGAAAGAAGACGCGAACCGGGGCTCGCGCAGCCGCGCACACGGCGCGGGGGCGGAGGGGGCGGCGGTGGCGGCGGGGGCGGCGGGGGCGGCGGGGGCGGCGGTGGCGGCGGTGGCGGCTGTGGCGGCTGTGGCGGCTGTGGCGGCTGTGGCGGCGGTGGCGGCGGTGGCGGCGGTGGCGGCGGTGGCGGCGGTGGCGGCGGTGGCGGCGGTGGCGGCGGTGGCGGCAGTGGCGGCAGTGGCGGCGGGTGGCGGCAGTGGCGGCAGTGGCGGCAGTGGCGGCAGTGGCGGCACGGTGGCGGCAGGGCGGCAGTGGCGGCGGGGCGGCAGGGGGCGGCGGGGGCGGCGGGGGCGGCGGGGCGGCGGGGCGGCGGGGGCGGCGGGGCGGCGGGGGCGGCGGGGGCGGCGCGGGGGCGGCGCAGGGGCGGCGGGGGCGGCGGGGGCGGCGGGGGCGGCGGGGGCGGCGGGGGCGGCGGGGCGGCGGGCGGCGGGGCGGCGGGGCGGCGGGGGCGGCGGGGGCGGCGGGGGCGGCGGGGGCGGCGGGGGCGGCGGGGGCTGCGGGGGCGGCGGGGGCGGCGGGGGCGGCGGGGGCGGCGGGGGCGGCGGTGGCGGCGGTGGCGGCGGTGGCGGCGGTGGCGGCGGTGGCGGCGGTGGCGGCGGTGGCGGCGGCGGTGGCGGCGGTGGCGGCGGTGGCGGCGGTGGCGGCGGTGGCGGCGGGGGAGGCGCGCGGACGGCCGCTGCCCTTCTTTCGCGCATCGCTGCGCTCTGCGTCGTTGTTTTTTGGTGACGGCGACCCACTCTCCGCGAGACTCGGCCTCCAGAGGGCCAGGGAAAGCGCCCCGCCCGCTCGTAACTCGCTTCAGTGCAACCTTGTGGCCGGCTGACTCAGCCCCGAGGCAGTACTCCGAAGTCCCAGAGTTCGAGACCCGTCGGCACTAGCTACATAGTTAGATCGAATTCAGCCGCTGTTTGGAGGAAAATTAGCGACCGGCAGCTCTGATCGATATTTTTCTGTACTTTCGCCCATAAATACCACATGAATGACGGAGTAGTACCGTACCAACATTGACCGTGCGTAATCTTTCCTTCCTCTTTCATGTCCTATTCTCTCCCAAAATATTTATGATCTGATCCTATATTTTTCATAACAAACTTTTCCTCGTTCGTTTTATTGTGTCTTTAATATTATAGTTTGCGTCATGACGGAACACGTTGTTGGTTAAAGTATTATAGGAACATATTGTAATGTGCAGAACGTTTTGTCTTATCTCTGTTCTCTGGTTTCCATATTTTGGTGCAAATACCCCCGCCAGGAAACACAATTCTGCTGTTACAATGAGTAATGGAGTGTTAATCACTTAACAATACAAATAATTTGTTCGACATAGTCGTTTTCATGTATGATGCAGGAAAATAAGAGCGCCGTCCCGAGATTATAGAACGGGAGTTCCCGTTTTCACCAGGGAGCGAAAAGTCGCCTTTTTCAGTGCGTTTAGCGCCTAGAAGAACTGTTGAAAAATTAACCTGAAACTAAGCATTTTATAAAGCATTTTATCTACTTTACTATCGTACATGATGGTCACGTTGATAAAGAGCATATTTGTCGAGATATAAGCACAAAACTGAGAAAAGAGCGAAATTTAAAAAAAAAAAAAAAAAAAAAAAGTAATGTCATTTCCCGAAGTGCAAAATCTCAAATTCGAATTCATCACCCTAAACCATTCTGAACCGACGAGAAAAGCCTTTTAGAATTGTTTCCTTAATCGGGTCAGTCACCAGGTGACTGAACTACCATTCCGCTGCGGAGAAGCACCGTCACGTCTTGGAATAAAACACTATTCTAACGAGACAAACATCCACAGAATATTCATAAATATCCTTGGAAGAGAAATACCACAGAAGCAGAATATCTAGCACATCCAGGATTACCAAAGCCTTTATATATTAGAGCATCTCTCTATACTAAAGAGCTGAATATGACCATCCCCTCACTACTACCTAAAAAGAAGCCTACATTACCACCCTGGAGTAACATCACAATAAAAGTAAATATGGATCTAGCAGAGTATGAGAAGAGTAACACCCCCAAAGGAATATTTAGAATTTTATTTTTAGAAATGAAAACAAAGTACAATGATTACAAATCCTATTACACAGATGGATCAGCAATGAATGGGAGAAGAGGATGTGCAATAGTAACAAATAATAAAACATACAGATTCAGATTACATGACACCCTCTCTATATATACCTGTGAAGCGATAGCTATTCTTCAATCTTTACAAATAATAAGTAACAATAGAATAGAAACTAAACATGTAATTTTCTCAGATTCTAAATCAGCACTTTTAGCCATAACAAACATCAGTAACTCAAA
Source organism: Teleogryllus occipitalis (assembly GCA_011170035.1). Classification (NCBI taxonomy): domain Eukaryota; kingdom Metazoa; phylum Arthropoda; class Insecta; order Orthoptera; family Gryllidae; genus Teleogryllus; species Teleogryllus occipitalis. The sequence continues at coordinate 219,120 of BLKR01001686.1, read as the reverse complement.
TCTACTAATAAAGGAAATTAGAGAATTAATTACTTGGCTAATGACTAACAACTATAGTATAGAACTAGTGTGGATACCAAGCCATCAGGGAATTCAAGGTAACGAAGAAGCCGATAAAGAAGCCAGAAATGCAATTAATGAACCTTTAAACAACACAATAAGTTCACCACAAGAAGAAGTTAAACGATATATTAAGATAAAAATCAAAGAATTTTGGGATTCTCACTGGAGAAACATTGACTCTAATAAACTACAGGAAATAATACAATCAACCTTTGAGAAGTCTGTTATAGTGCCAACTTCTAGAAAGGAACAAGTGACAATAGCCAGGTTAAGAATAAGTCATACAAATCTGACACATATCCATTTAATTACAAAAAAACAGAGAAACTTATGTGAAAAGTGTGGTGCAGCTTGGACAGTGAAGCACCTTCTTATATACTGCCAAGAATTAAAAACTGAAAGAGACCAATCTAAACTGCCTAAAAGTATTAGAGACTGTTTAAATACCAAAGCTGGATGTAGACAGACAATAGTTTTCCTGAAGTTAATTAATAAGTACAATTCCATATAAGATGGAATAAATAATATAATATAAATACAAAATGTATATGTAAATAGGTTAATGTAAATATGTAAACTGCTTGACTGCTAACTAAAGTATTAATGATATAAATCATATCCCTAATGGAAATCAAAATACAAATTATATATGTATTATAAAATGTAAGCACATTAAAGAATGTTTGATGACTAATTGAAGGCATATATACAGACAGCATATTCCTATCTAAATTAAATACAAATTATGTGAGAGATGTAAATATGCAATATAAATGTAACGTTACTAATAACTGATAATTTATTAAATGTAGGCATGACACATACAGACAATATTTCCATTATGTAATTCAAAATATAGCTTATGTGTAATGCAAAAATTTAGTGCAAATTCAATGTAGTAATGACTTATGATAAATTGAACGTATATGTGACCCATAAAAATTCTCTGATGTAATAAGTAATATATAATATAGATACAAAATGTACATGTAAAGAGGTTTAATGTAAATATGTTAACTGCTTGACTGCTAACTAAAGTATTAATGATACAAGCATATCCCTAATGGAAATCAAAATACAAATTTATATATGTATTGTAAAATATAAGTATATTAATGATTGTTTGATGACTAATTGAAGGCATAAATACAGACAGTATATTGTTATCTAAATTAAATACAAATTATGTGAGAGATGTAAATATGTAATATAATGTAACATTACTGATAACTGATAATTTATTGAATGTATGCATGACACATACAGGTAAAGACAATATTTTCCATATGTAATTTAAAACATAGACCATGTGTAATGTGAATATTTAGTGCAAATTTCAATGTATTAATGACTGATGATAATTGAATGTACAAATGTCACATAAAAATTTCTCTAATGTAAATCTGTAATGATGTCGCTGATGACCATAGTAGTTAAAAAGCGACATAAAATAAAATTAAATAAAAAAAAAACATCCACAGAAGTTGACGTCCCCCGAGACAATTAATGAATCTACATTGGGCTAGCTTTGGTATTGAGGGAGCTCACTGTGACTATTGCCATTGAAGGGTATCAGACAGAGAGATCCTAGGGTACAAGTACCACCGGTGCGGTATTTTAAGAAGCTAGGCCAGAACTCACTAAAGGAGAAATCTATCGGTTGGCTGCTCTGATAGTTTTCAGCGTTTTCTCTGATCAACAGTAATCGAATGCCGCAGCGGTATATAAACAAAGAGATATTTCCTTCCTTATGCTTGTTTTCTCTAATTTACTTACAAACGCACCCTTACTCACAATGACGTGCACTAAACTAACACATTCCGAGAAACCAATCAATAACTTAGAGCATGTTCTACCTGGAGCGGTGTCTCGCTGGAGAAGTTACTTGGAGAGTGAAAACCCCAGAAACAGAGGTTTTGGTCGGCGTCGGATCTCACGTTTATAGCGAGGGGGCACGATCACCGTGCCCTAGCTATATCTATTATGCACTGGACTTTGCAGGCTAAAGATCATATTGGTTGACACGCCTGGGAACCCACAGTAATCAATTAAACACACGGTCAATATCTTATAACTGTCTTTGTTGGTCAGTAAGCTCGGCTCTCGGTGCGGTGTTGTTTGCAAACATCCATTATTTGCTCTCTATGATCCTAATGCTGTTAATTACTATAGAATGTACAGCAAATGAAAGGTTCAGTACGAACTTTTTTGTCCTCCCTCTCTTCTATGTTCCAACACCACTGGCTTTCTCCAAACAAACCATTAGTTTTACTTTTCTCTTTTCTGAATCTTCATTAAACGTAGTTGCGAAAATGAATACATATTTGTGACATATTGTTATTTGTTACATATTGTTTGTGACATATTGTTACATATTGTTAAAGCGCATCTTGCTGAAACTTTTCTAATTCGTAGTTTTAGGGTTTAGTGTTGCTAGAATTTGATGGGTCGTCGTTAAGTTTTCCTCCCACACAATGTGCGCTATTGAGTGCGTGACTTACATTCTTAACATGTTCAGCTTCCTATGCCCTTACTTGCATTTAGTGACTAGTGAGCCCCATTTGCCGCTATGAGCTATTTTCAGCATTATGTTTTTGGGACCATCGTAGATTGTGCCAAAGAAACTATACTTACAAGATAGGTGGACATCTGTTTGGATCGAACATATACGTTACAGTGTCATTTGAAACTTACATGAAGCAAAGTTTGCAATATATATTGCAATGCGATATATAAGGTAAGAAGCATAATAGTTCAGTCAAATGGTAGAAAATAAGAGTAGCTTTTGATGTAGTTTTGACACTTGATTCCTGTACGTTTTTGGAGTAACTGAACACGAAAATCAGGTTTGCCAACATAACTTTGCCTGGAAACAAGATTTTTGAGTCAAAAAATTAGTGAAAATTCCGCCTTTTTTTCAGTTTTTTCAAAATAACTCAGAAGCTATACAATTTTCGTATTTAATGGCCCATTGTGAAATAAAAGAAGATGAAATTACCTACATTTAATGTCGTTAAGATTTTTTTCTCGAATTAACGCTTTAGTCGTGAGAGCACCGCGAAGTGTGGTGATATAAGCGAAAAACATGAAAGAGGTGCATACTTTCTCGACCCTTGGTAACGGTTATGTAATAATATACCATCCATCAATTAAGCAAAATAAGGTTTATATCAAGTTATTTTACTTATTTCAGCATTATTACTTTTATTTATTGTATTTTCTTAACATTAATCAGAATTTCTTCAGAATCTTTACGGAAGAGCATTATTGAAAGTAAGAATCAACACCCATTCTACGACCAATTCGATAGACGTAGCACAAGGCATACTAGAAGGTGATTCGTTGAGCCCTAAACTATTTGCTCTTTTCCTTCGTGAAATAACCAGTTTCTTCATGGATGAAGTTTTCACTGACACAGAATTAAAAGCTGACATTCTACTTTCTGCTGATAATTTGATTATCGTGGCAACCGATGTGATGGATCTTCAACACAAGGTAGACACGCTATCCAAGTATTGTCAGAAAAAATACTTCGAAGTTAAAAAAAACAACAACAGCAACAAAATAATTAAATTCAAAAAGCCAGGCAGAATGAGATCAGAGAGGCTAGTGAAGTATAGAGGTGAAATTATAGAAGTGGTCAATCAGTACACGTATTAAGGTATCCAATTCACGTCAGGGTTATTCAACTATACAGCTCCCAACGCCAGGACTAAAGGAAACACGGCGGTTAGACGTCGTTACGTCTAAAGATATTTGGTCTAATGCCAGAAAGTCTATGAAAGCACGTCTATTGAAAATTTGGTCTAGTTATTAAAACGTCTAATGATATTTGGTGTAATTGTCAAAAATGTTTAATAAACTTTGGTCTATCGGACATTTGGTCTAATCTATTATGCTGTAAAATTAATACGTAATAAAATGTGGGTCACATATCATTTTATTATTGACTGAAATAAAACCACAATGGGAATGATACACTTTAATTCCGGAAGTACATAATGCACATAAAATGAAACAGATGTTAATATATTCAGTCTTCACTTTCGGTTGTTGGTGGAGCATGGAATTTCAATCTGTAGCTCAAAGACCAAAGGAATAATTCGATGTCACTACGATTTTTATAATTTTGGTAATTTGCTACCATTAGCTCCTCTTGCCTCTGATTAATTTTGTATGTAAATTTGTTAAATGCATATCCTAATTCTTGTAAATTCAGCTGGATGTCTGTTATGGATGGGTTGATGAATGATTTTGGCTTTCATAACTTAATTACGGAACAAACTCCTATTGTAATCAGAGATAGAATTCCTTCGATTGTTGCGACAATTGTAAGTAAAATCTTTATGGACGATACACGTAGAGTAATGAATTCATCATACAGTACAATGTATCAAGAAATAAGGTATCTGGAATCTACAGAAACTGAGAAATATCTAACTTTGACTCTCCCCACTTCCATTACTAGCCTTCAAACAACAAGGCTCTTCTGAGTGGCAATTTTGGCAAGGCTGTGTCATTTATGGCACCCTTTGTATATCTTGGGTATTTCAATAGATTAATTGTTTCTAATTATCATATACATATCCCTTCACATTGTATATTATGCCAATAAATTAAAAAATCCACAAAACGTTTGCATTAATAAAATTTATTAGCAGGAAAAATAAAAAGGATCTTGTGCCTCATCGAGTTTCTTGTAATGGAAGAAATCATATTTCCATGGCCTTTCTGATGGCCCAGAATCTGTGGATTACTGAACTTCCTTTTTCCTCAGCATGGTTGTAATTTCGCTTCCAAGGATTTTTGGAAGGGATTTGTTCATCATTCTCTAGCAAACTTTGGCAATTTTAAAAAAGTCAGATTTTCAACGAACATGAGATATGCACCATTACAACAACAAAATGTAATCAAAACAATGGAGCCATTTTTTTGGAAAATGTTACAGGGGCTACATGTAGAGTACCCTTCAAAATTAAAACATCAATTTCAAATTCAAGGAGCCGGAAAATCAGATCGATTGAGAGATATCAATTTTGAAAGAAAAACGGCTAAACGATTTAGCTACTAGGTTTGTTCATAGACGGACAGACAGACGTTTTGCCGCCATTCGATTTTTCGCTATCAAGGACGCGCAAACCATGAATTCAGGTTACATCAAGTGTTAGAGGATTTTTTTCTTAATTTAGCAATTGGATTTATCCACTTTTCTGTAACCTCCGCCTGGCAATAAGAGTGTTTCTGCCGAAAATTCAGCTGCTTTTTCCCGTAGCATTCCCTTCTACTGCGTACGAGGTAGCGAGAAAGTAAAACCGAGAATTATCCCATTTTATCTCATGTAATATAACTCTCAGTGTTTTGTAAATATTAACATGATATAAAATGAAAGACGATAAAACTGCCTAGTACATTCAGTATACACGGTTTTCTTATAGGATCCGTTGTATCGTCGTTAGTGTATAATATGTGCCCGAATGTTACTGTGAAAATGCAACTCCACTTAACCCCCCTCACTCACTAACTCTTAAAAATGGGAAAAATACTTGAAAAAAAGTATTTCAGATACAAAATAATTTGTCGAAAGTATTTTAGACACCAAAAATAACATTCTTTCATACAAGCATTTTAGAAGCAAAAAAATAGTTTTTAAAAATACAACCAGTAGTGATCAAGTTTCAAAATGTATTTATTAAAATTTATTGTGGTTTACAATTGTATACAATTGAGCATGTTTACCTGCAACACTGCTAGTTTTGCACGCATTGAATCAATAATTTCTACTTTCTCGAATACGTATGTATATACGGAGTCTTATACGTAGTATAGAGAACATTATGTAATACTGCGCGAAAAAACGGCGAATTTTCGGCAGAAAAAACTTCATTGCCGGGATCTGGTGGCGCAAAAGGGCATAGAACCAGTGGCTAAATTAAGAGAAAAAATCCTATAACACGTGTAATTCCTGTTTTGTGGGTCCTTGATGCCGAAAAACTAATTGGAAGCAAAACGCCCGTCCGTCCGTCCACCAGTTTGTCTGTTTGTCCGTCCATCTCTCTATCTGTCCGTCCGTCCGTTCGTTCGTTTTTCGAAAACTAAATAGATTTTTGTGAAAAAGATCTTCAAATTGCGCATTTACAGCAACGTTTAACGCCATTTTCTTAAAAACTACTCAAAATTTTTCAATGAAAATTGCATTTTAGAACGGCGTTATAACCCTCTTTAATATAATTAAAATATAATTTATGTTCTACTATTTGGAACCTATTTGGCAAGTTGCGAAAATTTCAAAAACAAAAAATAAAAAAAATTTTAAAAAAATGGGGAGCCGCAATAGATGGAAGTCGGCAAGAAGTAGGGACAAGACAGTACAGTACCAGCCCACACCGAGGAAATTAGAAAAGTTTACCACGAGAAAGTCTCTGCCATTCTGTAGCACCTCTAGTTACTTTCTCGTATACATACGTGTATACGGGAGTAATACACGAAGTATAGAGAATGTTATGTAATGCTGCGGAAATTCGAATTCGAAATTTCAACGGAAATACGCGTTATGTCTGTCCGTCTATCTGTCCTAGCATCTAGCACCTAAATCACACCTTCTTTCTTTCCCAAATTGACGAAACGCTTATCCATCTGGCTCTAGTTGAAGGCTTTGAAATTTTGAAAAACGTTCTTTAAAATTTGGGGGTACTGTACATGAAACCCCCAAGATATTTTGAAAATTTTCTCAAAAACAGTTCCAAATATATTCTTTAAATTTTTTGTAAGAATATAGTAAAATACACTTATAAAGGTGGCGATGCAACCATTTTCACGGTTATCTCTGAATGTTCGAAAATTGTAAAAGTTTGATTTTTTGGGTCGTCTTCCTACAATTATAAAAGTGAAGACAGATTTTTTCGTCCAATGACATTTGTTACTCATAAAAAGATTTTTTCATTAAGGTGATGTAGATTTTTTTGAAAAGTTTTGTAGTTTTTGTGCAATAAATCATGCATTACTTGCAATTTTAAAAAATTACAAAAACATGATTTTCTCAAAAACGGCTCCAAATTTTTTCTTAAAATTTTTGGTAGTGTTAGTGCCCTACCAACCCTATCGAGTTAACCGGAAGCGGTTGCTAAGTGCATCAACGGATGCCACTGCAGCGCCTTTGACCGGGAGGTCGTAGGTTCGAGTCCTAACAGCGGCAGGATTTTCGACACTAGCTTTTCATCTAGGTCGAATTCAGTCGCTGTCTGGAGGAGAATTCTAGCGGCCGGCTGCTCTGATCCGTAGTTTTCCGTGGTTTCTCCGATCAACACCAGGCGAATGCCGGAGCAGTACCCTAACAAACGGGCCACGGACCGCGCGCGATCTGTCCTTGCTCTTCCTTGTCCTATCCTCTCCCCTTACACACACACACTTACACTAACATGCACTACACTATCACATATTCCGGAAGACCGGTCGGGAGTTTAGAGCTTGTCCCGGGTGGGGCGGTGCACCGCTAGTGGGAGAGTCTTGGTTAGGGGGAACCTCACTAGCCGACGGTAGGTCGACGCCGGATCTCGCCATCCAGCGGGGGAAGATCACCGCCATCTCCCGAGAAAAAGCATGCACTACACTAACGGGACTTATGACCAAAGCAGTTGACGTTCCCGGAAACACGAAAAAATCAATCAATCAAAAACCTATCCAATGACATAAATGTCGCAGTGCTCTATTCTCTTGTTTTTTCAAAAATTACAAAAGGATATTTTTTTTTTTACTTGTCTCTCACGTGGGTTTGTCTTAGAGGCAATTTCTTCACACCATTATATTTATGAGTACATGTGCTATAAATAATGTCAAATAAAGTTTCTCGGAAACTCAACAGTTTTCTGTGAACCCTATTCGATGACATAAACAGCATATTGCTCTATTCATTTGTTGTTGTTTTTTCAAAAAGTACAAAAATCTAGTTTTTTTACTTCTTATTCACGTCGGTATATACAGAGTAATATACGTAGTATAGAGAAAGTTATGCGATGCTGCGGAAAATTGATTTTAGGATTTCAACGAAAATATACGTTTTGGGGCCCCTGTTACCGAAAAAGTATTTTTTCAAATCTCTTGTCCGTACGTCTGTCTGTCTGTCAATTTTTTGATGAAAATTACTATTTTGGACAAGGTTTTCTTCTTCTTTAATATTCTTAAAATAATATTTGGGATCTACTGTTTGGAAACCGATAAATTGAGAAAATTACAAAAAAATGTATTTTGGGCGGCGATAGATGGCAGCGGGTAAGAAGGAAGAACAAGACTGCACAATACCAGTCCACACCAAGGAAATTAGAAAACGTTACTACAAGAGTCTGTACCATTCTGTAGCACCTCTTTTTACTTTCTCGTATACATACGTATATACGGAGTAATATGTTGTATAGAGTAATTTAGGTAATGCTGCGGAAAATCGATTTCGAGATTTCAACAGAAATGCATGTTTTGAGGTCCCCTGATACCGAAAAAGTTTTTTTTTTTTCAAATCATCCGTTCGTCCGTCCGTCCGATCATCCGTCTATGAACGCTACTAGCGTCTAAACCATTAGTTCAATCTTTTCCAAATTGAAGAAACCCCTGTCGATTTGGCTCTAGTTTAAGCTTTGAAATTTTGAAAATCATTCTTTAGAATTTGTAAGTAATTTACATGAAGCGTCCATTTTCAAAATGTACTCAGAAACGGCTCCTAATTTTTTCTTTAAATTTCTTGAAAGAATAAAGTAATATATAAAGATGGCATAGATCCGATTTCCATGGTTAACTCAGAATTTCCGAAAATTGCAAAAGTTTGAATTTTTTCGGCTTCTTCCTAGAAATACAACTAGAGATCTACAGAATAGCACAGACTTTCTCGTAGTAAAGTTTTATAATTCCCTTGATGTGGACTGGTACTGTACAGTTCTGCCCTTCTTGCTTCTTGCCATCTATTGCCGCTACAAGTACATTTTTTAAAAATTTTCTCAGCTTTTCGGTTTCCAAATAGTAGAATCAAATTTTATTTTAAGAATATAAAAGAAGGCTAAAACCTTGCCCTAAATAGCAATTTTCATTGAAAAGTTTGGAGCTGTCTTTAAGAAAATGTCGTTAAGGGTTACTGTAAATGGGAAATTTGTAGCTCTTTTTTTTCAGGAATCTGTTGAGTTTTCAAAAAATTTAATTTCAAATAATTTGAAGAAGTTCAAAGCACAAATTCAACAATGAGTACAAATGCATTGAAATGTGCAAATTAATGGCGTGAGAGATATTGAAAAGGATTACATTTGTGTAATTTTTGGAAAAAAAATGAATACACAAAAATGAACATAACGTCATATTAAACAGTGACATTACCACTATCCGTTGCAATAGTTTGAAGAAAACATTTGGAGCTATTTTTGAGAAAATGGCGTTTGAGTTTTTCTGAAAATGCGGAAATTTGAGCTCATTTTCACAGAAAACTTGAGTTTTCGAGAACCATTAATTGACATTATTTAAAGCACATGTACTTGTTAATATAATAATGTGAAGAAATCGGGTCTAATGTAAATATTACTGACGGGGTAGTCAAGTCAAAAAAATCGGTTTGTATTTTTTGGAAAAACAAAACCAATTGAACAATATGGCGTTTATACCATCATACAGAGTTTGTTTTGCATTAATTCTACCAATATTTAAAGAAAAAAATTCAAGTCGGTTTGGAGAAAATCTTGTTTTTAGTATTTTTAAAGTGTGCAAATATTGCACGCACTATAGCACGAATACTACTATAATTATCAGAAAACTGTACTTGACTCTAATGAAAGAACTATTTATGGACAACAAATTGCATTTGAAGGAAAAATTTCTATCTTCAATTTTATAGTGATAGGAAGACGCCGAAAAAAATCAAACATTTGCAATTTTAGAAAATTCAGTTAACCACGAAAATCGGACCTATCCACCTTTGGAAATGTATTTTATTCTATTCTTTCAGGAAATTTAAAGAAAAAAAATTAAGTCCGTTTTTGAGAAAATGTTGAAAATGTCTGCAGGGCTTTACATAAATTATCACCAAATTTTAAAGAATGTTTTTAAAAATTTCAAAGCTTCAACTAGAGCCAGATCGACAAGGTTTTCTTCAATTTGGATCGTGTGGTTTAGGCTCTAGTAGTGTTCACAGACGGACGTACTACGTTCACGATGGACGTACGTTAAAAAAAAAACACTTCCCACACAAAAACATACATCCCTGTGCCAAAGATGCAGCTTTCGGATATATCATTAAGAAAATATGTTTATCTTCATAATTGCAGTTGTAAGAAGACGCCGAAAAAATTTTGAAGTCGTAAACGTTTTTTCGAAAAAAAAACGTTGTTTTTTACGAAAATGAGATCTGCACCATTCTCTTAATCGTCCTTCTAAATTTTGTTGTTGAATAGAGAAATTCAACAACAAAATTTAATAAAAAACGACGGAGCCATTTTTTTTGAAAATTTGGAAAATTATATAAAGTACCCCCAAAATTCAAATATTGGTTTCAAATTCAAGGTACCGCTACATCAGCCAGATCGACAGAAGAAAATCAATTTTGGAGAAAATCGGCAGAAAATACCTTTGTTCACAGACGCTAGCGTTGTTCGCAGACAGACGGAAAGATAGACGTTTTGCCGACAATCGATTTTTGGGTTTCAAGGATCCACAAAACATGGATTATGGCTATACCACCTTCTAGAGAATTTTTTTCTCCAAATTTTGCAACTAGATTTGTTCACTTTTTCGTTACCAAGGTCCTGTAATAAGAATGTTTCTGTCGAAAATTTGCCGGTTTTTTTCGTGCATCATTACACTTCCTCTTTACCGCAGCAGTGAGAAAGTGAAAATGTGCAGGATATTAATTAAAGAACTAGCTATGGAGAACAAATTTTAGTTAAAGAAAACTCTATATCTTCAATACTGTATTTGTGAGAAGTCATCGAAAATATTCAAACTTTGGATATTTCCAAAAATTCAGAGTTAGCAGAGAAGATCGAACCTATACCATCTTTATAATTGAACTTTGGTCTTTTCTTACACACAAATTCAAGAAAAAACTTGGAGCAATTTTTCAGAAAATTTTGAAATTTTGTCAATAACTTCATTTAAAGCATCCCCAAAAGTTAAAGAATTCTTTTGAAAACCATATGTCTTTGAGTCCTGCCTGATTGGCCTGGGACTATTTATTTTGGAAAAAACGAATAATTTTGGCGCTAGTGTTGATCACAGACGTCAGGATTCGCACCATTATTTGTGTTTTGTCCTAATCGAATTCGCCTGCAATCTGCCACATAAATAGGGCTTGAGACATTTTCTTTCAAATAACTGATTCAACAGTAATTTTCTTTTAATTCGAACGGTACTATTTGTTTTCTCGTATCAAAGTTTCGAAGACCACTGGGAATTACTTTCTCTTATTAGTTCGTAAAAGTAAAGAGATTTCGAGCACTTAAAACATAATTTTCGACATTTTTAAGCTATGCATGCTTGAATGTAAAAGCCACCGACAAAATCATGAAAATTCAAATTTGTAGCAAAAATATTTTTGCTTTATATTCTGATCATATATATAAAAAAGTCGCTGTTTACGTAGTTTCAAGAATTTGAGGAATATTTTGCTAGATGTGTTTCAAATATTAGAATTACATTGTTTCTTTGTATTTATTGTGGTTGTAATTAACTTAGTGAAAAACTTTTTATCGATGTGGCCTCAATACCTTTATGAAGAAATAACTTATACACTGCATTATGCAAGGAAACAAAACTGTGGAACCTAATCTGAATACAAGTCCGAACTTCATAATGCCAGTATCACTAATTAGGTCGTTTCAGTTGACATTTCATTGTCCAAGTATGTAACGCTCATACTCCATCTACATAATTTGCCGAAAGCATTGCAGCAAAAAGAATAGCATAAGAATTGATTAAAGAAGGACATGATGTCAACACACAAAAAGGAAATGTGCAATTTAAATCAAAACTTCAGATTGAAGATGAAACATTTTGCCAAATCTTGTAACTCGCATTGTGCAAATTAAAATAAAATATACAAGCGTTGAAAATCGTTCATTATTTATCATCTGAATAATCTTCTGAAATTCTTTCTTTTCTTACAAACAAGATTCACACAACATATTTTATGTAAAGGATTTTATAAGGAAATGTAATCCTTAGCTCCGATCTTCCAAGCATCAGTTTTAAAAAGTGAAGGAAGTTACCGAATATCCATGTAACTTTGGGAGTTCGAAAAACAGAATCCAATGCAGTAGAGACATTTGATCGTGAATTGACGATCCAATAAAATATTTGTTGTAGTATGTCATTGTAAATTCATGTAACATTCACTAACAAAAGAACACGAATAGAAAAAAATGCGTAAAAATGACAAAAATGTATATCTAGAAAAATTACCTAAAAATTGAAAAAATTCAAAAAATTACAAAAGGAATGACTCAACAACTATACATTTCTATCACCTACATTTCGTGATAAACATTCATTTAGAAGTAAACTGTGTGTAGAATGCACCAATGAAAAGATGACATGACATCTGAATCCGAGCCTTGCTTATGAAGTTTTGGACATGGCTTTATCAAATCTGAAAAAAATGTTTTGTTGTTTTAAGACTATTATAATTAATTTTGAAATATACGGAGAAGATGAATGGCAAGTGAAGATACAAATAGAAACAGATTATGCGGCTCTAAATGACATTTTTCGAATTTATTTAGTACATTAATGTAGTTCATTAAAGCACATTAGAACAAATGTCCACTCAAGCTAGCTCTTTCTTACTTGCTCAAATGTTCCTGAGGGGTTAAATAAACGAGGTCGAAATGTGTCTAATAATTTGAAGGAAAATGAAATGCGTTTGAGTTGACGGGTCAAACGAACATAACGTCCAAGCTAAAAAACTGACCATGAAATAAAATTTAGATAAACATATCTCTGTTGATAAAACATCTCTCATAAATATTTTTAGCTCTAAAAAATTGTGAAGATAAGGTTACATCAAACTTTCGTATTAATAACGACAAGAAAGTATTTTACAAAAACTGGAGAATTGTGTTTCCTTCGGGTCTCTTACCAATGCGATCTCACTACAGTATTGTAAGAAATTAAAAATTATCTCATATTAGCACTAAATATAATTAATTTGACTTTTATTTTATATACTAATTGTTTTAGGCACATTTTATGTTTTATTTTCATTATTTCATTTCAATATTCTTTCGTGTCATGCTTATTGCATATAACTATGTTTATATTTTCTGAAGTACTTTGTGGTTGGGCAAGTTTCCTTCTCTCTACATGATAAGAAATGTTGGCGTAATAGAAATAATCAGCACATGCAAATATATCTTATCTATTTCATAAAGCAAGTGACCAATGACAGTAGATTGTCACTAACCTCAGTACCTACGTAACTATACTTTACTTCGAAAAAGGCCACCTCTCACTCTAATTAACCACATTGATTATTTAAATACAAATTTAATTGAAACACGAGGGAGAACAGATGCTGTATAATGGCAGTTCACACACGTATGTTACATTAATTTTTTGCAATACTAATATTTTATCACCAAATTGTTGTAAATTCTGTGATAACCTTTACAATCTTGAAATAGATTTGGCTTGCGTTCGTCAAAGATGCAACATACATACGTTCAAGGAAAATATATTTGCTTTGCTGTGCTTTAGAGGTAAGTCTGTGGGTTGGCCATGCTCGGATTTTGTTTAATAGCAACGAAGCACAAGGCCTCATCTGAGTGCCCAGAGGTTGTGCGCCGTTCGAAGGTGGGAAAGTTCTTCTATATCCGGTTTATCTTAACTGCAAATAGATATCAGGTTGTAAAATTATTATTGAAATGATTGAAGGCGTTGTCATTGTCAACAATATTGACAATGACAACGCCTTCAATCATTTCAATTATGTAAATGTCAACTACAACTCACCACTGAATCAATATGTAAAATCATTCACGGAGGCGGAAAGGATTTAAGTTAAGACGAAAATAAATATAAAATGGCGACATGTAGAAGAAAAATACGCAGATGAATTCGTTTGCGTGAATGAAAATCCCGAATGCGATCTGCTTATGTGCGTAGAGCACGTACTCGAAAACGGAAGAAAGTTTCATCACGATATCGAAGAGTGAAGGCGTAACTCAACAAACGGAGAGACAAGGGGGCAGGACCAAACTTTCGATTCCCGACATCAAGAGACCGATGTCGGCATCACTGGATCGACTGCCTGACAAGTGGACGGGGATGCCAGTCGGACACCTCCTGAGCGCCTTCGCGTCGCGAGGAACCGAGCACCAATGACGAGGAGATCGGAGAGGGGGCAGGCCAGGAAGGGTTCGCTGCAGTGATGTCTGTTGCTCACTTCGCTAAACGTACCCCCACCGCTCCCAAAACCACTGCCACTGCCACCTCAACATCAACTACCGTTTCCACCACTACCGTCACCAGCCCTATCGTACCGCCACCACCACCTTCGCCCTACCACCTCCTCGCACCACTACCTCCGCCGCCGCGGACCGCGAGTTATAAAGAAGGAGGACACCGGGCGCCGCCAGACTATAGTCCGCGTCGCGTCGCGTTTCCACTCGGTCGCTCCTGGCGGAGGAGGACCCTAGCCACCTCGGGAGACGCCGGCCCGTCAGCGCAACTCGCTGGTAAGTCTACCCGCTGCGAGCTGTTGGCTCACCGCGACAGCAATGCAGGGTTTTTGACGTGATATTTACCCAAAGGAATGCAAGTTACGGTTCTATATGGACTGTTAGCCGGTATACCATTTCTCTCTGTACCTCTACTCGCGGTCGAGGAAGTTCAACGTGCTGAATTGAAGAGTGATTTCGCAGCCGATGATGAGAAGATATTGGGTTGTGTCTGTGTGTGGCGCAAGAGTGATCGGGTGCGTGTGACGAGCGGGAGATTGAATGAATCCTGCAGTAAATGACAGGCTATGAATAGGGCTCAATTCAAAGAAGTGACGAGCGTACTTAATTAGCCGTGAAATTCGTTTTGGAAATCGGCCGTTTCTCGTGTGACACATAGTATTGTCTTTTCAGAAAATGATCTGTGGATATGTGGTGTAATTTTAAAGTACAAGAACTTTAGTAACCTCAAGTCTCCCATTTTTTGAATTAATTTGTTTCTGGGAAATATTTAAAGAAAACAAACGATATTCTGGATACAGGTTGGATGTGCAGAGAACATTTAATATTAAATAGATCAGATACATTGTTTTAATGTCAGCTCTTGTCCTAATGTGAAATGTGTCGTACTTTCACTTCATTAAACTTAAATTATAATCAATAGCTAAATATTATGATGTAAAATACGTGGAATTCTTGAGGTTCGGAATTCCTTCCCCCTTGTTGAATTACGAGTGAAGCTAGTAAATTCGAAACCAAGAAATATTTTATCCCACCTCTGTTTTCATTTCCCACAACGATAAACTGTTTTGCATTCATTTGAATACAAGATCGTAATGAAAATATTTTATTACGAAACAAGAGATAGTGATAATCGATTCCACACAAGTGAATCATTATTGAGTTCCGCAGCCTGTGCAACAGGTTTTCTTATAACATCGATTGTAGCACATTCCTCCTGAGAAATGTGACGGTTACCTACCTGTTTGTAGGATTTTAGGGGTTCTGTTTTGATATAGTAGCGGAGGCGTAAACAAAAGTTCAAGTTCTCATGTAGGAGCAAGGACACACATTTCCTCGAGTGCGAAGAAGCACCTACCGAGCATTCACAATATTTCATCACGTTCTCAAGTAACATTCAAATCGTCATTGACATTCACAAAATTTCGTTATTTACAGTACCAAACCCGAAAAGAAAATTACTATTATTGAAAATTCATTTGGTGACGAATGTTTTCGACCGTCATTGAAATCTTTCATATAAAAATATTTCTCATTACTTTTTTTTTTTAATGGGTTATTTAAGGTCGCATCAACATCTTAGGTCATTAGCGACCACTATTGCTGTTAACGGTATGGTAACTATGAGGATGAAACGATATGGTGATGATAAGGGGTGAAAGGACGAACACAAATACAACCATGTCCGAGGCGGGACTCGAACCCGCGACCCTTCGGTCCGAAACCACTACGACACCACTGCCTTAGCGATCTCGGCCACCGGGCCGACTTCTCATTACTTTGATCATATCCCAAAGTTTAAAACGGAACGCAATTTCTAGCAATTGCCGAGTTCATTGACACTTGTCCGGAGATGGCTGCGTGTTTGTCTAGCGTGCTTCCCTGGGAAGTCCTGCATCGGCCGTTAGAGCGCCGTTTTTCCCGCAGCGCGCCCTTAGCATAACGTGCAAGGCTCGAGTCCGCGCGAGATGCCGCAGATCTCCCAGCGCCGCTGCGCGCGGCCTTCCGCGTGCGGCGCGGCGCTTCTCGGCGCGGGATGTGGGATGTGGGCCACGGGGCCGCCGAGCCGCGCCGGTGCAGGCGTCATTGGCTCAGGTCGGTCCACTTCGCAGGCCTGCCCCCGCGCGCGCGCGCTGAACGCGGCCGCCGACCTGCGCGCACCAATCACGTGGTGGAGGGAGACGGGAAAGTGAGGTTGCAAAAAAGTGCAAAAAACGTTTGTTAGGAATGTTTCAAGTGCATCAAATTCGCTACATTTTAATAGAAAACTTGTTAAGTGGGTTGCAAATTTTGTAATGTAAAACGCATTCAGGAACATAATTCCACCTACGCAAAAAGTAATGTACTCCCCTTACGGGACACATTGTATTATTTTTCGGGAGCTTGTAATACATAGAAACGTACAGAGTACAAATAAATCAATGCATGAAAAAATTGTTTTTCTGCTCCAGGAAAAAAAAAAAAATATTTCCATAGGTTCTTTAATTTTATGATCTGTTTTGCAATTTTTTTAACAGAGTCGGTTAACAACGGTCATCTTACAATCTCTGAAAAGCCATGCGTTTGGTTAGGCTTGTTTCACGGTACTAATGGCCATGATTAGGGGCAGGTAATTAAACTCAAAGGCATCGCTTAGTCTACACTTTTTTAAGTGTATTTATAATAAGATCATGCGATAATGAAATAAATTAATGTGTACTCGAAGTGGTTGACTTTGCATTATGAACTTCATTGAGAACAATGGCATGAACGGTTCTAAGTAAAGTCAGTAATTAATAACTGTTTTATGTCGAGGAAATATTTAAGCACCAAGGACCTTATTAGGGTTCTAATTATCGAGCGGCGACAAAATGCCCGAGGGTCTTTGCCCCGAGGGCTTTTTGTGCCAGAGATCATGGAACCAGTTACCGCCCGTGGTACGTACATGATTTTATTATTTACCTAATTTTAATTATTCATATGTACTTCTTTACTACATATCTGGTTTTTAACTTGACTTTTCATTTGTCGGTTTGTCTTTTCATACATCTTTTCTTATTTCCCTCCCACAATTCACCATCATAATTCCCTCACATAATTCCTTCCGTGAGAGAACATGTAGCAACATTCAACTGTTTTCATATTTCTCACTTTACCATGATGCTTTCGATCCAGGTGAGTTATGCAGAGAATATCGAGCATATTAGACAATCTTATCGAAGGCAATAACAAGCTATAACGTATCGGTAAAAAAATAAAACTGGTATTTTCAATTCACAGAATTAATTTAGTTTTTTAAGATCGCTTTTTAACTACTACGTCATGTAGCGACCACTGTGGTTAGTTGCATTGGGGTAACCGTAGAGGGAACACGATCCGTAAGAACAACACGAGCACACAAAAAACATGTATGCCCGAGGCGGAATTCGAACCCGCGACCCTTCGAGCCGAGTCAGTTACAGCCTTAAGCCTACAGCCTACAGCCTTAACAACCCATCCAGTCTCGCTTATTTTACTTTTATGTTCTACCTTTTCTAACATTAAATAAAGAGACATTAACAAAATGCATACATTAAGTATATTTTACTTCGTACGTACTTGAAATTCTTTAATTACAAACCGATAATATGAACAGTAAAAGTTGAGTTGAATACATCCATTATAATCTAAAAGTTTTAATCCAATGTTCAATGAGTTCGTTTCCACAAATATTTATGACGATTGCCTTTGAATTGTCTCCTGATTTTCCTGCAAATAAAAATTATACACAATTTAATGCATTTTTCTCGATTGCAATGAAACATAAAGAGAACGAGCACTGATATAACGAAATAATTTATTTACTTTTCAAAACAGTCACTTATTTCTCAAAATAATTAGGATGAACTCTTCGAAGTACATACGTAAGCATTTGATTTTGAAAAACGCATCTGGGCTTCGTTTCCTTGTCTCGGGCAAGCTGTCTTTAAAACGTTATTTCCAATCTCATTCTGTAAAAAATAAACGTTTTTTGGGGAACCGATGAACTGTCCTGTTACGGTCCAACGGCTTTCAGCAACGGTTAGGTTGTCGACGCACCATTCAGCGACGGCTGCTCGTATTCCTTCGGTTGAAAATATCATAGTCATGAGTAAGGGACAGATTTTAATGACCTAAAACATCGCCAAACATGATCAATAAAATACTCTTAAAATGCTTTAAATATACCCTAAAACCAAAGAAAAATGACGTAAAAAATCTTATAAAATTCAGTTCGGATGAACAACTCAAGCTGTTAGATACGTTACTGCTGTAATCGAGGCTTCTTCCGTTCGTTCGAATGAACTCAGCTTGCAAACGTTCGGTTTGGACTGTTTTTTTTTTACCGGAAAATTTCGGTCTTTAGCTATGCCGAAATCGGCCGAACTGGCAATGGCGCTGCTATACATCACAAAAATTACATACAACGGCTGTCCAAACAATTTCTGAGCGAACAAATCGAATAGGCTACTGAGTAATTCTGTTAAGAACATTTATTGCATCCAGTAAATATTATTTGAAGCAAGTACCATTAAAAATGACACTAATATCGATGAAATCAGCAAACAAAAGCATTAATGTGACCGAAAAAGATTTTTAAAAATTGTCTTATTAGTCGAAATCGACAAAAATGCAAAACAATGGTCTAAAATTTTTTTAAATTTATTTATTTTACGTCAAAAAACAGTTAAAAACTGCGTCATTTCCTATTGTATTGTCATTTCCTATTTGTATTTCCTATTATATTATATGTCATTTCCTATTGTATTCCTATTGTCATTTCCTATTGTATTCAAAATAGGTCATTTCCTATTGTTATAATATAAAATGAATTTATCTACGAAACGGCATTATTTTAAATTAAAAAAACATTTCATTAAAATCCACCCTCTAGTCATCAGCTAATCGGCAAAGTGCTTCATTACAGAGTTTTCCAAAAACGTACTACAATAGAGAGCCTTTGGGGATTCACGCGGGAGATTCGAGTAGTGATGTTTCTTTTTATACTCCTTGTTATGATTTAATTACATAACAACCCTTTTAAGCAATTCGTAACTGCATATAACGTAGTTCCCGTTTTACATATTTGTCCCTTTAAATCTTTGATAAACGTCTAGCCTACGTGTCACAAATACTTTAATCAATTTTATTTATGTTCCGCTCTACACATTCAGGATCCCAGTGACATGAAAATATGTATATTGGAGTATAGGATTATGTACTACATTCTTACTAACATTTTATCAATTTTCATTAACTTTTGTATTATTCGTACGATGATCTCATAATTAACAAATAGAATATATTTTAATGTTTTATGAAGTGATCAGTATTACACACTTTCCCACATTTATCCACACCTAACAATGTTTATGCACATTCTTTCTCTCTTTTGGCAACATCAATTTCATTCCCTCTCCAACAATTACGTCAGTCCTACATCTTACTCAGAGTCATAAAAGTTCAAAATCTAGTTTGAAAATAATAATACACAATTACGAAAGCCGAAAAATAAAGCTTCATTAAAACATTTATTACTTATCATGGATTGACAATTTACTTTTTCTTTACTTGGTGTAAAATGGAATGGAAGTTGTGTAATGCGGCAGGAAATTATGTTGATATTTTAACAAAAAATAACTTTTATGGGTCCTTGACTCCAAAACGTCCGTCCGTTTGTGCCTCCGTCTGTCAGTCCTTCTGACTGTCTATGTGCGCCGGTCAGTTTGTGAACAACACTTGCGTCTAAATTCTAATATGGCAGAATCTTAATTTTTGCGATTTCTGTTCGTGAAGACACCATTTACACATTTTCGCAAAAATCGTTCCTAATTTTGTTTTCCAATGGAGCAAAATACGCTGTGCTTATTTTCATTAAAACCTTCAAATTTTGGGAAATTGCAAAAGATAAAAAACGTTTTAACATTCTTCCACATCTATAGTGTTGAAGATGGAGGCTGTTTTTTAGAAAGGCATTTCTTCAAAATTAGATATTGAAATACTAACATCATGAACAAGTTTCACAACATATGAGCAGTTTTTAATTTATTTTAATTAAATTTGTTATAAAACAAGATTTTCTTAAAAACGGTTTCAATTTTTTCTGTAGGCATGTTTCTCATATGGAGCAAAGATCGTCTTAGAATGTGGTAAAGGTACTTTTTTCATTCAAACATTTCGAATATTGCGAAAGTTCAAAATTGATTCGATATTCTCCTCCTACTTATGTAGAGATTTCCTCTTACTATAATTTATTTCTTAATGTTACATTCCTAATTCAATGTATGTACACATTTTCCAAGTTCTGTAGTTTTTGATTAATTTAGAGTTAAATCGTGTTAATGTTGCTAGATTCCTCTACCTCTGTTATATTAGTTATTTGTTCGCAGACCTTTAACTGCAAGGTAGTAGAGAGGCTTACGTCAGGCTTCCCATTCTGAAGCCCGGGGTTAATTTCCCACGATTTACAGAGAAAATTGTCTTTAAATGGTTTTCATAAGCATTGTGTGCTTTTGATGATGATACAAGTTCGATTTTCATTAAAACCTATGAAATCGCGAAAACCAGTTTTCAAAAATTGAAAATCTTTGAAAATTGCTCAGTTTAATCTCCTGCGCTTCTTTTACTAAAGAGATGCATTGAAGAGTGGGTTAAGAAATAGTAAAATAAAAGTTTGAATATAATAATGTTAAGCTGTTATAATAATATGAGAAAGTATGTGTTGTCGTAACACCACTAATTTGCATAAATATTATGTATCATGTAATGCATTCTTGCTCGAATTCATGAAATAAATAATAATAAAATTTATGTTTAAACGTGCAAATGATTTTTTAGTAAATATTCTGTGTGAGTTAACCGTAAAATGTTTGGAATATTTTTTTGAGTGTGTGTGTTTGAACATAACCACAACTATTTTGTAGTATCCCAATAGGCGCGCAAATTCAGTGCTTGCTGAGGGCACTACTTTACGTTGTAAAACTTTCCTGGCGCTAATGGTTATAAGCAAACGAGGAAGTAAATATAAAAAATAGGCATATAAGTGCAAATATCCCCCTTGGTTCGAAGGTCCTTAAATAAATATAAAGTTGCAAAAATTGTTGTAGTACATAAACCAAAAATGCCTAACGAGTCTATTTCAGTAGAATTTTGAAGTTAGAACCTGTTCTCCGATTACCACAAATAACAAAAATAAATTTTCACTGCACCTCTACATTAATTCGGATAAATTGTATTTGGTTAGACTCGTCAAATTGCCTGAACATACGTCTGTTCTGAGCATCTCAATATACAACTTCGCAAACTTCCACGAAACAATTTTCAAAACCCTTCTGCTTATTCACTCTGCCAGTAAGTTTCCACACTGAAACAGCTTTAAGAAACGTGCCTGTTATCCTGTCTTTCATTATAGGTATCTCTCAAGGCCAGAGTAACGAATGTACTGATACGCAAGGGCTGTCCGCCCCCCACGATTACAAGGGTACCATTACGAAAGCTGGGTTATCCTTGCGATACTTGATTATCTTAACACTAATATTTTGCAATAGTTTATAACCATTATAGTCCTTCGCAATGCGCACTGGCTATAAGGTACGTACGTTTTAACTATTTGTTAATCTTTGAAAATTATTATTGAAAATTAATGGCGTAATGACTATTCATTTGACCACAATTGCTAACTTAGACACAATTTATTCAACGACAAGAGAAACAGTTTTACTATTTAAAATAATTCAATAAGACGGAAATAGCCTAGATAGGATAAAGCCGAAAAAATTGAAATGAGACGGTTTTCGAATTTGTGAATTTGAGTCTTTGAAATCAGTTTTCATGGATGTAATCGAAAAGTCACTTAAAAAGATAATTTGCAGACTATGAAATATTGATAAAATTAATAACGCAAAATATTTTGTGGCATTAATTGTTTCCAAGAATGCATAATCGAAGTGCTGGGAATTTAACATATGGAGGCATTATCGATTAAACATTCTGCGGAATGATTATTAAAGTTAATTTGAAGTTAATGACTCCATTGACTTTAAAATAATATAGTGAATAATATCCAATGCCCAGTAGACAGATAATATAGTGAATATTCATAAAATATTTTAAATTGAAAAAAGAGATAATTTTTTGATTTGTTTTTAATACAATAATTTCGTTGTTTATAAGTTGATAACACTTTTCTTGGTGTTGTTGATCATAAGAACTAGATAATGGTAACAATTAAGACAATAATATTTTTTTGTAATGTACTGTAATGATTAGACATCGGATGTTTAGGGAAATGCCTATTTTATTCTAGCGAACGATAATAGATGTTCACGAATCATGACAAATGATGACATACGACGAAGTTTTATTATGCTTATTTTTGCTTTTTTTGTAGAAATGCCTTTTCTTGCATAAATGTCTTTTTTAGGACCTTTTTGCCTTTTATGTATTATTTTTATATACAATGCAAAGATATCGGAAAATCAGCCATGGTCCAACGTGACCATTCATTACGAAATCTTCAATTTACGTAAAATACAAGAGAATTCCTAAAAGTATACCAACTGATTTTTCTCCATTTCCCTATTTCACAAATACTAGCCATGTTCAGAGAACACGGTCGATACTCTGTGGGTACCGAAATTTTAAGTGGAAATAAATACAAATTCCCTGAAGGTTTCAGTGTTGCTAGTGTTGAACTTCTAAAATATATGCCAGTCACATCATTAGATGTTGAGAGATCCTTCTCCGCATTCAAACTGATTTTGTCTCCTAATCGTCGCAAATTTGAAATTGTGATCCTTGATAAGTTACTGGTAATATGCAAATACTACTGGTTAATGCAAACTCTTAGGAATAAAATGTAGAAGAGATGTAAATATGTAAATCTAGTTCTACATTAAAATGTACGAACTTGCTTTGTGCATTTAAGTTTACAAAATAATATAGACAAAAGTTACAAACAATTTTATTTTATTGTGTAACTTATGACAGAGTCTTTTTCCTCCTTATTCTTGAATTTTTCAGCGCCTAAAAGACGATTTTTTAGTGCCTAAACATCCGATGTCCAATGATATGTATATCTATGCGTTGCATATTGTAAGGTTTTCGTTGTCATCCCTACACAGTATTTGAGCAACTCCGAGAATGCGGACGTGCGGTTCCGTCACTCCCGGCTAGACCATTCCCCGTGCACCAATCGAGACATATGAGGTGCCATTCGATGCGTGTCGGTCTCCTGATGGGGAGCTGTTAATTTGTAAAGAAATGTCCAAATACCTGTTTTGGCACTGCGATATTAGCGAGTATGCCCGTAATTAAACCAACGTCACCCAAATAGATCGACGTAGGTGGCCTTATTAAATTCCAGTACCCAAAGGCACAAGTGAATCGCGCGGTATATTTAATTTTAATTTTTATCCGTAGGCCTATTACCGTATTTTAAAAATAATTTGACAAAAGCCTACGAACAGTATTGCCTTGGAACTTCTTAAATTTGAAGAATTTCAAGTGAATACGGAGAAAACAAAACTGTGAGTAATGTAATGAAAGAATGAACGTTCTTACGTTAATGTAATGACTTCTCACTTTTATTCCTAAGTGTGCCAATACCGAATTTCAAGTGAATGTGACCCACAACTTATTCTTATTGATCTTTATAAATACCTTATTCACAAAAACAAGTCGCCTTTTAATGTTTATATAGATTCGCAAACAAAATTATTAATAGAGCAAATGCAGAAGTGGAAGTGAACACAAATTAGACTGCGTTTGTGGAATCTCTTAAAACATTAGGGGAGAAAATATGGAAGTGTTAAGCAAATGCGGGGAACAATCGACTGTAGTTGTAGAAGATTTTGCAACAGAATTTTCGGAACTAATTGAGAATAATGTTATATTAGTATTACAGAATAACCCAAACGAACACTTTCAGGTGATCTTTGTGCATTATTGTGCATATTAGCAAAAATCGTAAAAGATCAAGCTGATACTCTAAACTAGCTAAACTAACTATTCGCATCCTCAAAACCTTGAAGTATTTTTATGGCGATTATAGCTTTGAAATTTCAATATTACCAGTTCATATCCCGTATGGAGATAACATATAAGGACAATGGATATTGGGAATTTTTGAAGGGTAGTATAACATTATTACTTACTACGATTCATTGGTAAGTCCAATACCAGATACTGTAAGAACATATTTGAACAAAGCTACGCATGAAAGAAATTAAGTATGAAATAAATGTTGAAATCATGAAAATACTTTTAAAACAGTTCACAGCGTCGGCGACGATACATTTAACTAGTCAATAACTGTTTTGGACGTTTTCATTTCTTTCAATTCTCGCAAGGTAGAAAAACACTCCATTTGCTTTTTAAAAAATATTCCAGTGTTTTCACTTGATCTATTTTCACTTTCAGCTTTCACACACAAACCAACGTTAAAGTTTCAACTGATTTGGTTTGCTCAGCTTGAGTTCTCGAAGTATACGTCGTTATTCTCAAGCGGGGGCACTCAACAAAGTGACCGTCTCGACCCCAGAAGCACAGGATTAATTCTATTCTGATTAGTAATTTTTTCACAATCATTTGGATGTTCCACATATGTAATATGTATCATCACATTATCAATACAGATAGCTAATTAAGTAAATAAATTCAACATCTGAAAATACACAATCCGAGTTTTAACTGGCAGGTATATTTCAGACACAACTAGATTATACATTTATTAATAAATATACTATATATTACACACGTAATAATAAATCAACTGATATTTAAAACTAGCTGCTACGATAGTACTTGCTTTCTCACATTATTTGTAAATTTGAAATTTTAGAACATTCTTTGAGTTGAATAAAAATGAAACATGTGCCATTCTTTTTTAGCGTCCCTTGCTTTATGTGTGAAAAAAATAAAGAAAAACATGGAGAAGTTTTTGAAAAAATCTAAATAAGAGAAATAATCTAAACGGTTTCGGCGCTGGCATTCACCACAGACCGACGGACAGAGACCATTTGCCATCCTGATCGTTTTTCATGATTTTAGCCTGTCTTATGACTTTTCGTAACAATGTTTTGTATTTTTTAAAGTAGATAAGGAAATCAATAATTTTTTCGGTATGAAGGGCTCACAAAGCATAGATTCTGTCTATACAGCGTGTTACATGAAGTCATTAACTATATTTACATAGGAACAACATTTAACATTTATCCACTTTTTGGTTAAGAGACTTTAGCGATAAGATTCTTTCTAACGAAAATGCCGTTTTCTGGCGCATGATTCTAATATCAATATCGTTTCTAGCAGTATCCTAACATTGTATCTTCTTACAAAGAGAGAGAAAGTAAAAATCATATTGAAAGACTTGGAAAATCCCTGCATACATTTAAAATGTTCTTAGAAATTTGATCACAAAAGTAACACGCAAGCAAACTGTGATTCACATTTTCCAAGGAGAGCGAATAAATAAAAGACGTCTTCGAAAGTGTTTTAATTAATTGTTCTAAGAACACTGCGGCCAAATCTATCACACCGGAAATATGCCAGACCGGTTTCTCCAGTTTCCACATATTCCAGGACGTACTACTGAAACCAGAATTCCCGTCTTGTATTTTCAAGAAACCAAATGTAACTCACCCTTTCTTAATTTCAGGGATCCGCCTCTGATACCCACAATTACACAATAAAACAGTTCAGATTTACATTCAAAACTAACAAATGACTTTTTTCGTAGTTATTGAAAAAATATCCTCTTTGCAGGTTGAGTACGTAATATGGAATCGAACATTGATTGGCGGGCAAAACTTATCAAGGGACGGGATGTATGATCATTTATCGCTCGAATCACGTGTGAGAACGTCATAACGATAAATTCTTGACGAACATTGAGGTCGATCGTATGTCATGAATAAATTTTGATGTTACTGTTTTTTCTAGGGGTAATATTATTCAAATTGTTGAAAAATTTTATTTCTCGCAGCCCCAAACGCAATGAGCTAAAAAATATCTTTTATATATTTAATCTCTTAATGCAATTTAATTTCAATACATTCTCTAATATAGTGTGTAGGCAAATATCAAAATGATGTAGATGAATATAAGGGCTTGATTGCTTACAAAAGTGGCCACATTTTGGTAATGTCGACATTTTAACATCCTTTACCATTGCTTTTAACCGGTGGTGCGAAAACAGCACATACTTTCTCGCCCTAAGTAATAGTTACGTAATACTATTTATACTGAGTTTTTTCGCCGAATTAACACACCTCAGTCATCATTTTTTTGTGAAATTGAAAGTTTCGAGAAATTGTACAAGATCTTATTTCAAAATATATCTTTAAGGAAAAGATTTCACTAAGGGAAAAATCTCTATCTTTAATATTTTAGTTGTAGGAAGACGTCGAACAAATTTTAAACTTTTGGAATTTTCGAAAAATTAAGGTTATTAGCGAACATGAGACCTGCATCATTCTCTTAAACGTTCTTCACACTATTCAACAACAAAATTTAATCAAAAACGATGGAGCTATTTTTTTGAAAATTTTGGAAATGTTCCAGGGGCTTCATGTAAAATGTCCAAATTAAAATGTTGGTTTCAAATTCAAATGGCCGTAACATCAGCCAGATGGATTGAGGAATATCAATTTTGGAGAAAATCGGTTGAATGATTTAGCCGCTAGCGTTGTTCAGACAGACGGATGGACAGACGTTTTTCAATCGATTTTTCAGTAACAAGAACCCACAAAATAAGGACACTCCGCTGGCCACGTGCACTTTTTCGTTAAGAGTTTTTCTGCCGAAAATTCACTGCTTTTTCCCACAGCATTGCACAACTTTCTATCCACTACGTAAGCGGTAGTGAGAAAGTGAGAGGTACAAAATTTCAGAGTGATTATTAAATAATTCGTGCCAACGAACACTTAATTCTTTAACAATAGTTTTTGCTTCATTTTTTCTTACAGACAATGCCTCTGAAGGTTATCTGATAAATGTGTAATAAAAAGCTCCAGTAGTAGTTCGATATTGCATTTTCCCCCTTACGTTTTTTATTTGTGAATTTTGACTTTCTAACTTTTAGAGTCTAAAAATCATTAAATCAAGATGTGCCAACCAACAGCACTAGTGCGAGTCGTTGGTACAGGCTCTGGGTTAGGTTGGCACACTATAATCGTGAGTGTGCAACAATAAATCAGTATCACAATTAATTATTTCTCAGTGTTATATTTACGCAAGTAAATGTAAACTAGTGGCCTGCTGCAACAAAAATGCTGCTGTCGAGTGTGTGGAAAATGGGGTGCTGGAACAGCAAAAATTGGCTGCTCTGAAACGGTACCCGTTACAACCGAACGTCGCATGACGTTCTTCTGCGTCGCATGACGTCAGCTGAGTCGTAAATGGTGACGCACAGAGTGTGAGAATGTAGTCGTTACATAAAGTCTGAGAAATTGAGCGGATTAACATAATCAAATATTTGAATTTTCACTGAAAATCGAAACTGTTTCGTGGTTTGGGGATGTTTTCCCGATTTCCTGCAATGTAATGAAACAATTGACACATCTCACGTATTTGTACACTGCCTAGCTTTCTTCGAATTCCTGAGTGCATTGAAAATTAGAAATATATACAAGTTTATCACCAGTTGGTCTCGCAAAACAGCCTCACTTTGGAAACTACAGCAGATTTGGTAGTTTCAAAATTAAGTATTTAGAAATGTCTTTAATTTCATTTAATTAGTCTTTTACCTCTTTTAATACAAAATGCTCGAATTTTTTTGAATTTTGAGTAGGAATTTCTTCAAATTTCTCACTAATAAGAACTAGCGAGAGACGAGCAAATAAAAGTTGCACGTTTAAGCTACAAATATAGAGAAATAAATGTTTAAAAATAAATGAATGGTAACTCTTTAGAAAACTAAGCATCACCAACAGGTAACAAAAAGTTTGTACCTTTTCTTGTTCGCTGAATACAAATTGTCGTGAACGAAAGTGGACCGAGAGGCTGAGAACTTTGTCTCTCAGGCGGCTTCCCCAACGCACCACCGTGGACGACCATCTGTTGGGTACTACGCCTAAAGTGTCGTGGCGACATGCCATCCAAGAGCAGCAGGAGCCCCAACAGTGAGCTCACTGCGTTGCCGTCCGAGGGAGCGAAACACGAGCACAGCGCCTCACTCAAATACCATGGGAATGTTGGTACTTTCTGATAAGACAAACGGAATTTTGGTGTTAAAGATAGCCGTACAGGTGACAAGGAAAAACTAAAAAACTGATACGCAAAATCAAAGGATATGTTGAAGATTTCAGTTAGAGAAGGGGGTGAAACAAAAGTTTTCCTTCCCAATATTACAGAAAACAATAAACGACGAAAATCTCTCTCTAAGCTCTGAAACACGTTTGAGAACGTTGGACCGTGACTTATGTGTGACGTTCGTCACGTTGGGAAGGACACGTAGCAGAAAGGTAGGGCTGATTGACACTATGTCGCCGTTGTAGAAACTCAACTGACCCCCCTCCCTCCGCGTACTCTAATAATAAAGTTCTTTGTGACACGGGTCCGTATTTGTTCATCACTTTGAAACATGAAATCCAAACTTTTTACCATATTTAAGTAGCTTTTCTCATAAGTATTTTGTATTTTAAAATGACAATTAATCGAATAAAACAAATAAACATAAGTTTTTTTAACGGTAACATATTTCCTCCTCGAGTTGTAATGTTCATAATTGCTTTTAATGTTTTTCAAAAAAAGAAGAATATGTTAAAGTAATTCAATTTTATACAATTTATTTTCTTGTTTATTGTATTTCTTTGTCAGTAATATTTTATGGCCTCTACCGTGTCGAACTTTACCTGACAGAATAGGAAAAACTAAAATCTTCCACGTTTAGTTTTTTCTAAATGTGGAACATTTTAGCCGTAAAGTTTCTTCAATATTTTCGAGTAATTAAGATAATAGTTTTACTACATACTACGCTTTCTAATGTGACTGAAAGTTTTTTAAGTCCCTTCAGAGATCTCCCTTGCGCATAGTTGACGACTTTTGAACATATTTTTAAAACACGTGAACTTAAACAGATAACTGTGCATGATGTTGATATGCAGATCCAAGTCATGGCCAAGCGTTCATAAAACACATTTACCATCAGCTATTAATGAAATGTTTCAATTGTATCAATGGCTCACACGTTTTCTCATTCGCTGTTGCTGTAGAGCCTGCAGTTCAAAGAGAGTGGTGCAGTTTTCTCCCATTGTGCCGCCCAGCCAGCTGACGGTGACCTCCTTCCGCGGCGCCTCTTACTTACATCTCCGGTTTTCTGCCTTGGGCTGCGCTCCCTTTTTCTTTAGGTTTCTCCTTGTCTTCGCGACCTCTTTCGCAGCGATGGGTGTCTCTCCTTATACCACTATTTGTCCTCACGGACTTTCACTTTCGTAGTTTTATTACTCTTAAAATTAATAGAGCACTAATGAATCTGTACTATAGAACCCCTTATAATCGTGGTTTATAACAGGGCAGGAGGTCCAAGTAAAATCGAAAATTCTGGATAAAAGAAATATTTTTTGTTCATATGTGTTGTTAAAATGTAAATTAAGATTAAAGCTGAACTGCATATATAATTACAATATCATAATTTACAATTTTATAATGTACATTAGTTCATATCAACGGAGTGGACTTAACAATATTTCATTTGCACAAATAACAATTATGCAGCAGAAAATATTTTACATTGTACTTAAACTTCTGTATCCATTGTAATCGTTTAATGTTGACTGACAATGTATTATATAATGTAATATACAATATATTACACAATTACTATATTGAATGTGAATTCTTTACAGTGAGTCTTTGTTACTGACACTTGATGCAGATGATTACTATTCGAATTTTATAATAGTTATAGACATCTGTATTGACTTAAAACATGTTTTCCACCCTTGGGTAAGTTATTTTTGACTGACGAAAACCAGTGGTTCGTAAATCAAGTTGCAAGGTAATGCTAGAATTCCTAGACGAGAGGTTTACAAGAATAATGTGGTCGGGATTATTATTCGTATAATTATCTCTGCAATCTAAATATATGAATTTTAGCAACATTTTCACTAGAATATTACACAATATCTCAAACGGGACTGATCATTCACGAATTTCTACCAACGAGCACGCCGACTGTCCCACCTTCTTTCCAGCTGCGATCTACCGGCGCCTAAAAGCTCTACCAGCGACTCTCGGGGAACACTTCCCGAACATCGCAATAACTAACTCTGTCCGTAACGTTTGCCTTCTCTGCCCATGACATTCCTTGTCACATTTGCCAACGGTGCTTGTGCCCTTGTTCTGGGTAGGGGATCCGTTTCTTCAATTACATCCAGAGATTGCACACATGCCTGCGTGGCCTAGAAATTATGGAAGGATTCAGGAATAGATGTAATATATGAGGGACTCGGAATGTCCCACAAGCCACGAACATAACTTAAAACCTTCATGTATTACGACGGGTTTCGAATCCACAGCCCGTCAAGTCAACGAACTTGGGCTAACTTACCCCACGCCCCTGCCTCACTAGGCCGAATCACTTGATCGTTCTATTTATAAACGTATTACAATGAAGCGACGTAACTTAACGAAACAAGTAATATAATTAACACTGAGTTTAGATAAATAAATATAAATAAATAAATGTCTTTATTGGTGGCGAGGCTCAGGCCATTTAGCCTGCTCTTCCGCCTGACCACTTTCAGAATTTATATTACAATAGTACATAATAAAGGATGTCATTCAATGAAAAATACGCACGCAAGGATTTGGATGATTTTCACATGGATGGCAGGAGTGAAAGCGAGGGAGGACGAGCTTGATAGGAAATCGGGAAAGAATCGGGATGAATGGAACGGTAGAGAGAAAGGAATGAAAAAAGAAAGAAAACGAGGAAAAAAATCAGTGAAATGTTAATAAATTCTGCTAATTGGTTCATGGAGGTTTTGAAGAAGCTAAAATTGCGTACGTATTTGTGAATTACCCCTAGAAAAACTAGAAAGGGAGGGAATCTCGTCAGCATACGAGTGAAGATACAACAAGTCAAGAGTTTAAGCCTTGAGAGACACTGAAAACATTGAGAGGTAATGGTAAATGATTTTGCGTGTATTTCATAATATTAACAATAATAATTATTATTATATGATAGTGTCGTAAAACTATTTGGTTCTTAAATAAGTTAAAAAACATTAAAAATGTGGATATAATAAATTTATTTTTAGGAAATGTTAACAGTTAAAATATTCCACAAACTAGCTAATTGGAAAATTTTAAGAATTAAGGAAATTTTTACCGTTTAGAGTATTCCTAAGACCCGAAAACCCGACCCCTCTCTCACCCGTAAGCCTACCTTTATTCCTGGGACTGCAAGCTAGGACCATCGCGGCATGCGCCTTAAGCGATTGAGTAAACCCAGGTAAAACCTCAATCAGGATGGCGACTTAAGGCCAAGACACAATCCAAGTAAACAATTTCAGTGCACACAAAATACAAAGAAAGAAAAAAAAATTTTGAATTTAATATTATGTCTAAATGTATGGCGCAGTTTTTAAGAGATGAAGAACTGGAACAGAAATATTTCAAATTAGTGAAACACATGTAGACAAAATTAAAAGCATATCATTATAATATTTTCAATACATACACATATGAGCAAATGCTCATGCATAATCACACAACAAAGTACGCGAGTTTAGTTTCGTTTGCGACCTTTAATGAGCTATGCAGCATTGAATCTAAATTAGTCCATGACAAATTCGTTTGCATAGCAACATTGCAAGCAATGTTACTTTAACATTAAAATCTATTAAAGTCCCATACAGTACCAAAATGAACAATTTTCCTCAAAATTTACCCAGTCTACAAAAACTGTTTACTGTATGTTTACTGAAATATTTACTGTATGTTTCTAACTGAAACATAACACATAGCAATCCTTTACTTTCATGTAATATTTATATTCAGGATTTTTTCTCAAATAGCAAGTAGGCCAACTTTTTTTTTATTTTCTCAATTTTTCGGTCATCCATTAGTAGAATATCAATATCGTTTTAAAAATATTTACAAGAAAATTAAAGAAAAAATGAGCAATTTTTGAGAAAAGTTTGAAAATGTTCCAGGATCTTAATGTGAAGTACGATTAAAACTTAAAGAATTCATTTAAAATTCGCTGGGTCTTGAATCATGCCATATCTATCAGAAAGCATTCAGGTTGAAAAATATCCCGTGCACGGTTTAGGAGTTAGTGTTGTTGACTGACTGGCAATCAAAGACGCACAAATGGATAGATGCACAAACGGATAGATCGACAGATGAACGATTTCAAAAAATCCTTTTGGGTTTCAGGGGTTAAAGTGTATTTCCACTGAAATGTCTATATTGATTTTCCGCAACATTAAATAGAGTTCTCTTACAATATTACTTCTGTTTACGTTCGTACGTACACCGAGAGTGAAAAGAAATACAAACATTGAAATTTAAAATAATAATAATAATAATAATAATAATAATAAATAATATAATTATAATAATAAAATAATTATAATTAACTGTCAATCTTTTCTTGGGCACAGCATTCACGTTTCTTGCCACACTCGCCTAAAAGTACACATTATCACTGTCGAAACTGGGAAATTAAGTAACAACAATGTTTGAATTTCTAGATACCCATCTTTCGCACCTTCATTGTATTATAATGATGAAATTAATAATTTTTACAATGCAGAGTACGTCCATCGAGATATTCATTCGGAACACTGTGCCAACGGATACATTATCATTGAAGTAGTGTAACGGCTTTTCTCGCGGTTTCCTCATTCGCTTCACATTGCTTTTTCAGGAGATTTAATTTGCTTCTTGCTACCACTAGCCTATTTTCCGTGCTTTTTTTTTCATCTGTGACAATCCGTGACGTAGCCCGCTTTGTCTTGTCATTCCGTTACATCTTCCTCCGCTCGTGCGAAGCTGTCGCCGCCGGCGCCCGCCCGTGTGAAAGGCTGGGTGATGGACGATGCGGCCAAGCCCGCGAGGCAACAGGGGAGAGAGGCGCATGGCGCTGTGGCATGCCGCGTGGCGAGCGAAGCTTTCGCGGAGCTAACGGAACACCTCCGCAGTGTCGGATTGAACGACTCATTCGATAGGAGTATGCGACCCAACTTATCTCGTATTACGGCGAGTCTAATGTCTTCGCATTCCAAGTTGTTACTGGGTGTACGTGGATTTGTGGACGTTGGGCGCGCAGCACATCACAGCATTTGCGATGCATTCTCCCCTCTCCATACACCTTTTCTAAGCATAGTCGTGAGCACAGAGGGGGCCGCGGGGCCAAGGCCCCCTTGGATATTTTGAAAGGGGACACTGTTGCCTTACATTATAGAACGGGTTACTTTCTAATAACGTTAAATCCCTGAAATAAATTGCGAATAGAACGTGCAGATACATTCTAAACACGCATTAATCTACCGGTATATTGTACCTTAACTATGTTTGACAAAATATTGCTACCTTTGGACAAAACATTGGAAAAAAGTGGTGTTTTTCTTAGTTATTAAAGACCACACTTGTTATGCAATTTTCATTAACTCGTAGATTCACTATTTTTCAATAATTAAAATTAATTTTACTTTATTGTAATGGTTTCTTGATATTACTAAGCAGGCTCGGTATATTTTATAACGTTTTATTAATTTATTTATATAAACAATTTATTAATACATTACAAAAAAGAAAACCGAGTCTCTTTATTAACGTCAAGAAACCATTACAATAAAACAAACAATATAACAGACGATAATATATTCATTATAATAAAATTAATTTTTATATTTGTGAATTTTTAATTTTAATAGTTGGCCCTAATTGTCCATATATGTTCAAAATTGCAAAATTATATACGGCACTTGACCTTCCCCCAAACCCATAAAACTGCGTTAAAAATCGGTTGAAAGCCGCTACCAGTGTAAAAAGCATACGGAACGGGAAAAAATGCGACCAAGGAAGAGATGATTTCTTCTACCAACGCCTAAAAATGTGTTTTAAAATTTCAAAAATAGACTGAACTATTATACAAGTAAAATTTTATATGCAAATTAAAACTTCTAATGTTAAAGAGGGCCCAGACAAGTTGTTGCCTCCTTTTCGTTCAGGCTACAACACGCCTTCGTTTTTAAACCTTTCATGGCCCCCCACAACCTGAATACTACATTTTTTCCTTCTCTTTATGCTACAATTTTCTATACATTTTTGGCATCAAGTACCATTCGAAACAGTTCCAAGATGCTTCAAGGAAACTCGAGGGACCCGCAAGGAGAAGTATAAACTGTAAACTACAAAACAGGAAATGTCACTCAACTACTCACAACTGATTTGACGTCAAAGGTACGAAAAGACAAGAATAATATCAGTAGGATAATGGATCACGGGATCGGTCAATTAATGAATTACACTAGTTTGCCAACGTTTCGGAATATTTTATTCCATCATCAGGGCTTACTAATACATATACTGGTCAAACATAATGTTCCTCCACAGCACAACTCCAATACAGAGATGCCGAAATATTCCGAAACGTTGGCAAACTAGTGTAATTCATTAATTGACCGATCCCGTGATCCATTATCCTACTACTTATTAACGGTCGTGATTTCTACAATGGTCAAGAATAATATCAGCTTTATATAATTATATCTACTACCATTCACAATTTTCTGTATTGTATTACGTTTCTTGTACATCGATGGCCATTATCTAGCTCTATTTTATTAGTGTTCTTAAGTCTCTAAAAAATTTGCAGTATTATAACGATTAAAACTCCTTTTTTATCGAATATCAATAAGAAATCTCTGTGTTTGGAGTTCGGTTGCAATGCTGGAAGCTGAATGATGTTGATTTGAGATCGTCTAGTGAAAATATTTTATTTTCGCAAAAAAACATTCATAATGTTACTTTCCAATTTGGATTATCTCAACTGGCTATGTTTCAATAATACTAGGAGTGTTTAAGTTGATACGTTCCTCTTAATTATTCACTATGCACAAAAACTTCACTATGCTATTTTTCATGAGAATTAACTAACGTACTAAATAGCAAATTCCTTGTGCAACAATTAAATTAATTTGAGATTTCAAGTTATTTTTTGCAACGTGTTAGTAAGAAGTAGATTCGCACATCTTTGATGACACCAATTTGAGTGCAATATTATTTTTCGTAATTCCACCTTTCGTACCAGTCTAAAAGTCACGGCGAAATTCCTGTATTCAGAATAAACTGGAATATAGTATATTCGAGAAATGTTATCTAAACAGATGAGTCAACGTTTCACACAAAAATAACCTACTTTCCGTGTAGTTTGTCCTGTGTACCTTGAATGTTTTCCCTTTGAACAGCTCATGAGGAATTGAGAGGTTCACCTTACTGAAGTAACGTAAATAACATGATATTGAAAACAACGCGAGGTTATCACACAAATCTTGTTCTAATTGTGTATAATAAGAAACTGTTATATATTTCAATAGGAAGGACGTTTGGAAACTTTTTAATGAAAACTGCTATTATCTGATTTTCTTCGTTATCATTTTCTGGAAGTATAAAATTGGAACGTTCATCAAGAGAAAAATTATATGAAAATACATTGGAAGCATACAAAGTGTTTTTTCAGAGCATAAAGAAACTACTCATTAGTTACAAAAAATCTCAAACTATTGGTCTTAAACAAGTCACAAACTATTCATTTCTGACGTACACAAAAAGCACAAAATACAATTCATCGTGTTGCATTCTAGGTGGCACTGAGAAGACTGTTGTCTTGTAGGAGAGAAGGTCTATGCAGATATCATGTATCACACATTAATATTCGTCCTTGTAATCATTTCAAAACTTTGTGTGTAGAATGTTCACGTGTAGAAAGAAAACGCGACAACTATTTAGAACGTAGTAATAAGAAATGTAATTAACAATAGAAAATAAACTCGCAAAATGAATGCGTGTCTCATGAAATGATTTTTTCGAAATGCTTATACTTACTACTTAATTACTTATCTTACCACATTACACAACGATTATGCTTATGCTTATTTCGCAAACAAATGAAATGCTCCTGAAATACATCAATAAGTGGGCAACATTAAGCATGAGTATCTCAAGTCATGACCACATTGCATTTGTTATCTTTCAACTTCATGGTTCAGTCAAGGTCAAAAAGCAAGAACAGAATGAAACTTGCATACCGATAAAGACAACAATGGCAAAGCTAAGTTTCTTGAAAACCAAGGCTTTTCAATATTCTTCATCTTCAGAAATTTTTCAATTTCGAAAAAAAATCTCCAAAATCTTACATGTTGAAAATCAAGCATTTAAATATCATTCATTCGCGATTGAAAACCAATATCAATCTATTATTGTGTTACAATTACAAAACTGTGAAATGACGATGCCTTTTTTCAACTACTTTACATTCCAGAATTCCATTCTATATTCATGTTTCCGGTTTATTTATTTATATAAATATATGTACGTACATATTAGTTTTACTCATACATTTAAGTTGTATTTAACGGCAGGACGTTTTGCATGATCACTGGTTGCATTCAGTGGCCGTAGCAGTGTCTTTTAGAAAACTTGAGATCCATCGCGTTACTTTATTATTTTTTTGGTTCCAATCGTTACAATTGTCGTGAAAATTAAAACTTTTGAAAGCCAAGGACTCCACGTAGACATTTAGACATTCGGCCACACACGCACCTCGATTGAACCGTCTCGGGCGTCATCGCCGCGAACACACACTGCTCATCTGCTACTTGTCCCATAAGTGACCTAAATTACTCCGGCAACAGCGCGCGGCTGAGGTTTCTCTCAAGCATTCCGCGACATGCCGACCTGGATGGCCGAGGTGGCTAAGAGCGAGTACCGACTCAGCGCTTCGGTCCAAAGGGTCGCGGGTTCGAGTCCCGCCTTGGGCATGGCTGTTTGTCCCTTGACTTTGTGTGTATGTTGTCGCGGAGGGCCTCGCGTTCTGCTGACCCCAGATCAGAGGGGCCCGCAAGTGTTTGTCTAGTGTAAGGTCGAGTATGCGTCCTTTCGGGACGTAAAGGGCAACCGGCTGTCGGCTGGATAAAAACCCTAGGGAAAAAAAGAAAAAAAAATCCGCGAGATTTCTCGATTCGGGAGCAACTCCATGGACGATCCACGCGGTGAAACGTCGCAGGCGAGACGCGCCGTCGTGGGGCAGAGCGTGGCGGGCGGATGCGAGGCGGGGGGCGTCCTGGACCCGGCGCGGCGCGGCGCCATCTCGGTCAGGGGGTCGCCGCCAAGCGGATTGCGAGGCGGGGCCGGGGGGAGGGGAGAAAGAAGATGAAGGGGAGCGCCTGGCGAGCAGTGGTGTGGGCGCGGCGACGCATCCGGCAGCGGAGGCGGCTGTCCGTCGCGCGTTCGACTTGGTCGCCCTCCGGCGGAGACACTGCGCACCCCGACACGCCCCCACAAGCGGCCACACCTACCGGTCTTTTAGAGCTTTCCAACATTTCGATCATCCGGCCTGGAAACTCTCTTCCTAGGGCTTTTTATCCAGCCGACAGCCGGTTGCCCTTTACGTCCCGAAGCGACGCATATTCGACCATACACTAGACACCAACACACTTGCGGGCTCCTCTGATCTGGGGTCAGCAGAACGCGAGGCCCTCCGCGACAACACACACACAAAGTCAAGGGACAAACAGCCATGCCCAAGGCGGGACTCGAACCCGCGACCCTTCGGACCGAAGCGCTAAGTCGGTACTCGCTCTTAGCCACCTCGGCCATCCAGGTCGGCGGCCTGGAAACTTCCACCTGTTAATTGTATGTCTGTATTTGGCTTTTTTGGGTCGGATTGATCAGCAGTGTGTTCTCAAACTTGAGCTCTGTTCCGTAACCACGCCTGGGGGAGAGGGGAGTATGACCCATCTAATATATTAGACTGCCTGAGCTTTTCTTTCGTCACACTATAGAAACTGAGACGATTCTATTACAAAGCTGCATACTATTTTTGCCCCCACGGGGATTTGAACCTGCTAATTGTGTATTACAGCTTCAGATGGAAATATTTGTTTTTGAAGACCCAATTTTGCTGCGTTTCGTTGCTGTACCGTCGTCATGCAAGCTCAGAATGTCAAGGCTCTATCAGATATTTTTTGCGAAAATTAGGTTTTGAAATGTTTGAACACTCTTTTGTGAGATCTAGAAAATAAGAAATCGGGCTTATCGACAACTTTCTGTGAACAAAATGACACCGAAGTTTGCGTTAAATCATTAGATAGCTCAGGCTTTCAAAATGTTCTGTATATTTCCTTTCAATCGGATAGGACCTTCTGAGACCACGATCACTCGTTGATAGCTCAACTAAAACGGAAATATACATTATTTCACTTTTTTAATCTCACAAAACAATGACATTCTTTAAAGTAATTTTCTAATTGTGATTTAGTTGTGTTTTAGCCTTTTTAACGATATTTGAATTTTTGAAATACATTTTGAAATATACTTTGCTTTTAGTTTATACGTGTTTAAATATACTTGGACAAGTACCCAAAATGTGTATAAGGAACTTTTATTGTTCACAGTTGTGCATTCAATCCATTTCTGAAACGTATCAAACCTGTATGGGTCAAATAAGAGAGCCAAGATGTAATAAAAGCTTGAGTGCAGAATAGAGAAATATGTAAAATACATTTGAATAATATTATTCTGATCTGACGCTTGCGAGCTAGTAATTGTATAAACTGTTGATCCTGCAATAAATAGCGGAGGAAATACGTTGTGCTTTACTACAATTAGTAATTTTATTGAATAAGAAAATTAATAAAATTATAAGAAAATTATTTATTTTGGTATTATGATCAAATTATTATTGTGCTATTAGCTTATTTGGCTCTTTACGACTACAAAGTTACAAGATATTGCGGAATGTCCCTCTTAAATATGACATTTCATATTCGATTACTCTTTCACACCGTCTTCAACATTAACTCACCACAGCAAATTTACTTTCGGACCACCGTTCATGAAATAACCGAGATCGAATTTCGGGTGACGGCAATTCTTTCTCTACATTACGTATTCGGAAAGAAGAATCGCTTTAAAGGAGTCTTTCTTCACAGAAAATCCTCATACTGGTTGAACAAACAAGAAAACAGGTCTTCAATCCTGCGGTGTCGTTGCCGTCGACCACGTCATTTGGACTTGGCCTTGACCGGCTTCGAGGATAGCGTAGCACGTGTCCGTGTGCACGCGGAGACATCTTGACCGATATTTTCGCAAGATAGCAGACTTAGGCCTGCAGATTTGGAGGGTCCGTGAATTTTTCTGAACTATATCGATCTTTATTTCCTGATGCAATAAAATGCTTACATATTTCGGAAGAAGAGGTAACTTCCAGGTAAAAAACAAGGGACTTACTCCGTATTTTCTTTGTGCATCAATGGTCACGAGCTAGAAATCCGATCAAAATGAGTACGAGTATCATTGATATTGAAATTGCATGCAGAAATTGAATATTGAATTTAGATTCTATGTAATAGTAAAAAAATCAATTGGCATAAAACTATAATTAAAATTAAATTTTGGATAGTTGTTACTCAAAAAGAGTTGAAAAAATACTTAAATGCAGTTCTACTTTTTTGTACAACTTTTTTTTCCTTCAGAGACGTTCTGTTGTCATAGTTCATTGAATTTCTTCCTATGTTATTTTATGAGGAATCTTTTACGTACCGTCATTTTTGCTTCTGATCAATATCTCAGTACCGCAAGAAACTTAATTCAGGGACACCTCACGACCATGGAAACATGGTGTAGAAGCTGGAAAATGAAAATAAATCGAAATAAGTCCACATCCAAAGTTTTCACTCTACGATTTCCAGCCTTCCCACTCCCATTAAAAATTGACTCGGCAATAATACCATGGTGCTCATCAACTGACCCACTCCGTTATCTAGATGTCCTAATTACCAGATTAACATGGTAAGGCCTCGTCACCTCCAAGTTGAACCAATTAAAAGACGCTTAGGTATCCTTCGACCAGTAATCAACCGTCACTCCACATTAAAGTTCCATTCTCCTCTCCTTATATATAAAGCCATTTTACGTTCGTTACTTACGTACGCTTGTCCAGTCTGGTGCAATGCCGCCCTACAACATTTAATAAAACTCAAATATTCCACACTTGGTATATAAGCAACACGTATCTCCACAAAGACCTGCCAATAGAGCCCGTCCTAACATACATCACCAAACTTTCCCAAATCTACCCTAAGTTATCGGTGCTTCCCGTTACAATATAGGTAAAGAGCATCCCATAGAAACTCGTCTCCGCAACCGACTCCCCTCTCACATCTTCCTCCGTAATCTGGCTGATATCAGATAATGAAATAAACAGTCCTCCCATCAATAGTCAACAACATGTATTTCCCCACTTTGTTATTCGCACTACTTTAATCTATGTTTAATGAAAGGTGGTCTTAGTCACCACCCCCCTCACATCTTTCGTCTGAAAATACTCGCTCCTAACGACTGCAAATCCATTTGGCTGAGCGTTCTACAACCAACTCATTCTGTTAAATAAATAAATAAATAAATAAATAAATAAATAAATAAATAAATAAATAAATAAATAAATAAATAAATAAATAAATAAATAAATAAATAAATAAATAAATAACCTTTTACGTTGCTACAAAAAAGTAATTGAAATAAATAAAAACATGAAATTGAATAATTGTAAATGTAAAATTGAAACAATCAAAAGGATAAATCCAGAATATTATAATGTTTTTACATAATAATTTTGTTAGGTTGTCGATCCTTTACGGCATCAAATATTGAAAAGAACTGAAAGTATGTTAAAATAAAAGTTATTTTATTAATAAAATCAAATAAGTTATGTTATAGTACATACGCGGTTTATTGCACATCAACAAAGCAATCGATACATACAGCCTCTTAAGATAGATGAGTCGCAGCTTATTATTGGTCAGTAGGATGGATCGGTAAGAAAAATCGGATAGAACTAAAGGTGATACAGAATGGCTCAAACTTTCTCGTAGAAATTTTTCTTATTTCATTGGTGTGGCCTGGCTTTAAGGTCTTGCTCCATTCTCTGTCCACCTGCCTTCAATCGTCGCCCAAAGTACATTTTTTTTTTGGCATTTTCTCAACTTTTTCCTTTCCTTGGGGTAGAACCGAATTATTACTTCAAGAATATTAAAGAGTCAAATCTCGTCCTAAATAGAAATTTTCAGGGAAAAATTTGAAGCCGCTTTTATGAAAACAGCGTTAAGCGTTACTATAAATGCGAAATTTGAAGCTCTTTTTCACAGGAGTCTATTGAGTTTTCGAAAACCTTCTTTTGAAGTAATTTAAAGCACTGACACGCACAAATGCAATAATGTACACAAATCGATGGAAATGTGCATATTAACGGCGGAGAGATATTGAAAAAAAGTACATTTGCGCATTTTTTGAAACAAAAAAGAATACACCAAAATAAACTTTACGTCATATTAAACAGTGCCACCACTATCCACTGGAAAAGTTTAAATAAAACATTTGGAGCCTTTTTTTGAGACGTTTGAACGTTTCTGAAAATGCTGTATTTGAGCTCATTTTAACAGAAAACTGTTCAGTTGTCGAGAAACTTTATTTAAAATTATTTAAAGTAGATGTACTCATAAATATAATAATGTGAAGAAATCGCCTCTAATATAAATATTACCCTCATCAGAGACAAGTAAACAAAATTGTAATTGCTGAAAAAACAAAAGAATAGTGTGATCATTCAAATATTCGATATACGAATTCGCCGCCGCCGCCGCTGACGACACCAGCTTCTCCAGCAAGAGGGCTGGAGAGGAGGTAGGGGGGGTCTCCCTACCGACCATTGTGACGTCACGGGGGCAGGAGGGAGGCGAGAGACTTTTGGTCGTTTGTCAGACGTCGTGGAGTGAGGTGATCTTGAGAAAAGAGATGCTGGCGCTTACAAAGTTACCGAGTTGGCTTATGCAATGACACGTAGACCAGGTGATCTGCAACAAAGTGTGCGCAGCCTTCCCAATTTGAAAGCTCGGGGTAGGGCAGTCTTGTTGAACGAATCGTGGTGCATACCATTTTCTTCCGAACAAAACAAGGTTATTACAGAATGTTATTATATTTATATGTTACTTTAATGTATTGCAAATTATGCATTGATTAAAATTAAGAATGTTATGTTATGAGACATTCATATTTATGTTTCATCTTTGCTTGTAGCATTCTCTTAGAGTGTAAAAAACTAGATGATTTATCATGTTTTACTGATCATGTAGAAGCTTTAGTATGATATAAGAGTCAGAATGTGTTACATTTCTACATTTATTTCAGCATAACATTTAAACACTTGTAATTTTAAGAATAGGTTCATGTTGATCTGAGGTGATAATATGTGTTTGTCATTTGTAGTTTATTTTGTTAGTTTAAATGTCTTTGTGGTGTTGACACGGAGACTGAACAGTGTTCTGAAGAGACAGTCACTTGCTTAATTTTTTTGTCCTCAAGGTGAGATGTACTCCAAGGGTATTTTAACAGAAAAATAACCTGCAATGAATGTGCACTTAAAAAAAAATTAATAATTCAATTTGTGTTTTAAATGCTTAAGCACCAGTTTGATAGTGCAATAAGGAATGTGATAATATTGATTAAACATTACATCACTGTCATGTCATTCTTTACTTTTTGAAGTCTGATTAGTCTCTTACTTTAGTCATAAGAAAACTAGTAAATGGATAAAATGATTGTCTCCAGAACAAAACAAAGTTTTGTTTATATTCGAGGAAAACTTGTTGTTTTTTCTTGGGTTATTTTTTGTTTTTTTAATATTGTGCAATGTTTGTTCTTTTTGTTATGGGTGTTTATGGAATGACATTCTGTATCTTGGTAAATGCTCAAGGAAACGTCCAATAAATGTTCTGTGACTACGACTTTGTGTTATTTTTTTTTTACAAAAATCTTCAAAAGGGAGAGCCTCGAATCCATGAACATTTCACACCCAGCCTGAGTAGGTCACAATAGAGCAGCATGACGCTTATGTCATTGTATAAGGTTTGTTTGGCATTACGCTACCAATATTTTAAAGCAAAAATTTGGAGCCATTTTTGAGAAAATCTTGTTTTTCATTATTTCTTACTGTTGAAAATATTGCATGCACTATTGCACGAAAACTACCAAAACTTTCAAAAATAATTACCTGACCTTAATCAAAGGACTATTTATGGACAACAAATTTCATTTGAAGAAATATCGTCTGTCTTCAATTCTATAGTTGTACGAAGTCGCCAAAAAATTCAAACTTCTGCAATTTTCAAAAATTCTGTTAACCATGAAAATCGGACCTATGCCGCCTTGTATTTTACTCCATTTTTTCAAGAAATATGAAGAAAAAATGTGGAGCCATTTTTGAGTTTGAAGTTTTGAAAATGTCTGGGGGGCATCATGTAAAATATCCCCAAATTTCAAAGAATGTATTTCAAAGCATTAACTTGAGTGAGATCAACAGGGGTTTCTTAAATTAGGAAAAGATCGTACGCATGGTTTAGGCGCTAGTAGTGTTCACAGACGGACGGACGGACGGACGGACGTTTTCCTTTGTATTGTTTTTTCGGCGTCAAGGACCCACAAAACAGGCGTCTGGCTACACCGCGTGTTACAGTTTTTTTCTTAATTTAGCAATTGGATTTGTCCACTTTTTTTTCGGTGTCAGTTGCTCGGCAATTTTTTTTGTGCCGAAAATCCGCTGTTTTTTTCGCATTTCATAACTTTCTCTCTACTACGCATATTCCTCCCTTTATACGTACGTATACGAGAAAGTAAAAAGTGATACGTTTTTTTTAGATTTATCGCCGTTTGGGGCATTTTATATCGGTAGTTAAACACTATTGGTTATAAAATCACGAGTCAATTAGTTTTGGTAATTCTTATTACAATTTATTTTCCGCGGTTGCCTATGCCCAAAAGGTGTTGACAGTTTTTTTAATGTTTTGATATCTAATAAATCAGTGGCGCGTTGT
This sequence comes from Teleogryllus occipitalis, assembly GCA_011170035.1. Classification (NCBI taxonomy): domain Eukaryota; kingdom Metazoa; phylum Arthropoda; class Insecta; order Orthoptera; family Gryllidae; genus Teleogryllus; species Teleogryllus occipitalis. The sequence continues at coordinate 174,539 of BLKR01001686.1, read as the reverse complement.
CCGATACGCTGTGTATACCACCGCAATACTTAGTAATTCGAAGTGTATAATAAATATTTCATGTTTGGAAATTCTCTAAAAAAAATTAGAGATTTCGAAAGCTTTAAAACAGATGCAAAAAATAACTCTGTGTTGCTATCGAGAGCCAGTCAGTCTTCCGCATCCGTAAGAGCTATCAAGTGCGGCAGAGTGAGGAGTTTCAAACACTTCTTAATGCTGTCCAGAGAGTTCGCTAGTGCAGGCGAAGGCACCGCATGCCAGCCGCGATAACTTACCTGTATGGCTCCTCACGTTTAAAGGGTGGGGAGAGGGGAGGTTGTGCGTCTGAACGTTCGGTAAGCGCAGCAAAATATTGCGGTGAACATTCGTTCGTAAGTTATACTTCTCTCACGTTTTTGTGAAAATGGAATGTTTTAACGATCTAGAAATTAGTGGTTTGTGTAATTGTCTTATAGAACAATTATTAAGAACGAAATTTCATAGTATTGGTATATCAGAAAAGATCAGAATAAACAACACTGAAATAAATGAGAATTGGCCGTTGAAGACAAGGGTTGGTGGGAATTGGAGGGGACGAATATTTAGTAGCATAAGAAAAAGACAGGACCGTTCAAGCACTTGTATCATTTATCAAATGAGTCTCCGGGAATTAACGGTTGAGATGGGGTTCATTGATCCAAAAATTTCATACAGTGAAGTTTGCATTTCATACGACATTTAACAAAATTAATAGTAAAAAATATTAGGGCCTCTCTTTCCATCGTTCGGAGAGTCTGGCTAGACTTAGAGGCGGCACCGAGCTAATGATAACCTGCAGTGATAACCGAGCTCTGATAACCTACCGATTATACTCGAAAATGCCCGATGTTTTAACCATTTTTCTTAAATTATAAAAATATGTCAAAATTAGCTTTGAAAAACACATCAATTCAAGTAATTGTTATTCGTTGGATTTTCCCCCCTTTTTTCTTTTTTTCCCTCCAAAAATGGTTAAATAGGTAACACTGTGCTACGGATACCAGAAGGCCAAGTGCAGTAATTGGTTTGTTAAAGCTCTACTGCATCGTGGCGAACCATAAAAACAATTTTTGTGTTCGAAATATAAAAACAGTTTTTGTTTTGTGTTGTTTTTTGTTTGTTTTTTTACAATAAGAAAAACGGCAAGTAGGTTTTCTTTCATTATTCGGTTATTTTGAACTGTGATAACCGCCAGGTTAAACGGGAGGTGAAGAAAACCGTAATTATCCAGAACCGGTTTTTTATGTAACCCACCCATTAGTACTCGGAGCACGCGTGACTGGCGTCAGGTGAGCGCGAGACGGGAATGGCCGCAGTGCTCATGCCCCGACCCCGGCCACGGCCCCAGCCACGGCCACGGCCACGGCCACGGCCGCAGCAAGGCTACGCCGCCACACGGAGGGACGGGCAGGAAGTGCACTGCAGGCTTCTCTCACGCGCTTAGATAGATAAATTAACACTTCCGTGTCACTCTACGAATGGGGCCAACCGGCTTTGCCCACTTGACTTTAAAACACCAAGCGCATTAATTATCTTAATTCTTCGTAAGTAATAGGCTAGAAGAAGAGTAATTTTTCCAAACAGGTTCCAAATCTTTCTCGTCATTTATTTCGCATAGGCCAAAGTGAATATCATATAAATATGATAAAAGTCCAATTTCCATTAAAACTTCCGAATTCTTCAGTTACAAATAGACTTAGTCATTTTATTTTGTATAGTGTAAAAGTTATTAGAAGCGTACATGGCTGTTTCCAGTTTGATGTTAAATGCGAGGTTCTTGGTAGGATTGTAAGTTGGGCGCCAATTTATTGTATTATTGTTTATTGCTAATGGGTGAGAAAGGTATATGGTATGAGCGAAAATGGTTTAGTTGATGTTTTGGTTGACCTAAAATAATTTTTCGATTGTATGCCCATATTCGATCGAGTAGATTGAGGCATAGTTGTGTTAACTTTTTGATTTCAATGAGCGAGTTTTCTGACGAGAAATTTGCCATATCACCTATAAATTGAGCTGTTTTGATGTTGTTTAATTTGGATAGACCTATAAAATATAAGTTGAATAATTTTGAGGAACGTAGGAGTCGTTTTGTTATTTTTTTGTTTTTGTTTTTCGAATTAGGTGCTGAATATTTTTGTTGAAAGATAAAGTTATATTGTTAAGAAAGCTAATTAAGTGGTAAATGGTAAGTGGTAATTAGTATGTAAAGATGTGACAATGTTTCATCTTATACTCAAGGTCTTGTTGTCATGTCCGGTATTAAAGACTATACCTATAAACGTGTGATGCCTATAAAAGTGCTGTGTTAATATTTTATCCGTAAATCTAAGGTGCAGTTTCTGTTGTAAGCAGGTAGCTAGTAAATCTTTTTAATATTCGTATTATTTTTCAAAGAACTTGGATAGTGAGGGAAGTAAGCTTATTGGACGACAGCTGTCAGTATTTGCTGTATTTTGGACTGATTTTGAAAAAGAGATGACTCCATTCTCCCAATTGAGTGGAAAATAACATGTTCTGAAACATCAACTAATTAAATACGAGTAAGTTAACATAGTTAATTCTCTTATGGTGGGATGTGTTAGTTGGTCGAGGTAAGTGAAGGGTTGATCTATTTCTGATGAACTTTCTAAGAATTGTGATTTCTTGTATACATACGTATATAAGGGACTAATATAGTACGTGGTATAGAGAAAGTTGTGTAATGCTGCGGAAAATCGATTTCGAGATTTCAACTGAAATACACGTTTTGGGGTCACCTGATACCAAAAAATTTGTGTCTTTTTTTTTTTCAAAACGTCCGTCCCTCCGTCCGTCCGTCCGTCCGCCTGTCCGTCTGAACGCCTATCTGTCTGGTCGCCTGTCTATCTCTCTGTCCGTTTGTCCATCTGTCCGTCGTTTGTGAAAACAACTACAGTCTAAACAATTCGTACAATATTTTCCAAATTGAAATATTGTCGTTCTGGCTCTAGTTGAAATCTCGTTTGTTTGTTTTTTTTTCATTTCCCCAAATGTACAAGAAGATTCGTCAATTCAAAGGTGAGAGATGAAAGATAATCATATGAAACACAATGTTCGTGAAGCTTACCGCTGTGGTTAGAAAGCCGAAACATGTTCGGATGCCTAGACGTTAATCCCTGAATATTCCTCGCCACGAAACACCACCAAAATCACATTCAAACTAGGAGGCTCCAGAGTATTTAGTAAATTAGTTTTTGGCGTAAAACTAGCAAATGCTAATACGCTCTGAAAGTCAAAACATGTAGGATTTTCTTTTGAAGGGAACACGTACTGCTTCTTAAGTTTCATTTGGTTTGAGGCATGAAAGGGCGGCGAGAATAAGTTATTTTGACGGTTTTATCAGTGAAGAGTTGGAAGGGAATGCGGGTAGACGACATCCTGTTACTCTCATGTGGCATTGACAGCCACTTGTGAGTCTTAGAAAATTTCTTAAATATTTTAAAAAAACTACAAAGCTACATTTAGGATAAAGTATTTTTTTTAAATGTAGTTGAATTGGTACATATGGTGACATAAGAAAGTTTACAGATACTGGGGGAGAAGAAGGAAATCAATGAATATCTAAACCTCGTAATGTATAAGAGAATTTCGAAGATTACTCAGGGTATGTAAATATTACGCCATGTTTTGCTGAAATAATTGTATCCATTATTGAAGTTAGTGAAGTCGGGAGAGCGATGGAAGAATGAAGAATGCCAGAGGTCATTCGTGAAGCTCCGAGAATTGTTTGCGAAAACGTTGTACATGGCTGTGAATCTCAATTTTGAGAAAAGATTTATAATCACTCTAACAGCAGCGGACACGCTTTGAGGAACATTATTCCAACGAAATCAGGATAAATAAGAACGAATAATTGCACTCATGGGCGTATTTTTAAAGCAGTAGAACTTTCGAATGGCAGATTGTCCGCTTACTGAGCGAGAATGTAATTATGTACCCTTCAAAAGCTTCGCGTGTTGTTAGCAGTTCGCAAGTTCAACGAAATTACCGACCATAAGGCATCTACCTTCCCAGTGTACAGTCTTAGCAACAAAAACAGACTGTTACGTTGGGTATTGCGGTGATAACAATTAGAATTGGATGTAGAACGTTGCGAAGAGGAAAGAACAGATTGTCCGCTTACTTATCACTAGGTCTCGAACGTTTAGGTGCTAGAAAAACGAAAAATATTTATTTTTATGTGCTTAAAAAGTAAAAAAAATTATTAAAACGACTAAATATGTATTTATTACTCTCAGGAAAACCAGTAACCAATATCGAGAGAAGTCTTGGAGTAAAACGTGAGGTCATCCCCTTTATCATTCTACACATTTCGTCAGTGCCATCTGAGGAAGTTTTGGAGCTGCTTATGTTATGAGTCTATGTTATTGCTCAGTATCATTTTAAGAATCCACTCCATTGAGTTCCGGGAAGTCCCATTGTAACACGTGATGAGAGATCAACCATTGCTTTCCAAACTGGCTCGTCTTTCACCATATATCCAAAAACCTCTAATTAAACGTGAAACTAATCAAAATATTCATTTATTCATATAAATTGAGCTAAATATGTATTAATAATTGTTTCGACGAATATATTTATTTGTATGCAACTTAAAATGTTTATTTTTAGGTGATATGCAATTTGGTACACGGAAACCATGGGGCGCTACTTGAATTTCCCCTTAACATTCAACGCTCAATATTAAAGGGAAAAATATGTATTTTACTAAAAGACCGAGCCCCACTTATAACGGATAAAAGTAAAAGAGAGCCGACCTGGATGGCCGAGGTGGCTAAGAGCGAGTACCGACTCAGCGCTTCGTTTCGAAGGGTCGCGGGTTCGAGTCCCGCCTTGGGCATGGCTGTTTGTCCCTTGACTTTGTGTGTGTTGTCGCGGAGGGCCTCGCGTTCTGCTGACCCCAGATCAGAGAAGCCCGCAAGTGAGTTGGTGTCTAGTATATGGTCGAATATGCGTCCCATCGGGGCGTAAAGGGTAACCGGCTGTCGGCTGGATAAAAGCCCTAGATAAAAAAAAAGTAAAAGAGAACGCAAGGGTAAAAGAGCTTTGGGCTGCAATAAGAATGGTGAATGAGTATCCCGAATTGGAAGAAATAAAGGAAGATAGTCAAGTGCCACGAAACTGACAGGCCCACAGACCAGGACGATATTAACTGAAAGAGTGTACGACGACGAAACGAACAGGCAACGGCATCAACGAGATGAGACACTGGAAGTTGTTTTCTGGGATTCCATTAAGGCAAATTCAGAAAGATCCGCTTGAATTTTGAATTTGTATTCTGATAAAACTTTGGAAGGCTGATATTAACAACTCCTGAGTATAATGTATACTTCGGTAGTGGAAAGAGTGAACAAATTTTAAGGGAAAAATGATAGTGAGAAAGAAATGAGTCGAGAAATACAACGGGCCATTGGCTTAGTATGTCAACGGATCGTTGACATAGTATGTCAACGAAACACCAGTACGAGAAATATAATCCATACGAGAACTGTTGGAAAATATCATGGCAAAGGTATCGCCAGAACTATCTGCTGTTGGTTTATAAGAGTCGTTAACGCAATCGAAATATGAAAGCCAGTCCCTCTCTTTAATTACAAACATGTTTCGAAAATAAGTTCTTATACACCTAATCCGCAAACCGAATGCGTGTAACTGTATTTGACATTGTGAAAAATTCATATATCTTGAGTGCGTTTCTTGAATATCACCAAGGATTACAATTTACCTGTGAAAGATGCAAAACGACAATGTAAGAATTAGGCATCCACAAAGTAAACCAAGTGAGCGTATAATAAAACTTTTGGGATAACATATCCCGCGTAGGACTGATTTTAATACATAAAATTACGATTAGAGGATATGAATAGGCATCAAATTAGTTATTTTCTGATAAAGTTTACAAAACAAAGAAAATAATTCAATTGGCTCCCTATCTTGATTCAGTGCTCTTTGCGACGACGTCAATCGCAGTGTTTTTGGAGCTATTGTGCTACTGCATTAGGGAACATCCCCGATCGAGGTACCTAGAAAAGAGCTGGGAGCTCCTTTATACAGTAATCCCTCGCTAGCGCGAACTCGCTTAACACAAATTCGTCGTAAAACGAACAAAATTTGGGTCCCGCCAAAGCAACGCAGTAATGAGGATATTTACAAAAATCGGATAACAGGAAGTTTTATAGCACGAACACCGATTACTTCAGTTCCTTGGAATTCGTGTTATTGGGAGTTTACTGTATCACCTTAATAGAATGAGTGGAATAGTCCTATTATGCATTAAAGAACTAGAAATTGATTTTTGAGAACAGCAACGATATCCTGCTGTTTGACCGGTAGCGGTAGCTCAGTGCATCAACTGATGTCACTGCAGCGCCTCTAACCGGGAGGTCCTAGGTTCGAGTCCTGACGGCGGCAGGATTTTCGACACTAGCTTTTCAGCTAGGTCGAATTCAGCTGCTATCTGGAGGAGAATTCTAGCGGCCGGCTGCTCTGATCGGTAGTTTTCCGTGGTTTCTCCAATCAACACCAGGCGAATGCCGGAGCAGTACCCTACCAAACGGGCCACGGACCGCGTGCGATCTGTTCCTCCTCTTCCTTGTCCTATCTTCTCCCCTTACACACACACTTACACTAACATGCACTACACTACCACATATTTCGGGAGACCGGTCGGGAGCTTAGAGCTTGTCCCGTCTGGGGCGGTGCCCCGCTGGTGGGAGAGTCCTGGTTATGGGGAAGCCCCACTAGCCGACGGTAGGTCGGCGCCGGATCTCGCCATCCAGCGGGGGAAGATCACCGCCATCTCCCGAGAAAAAAACATACACTACACTAACGGGACTAATGACCATAGCAGTGGACGCGCCCGGAAACATCAATCAATCAATCAATCGTGCTGTTTGTGAATTATCTGAACCGATGAGGGCAGTCACAACAAAACAACTCTCCCAATTGAACACGTCTCTGTTGACCGATATACTCAATGATGAAAAACATCAATGAAGCCATTTTTTCGTAATTATGTGGATCTCATTTATACTTTTGGCGGAATCTTGGGGAAGATGTATATTGGCTGCCCGAGCATGTGATTCCTCGGTGGAAAAGTACGTAGAATTTGACGCCGCTATGGATCACCCATGTGGGTACGCCTCTCAAGATGTTGCAGGCATTCCTTACGTAATGCAATGTTGTTACAATGCATTGAACTTTCGTGTTGGCACAATGCATTACTCTCTTTTAAGCTTACTAACTCTATTAAGTTTTCATTGTCTTGTTCAAATTTGATTAAGCAATCAAAGCTGAAAATTAAACATAATTGAAATGTGTTGTGGACTCGCACCGTGGAGCTTCCTCCAGCTTCGAATTCCAAAAATATACTCTTCGTTCTCCGATTGATTGCCTGGCGTGTCAACTGTTGTGGTCATTCGTCTCGAAAGTGCTGTGCATGTTCTATTCCTGGGGGTGACGGGATTAATCCCCCTATGGGAGGTCGGGCGTCGATACACTTGCGGAGTTTCCCCAACCTGGTATCTCCCACCAGCGGGGCACCGCCCCAGCCGGGACAAGTTCGAAGCTCCCGACCGGTATCCCGAGACGTGTGGTAGTGTAGTGCATGTTAGTGTAAGTGTGTGTGTAAGACGAGAGGATAGGACAAGGAAGAGGAAGGAAAGATCGCGCGCGGTCCATGGCCCGTTTCATAGGGTACTTCTCCGGTATTCGTCTGGTATTGATGGATCTGTAACTTACACAAACAGGCCACAAACATTCAAAAGTCAGATGTGCGTCTCATTTGAATTTTACAATCCTATTCCTCAAGATTAATTATTAAAATTATTTATTATTTATTATTAATTATAAAACCTCTGTCCATCTGGCTCTAGTTGAAGCTTTGAAATTTTGAAACGCATTCTTTAAATTTTGGGGGTACTTTACATGAAGACCCTGGGTATTTTCAAAATTTTCTCAAAAACAGATCCAATTTTTTTCTTTAAAATTTTGGCAGGTGTAGTACCAAATGCACTCTGTCCGATAACATAAACGTCATATTGCTCTATGCTTTGGTTTTTTCAAAAATTAAAAAAAAATTAACTTCTCTCACGTTTATTTACAAAATTTACATTAGAGGCGATTTATTCACATTATTATATTTATGAGTACGTGAGCTTTAAATAATGTTTCTCGAAAAGTCAACAGTTTTCTGTAATAATGAGCTCAAAATTTCGCATTTTCAGAAACGCTCAAAGGCCATTTTCTAAAAAATGGCCCAAACCTTTTACTACAAATTATTCCGATGCATAGTGCTAATTGCACTGTTTAGTATGACGTAAAGTTAATTTCGGTGTATTTTTTCTCTTTTTTAAAAAAATTACACAAATGTAATTTCTTTAAAATATCTCTCACGCCGTTTATACGCACATTTCCATCAATGAGTATACATTATTACATTTATGAATGGAAGCGCTTCGAATGACTTCAAATGAAGTTTTTGAAAAGGTCAATAGATTCCTGTGAGAAAGAGCTTCAAATTTCGCAATCGCCGTAATGCTTAATCGACATTTTCTTAAACACGGCTTCAAATTTTTCAGTGAAAATTTCTATTTAGGACGAGATTTTACTCCTCTTTAATGTTCTTGAATTAATATTTTGGTTGTACTATTAGGAAAGCGAAAAGTTGAGAAAATGGCAAAAAAAAAGTACTTTGGGCGACGATAGATGGCATCTGGCCAGAGAATGGAGCAAGACCTTAAAGCCAGTTCACACCAAGGAATGTAAAACAAAATACTGCGAGAAAGTCTGTGCTATTCTGTAGCACTAGTTGAATTCTTTCATATTGTTAATTGGGGTAGTTGGAACCAGGGGGGACGAACCCTTTTTTCTTTCTTTCATTTTTTATTTTTTTAAGTTTATATCCCTATTTTTTAAGGCTTGCTCCTGAAAGACAGAGTGATCTATGTGCCCAGTTCTAGCTGCAGCAGTCAGATGGCTGCAGCAATCTAGGTCAATGTGAGAGACTAGCCAATTAACAAGTGACTGAGCGGGCTGTGTCTCATTGTGTCCGAACGAATTTAAGTGGGGAAGCTCCACTCTGATTCAAACCACCCCAATTGTTATTTGCATTGCTGGTTAGTATGGCACAGGAGTTCTCGCTTTTTAAACTGTGAACCTTAGTTTCCCGAGAAGGCATTCATTCCGTCCACAGCGGTGGACGTAAATGTATACGTGAACATAGACGGTTGTGAAAGTTCGCGAGACTCAAACTTTCACGTTAATGTTAACATGATCTTAGAACAACACACTATCTTGTGACGTAGTAGGATCCAAATAATTTCCAGCGTTTTCGTTAGACTGAACGTAATACAGTTTGTAAAAGCAAATGTGTTATTCTTCATCATTATTGCCAATGAAACGCTCCACTTAATTATTAGTGGGGCTCGGGTTATCTTAATTATACTCCGAAAACGACAGCATCCATTGTACTTAATATTGTTCGTTTATATTACAAATATATTTAATTATTTATATTAAAAATTATAAATATATTTTCTTGCATTGTCACTCCATGTTATTCCTGTTTGTTTGCATATTGACACCATCGAAAGATTCAGATCAGTATGTTAAGAGAGGCGTATTATAATTAAAATATCGTTCTAGAGGATCCAAGCTTTTATTGTGGTTACGTCTGCTTGTAAAGGTTAATCACTACTTGGATATTGTTTGTTATTTCATAAACCCAAATACTATAAATTATCCTTCAAATATTAACCAGTCATTCTTGAATAACTAGGCTAGTCAGGTAGTTAAAAATCACGAAAGAAGCAGAAGGAAAAATCAGCTTCCGCCGTAATCACATTCAATCTATCATTATATCTATCTCCTTGATTGAATATCGCCCTCTTTTAGTGAGTGGTTGTAATTGCAGATGTCGCAGCTACCACCAGCATCCATTAAATTTCCTTAATCGATTTTAATTTCACCAACTACACTCGTAACAAACCTGCTAGACCACATTATTTTCCAAAAGGAGACAAAAACACTCGGGAATACACACATTCATTCGTCATTCTGGAGAACGAAAGGTAGCGACGCGACCAAGAGGGCAGGTTGGGGGCGGAAGTATGCCAAGCGTCACAGGTCAAACAGTTCCCGTTCCTGTCTCAGCCCCCCCCCCCGCCCCTCGCTCGCCACGCCGGCCCGTGCCGTCACGCACGCGTTCCATGTCGCATGAGCCACTTCCTAGGACGCCGCAGCCTGGCGACGGGGCTGCGAATTCGGGATTCGACATCAATGTCGATCATTTCAAAACAGCCCTGTTCTATAAAATCATCCACGTATTGAATATCGATTGTCCAAAGCCGATGTTTTTTCAATATCGATATTTTATGTTCGATGCTTTTGTGTGGTTGATATTTTATTATGGTATAGATTTGAATTATGACATCGTCTTTTATTAAAATAAACGACGCTATCATAATTCGACGCAATAATAAACGCGACCATTTTAAAATCAAATCCCCTGCGCGTGTCTTTTGATGGTTACTAATCCTGTTCTGGAAACCAATGTTTAAAAATGTTGATGGTTTTGAGACGATGTTTTATTAACCTCGATATTTTTGTTGTCGATGACGCATACCTACTGCGCATACACGTCTCATCATGGGTATGACTGATGAGGTGGGGGTGAGGGAATTAATAATTAAAGTGGAAAGGTTTCACGTCATACAGTCAGCAGCATTTCGAACGTCGTTTCGTAATTCTGCCGCTAGTGAATTGGTAATCACATTTCTCCATTGAATTGGGGGATAATTTTGCAGTATTCGTCAAAATATATCACTTAATGAAAACATCATTTATGAGGAAATGATGATGCATGTAATCATTTTCTCCTAAGGTGGCTAATGCCTCGTTTCCGAAGCATTCACTCGTGCAATAAAGTGTAATATTACAACGTTATTACATAGCGTTGTATTTTTATTTATTTTAAATCGCTGATATATCAAGAGCGACATCTCGTCTAATATATATATGACATTATAAACACAGTATAATTCAAAGTAATATACCAGGAGCGGTAGCTCAGTGATGCGCATGATGTCACTGCAGCGCCTCTCACCGGGAGGTCCTAGGTTCGAGTCCTGACGGCGGCAGGATTTTCGACACTAGCTTTTCAGTTAGGTCGAATTCAATTGCTGTCTGGAGGAGAATTCTAGCGGCCGGCGGCTCTGATCGGTAGTTTTTCGTAGTTTCTCCGATCAACACCACGCGAATGCCGGAGCAGTACCCTCCAAAACGGACCGCGCGCGATCATTCCTTCCTCTCCCCTTACACACACACACACACACACACACACACACACACACTTACACGAACATGCACTACACTACCACATATTCCGGGAGACCGGTCGGAAGCTTAGAGCTTGTCCCGGCTGGTGCGGTGCCCCGCTGGTGGGAGAGTCCTGGTTAGGGGGAAACCCCACTAGCCCAGGGTAGGTCGGTGCCGGATCTCGCTATCCAGCGGGGGAAGATCACTGTCATCTCTCCCGAGAAAAATCATGCACTACGGGACTAATGACCAAAGCAGTTGACTCGCCCGGAAACATGAAAAAATCAATCAATCAATTCAAAGTAATGTAAGATTAACACAATATAATATAAATATATATAATAATAAATAAATATAATAATATAAGATTAAGACGAACTGTCGTCATATCAAATTATGCAATCCAATACATTTTAAAATTGAATGGTCATGTTGCAACCTATTTTGGCATACATATAGACAAAGTTTATAAGATAAATGCATGGAATCTCTGATTTTTAAAATTCAAACACTCAATAATAAAATGTCTCATAAAGCGTACTATTGAGTAAGCGGTGACATATTTTCAATAATAATCACAAAATATTGTTATATTTGACATAACTTTATCCTCCGATTAATCTACAAAATGCACTCTTTCCTCTTTAGAATCCGCACTTCTTTGGTTCTAATCGTCAAGGGAGGTTGCCAACTTGCCCCGTTTTATTATCTTCGAAATAAATCGCTTTTAACAACTGAAATACCACATGCCTGAACGTTGTATGAACTGCACATTTTGCAAAAAGCGTAACATACATTTAGGATATATGAAATTACACATCATTTAATGAAATTTTACTAAAGAAGCCAGCTGATTATGATGTCGCAACCTTTTAATGAAGAGCAGATATAGTTGAGCAGAGATGACAAAATACAATTGCTAATTTCTTCTAAAACAGTAAAAGAGGACCCTTTGACTTCAAAAGCAGATGCAATTGTTTAACAAAAGAAAAAAAGATATATCGACTAATATTTATGAAACCACTACTTTCAATAAGAATGGCACGAATGAATATGAATCTAAAAAAAATAGAAATAGAAAGTTCGAATCACTTCTCCAAAGGCTGACATATTTGAACATATTCTTTCTACTGAAAGAGAAAAATGCATACACAAAAGAAAATAATTCGTGAATCACTCCCAGATTCAAGTAATCCTTCCAATAGAATAGAGAAATCCAAAATAGAAATTTGTCCAATTAGTCCAAATCCAAAATAGAGAACACCAAAACAAACCTAAGTAATATCGGTAGTAATAAAATAATATCAACAACTTGCGATGCTTTACTAGAGAACTCGGATCCATGGAGAAAATTCTAAGTTGGAGATTGGTTTTGCCTCCGACCAATTTATTTTCTTTCCTTCCTCGAAAAACTATTTACAATTGTTTTATTGAAATTTAAAAAAATGTCCAGCTTATTTTTGAATGTAAGTGAGGTCAGAAGTAATGTTCACTGTCATTTTTAATCAGTTCTTTCCATTTTGTCAAAAAATAAATCATCGCTGCTGATTCATTAATTTCAACCATCATTTTACTTTTATAAATGTTAGTAAGTAAAGTTAAAACTAAGAATTTCAGAAATGTTATCAAAAATAAACTCATGTTCACTATCTGTATGAAAACGACAGACAAAGCTCTTTAGGGGGAATCATTAAATCAAAATCGAGGTAATTAATTTTTTCTGCGGGTTCTTCCACACTAGGATAGGAAGGTAATTGGGCGAAATTGTTTGGGAAATAAATCCCGCCTATGATATGGTGGCATCAAAAACATCAAGATATTTGAAAGTTCTACCTTATTACCACTTCCAAACTGTTGAATCCACTAGTGGTTCGAAAAGGGTCATCAACCTTTATGATCTTTAGTCATTTCCGCCCAAACGGCACTGATGAAGTGAAGATACATTTTTTCCTTGATGCGGTGATACATCGCAATTCTCTTTATATTGAATCATTAAAATTCTGCATAACCGATGCTCTTGACTCTTAACTGATATACCCGTATATTATAGTGTTTCCGTTATTCTTGAAATGATGTAAATTTGTTCTCGCCCACTCGAGTTGTCTTTGCAAGTCATGTTCCAACCAATAGTGGCAGTTCAGTAGTTATTCTTGAAAATATCTCCATTTCAAGTGTCATGTTTTTGGTGATATAATGCAGATAAATTAAGTATTCCACGGAACTTGGAAGTCTGTCCCTCGAGGGCGTCTTCCGGGTCGTGGGGGGCATGGGAAATTTGGTCTGAGGTCGCAGGGGCGGAGCGAGTCAGAATTAACGAAGATATAAAAGAGCCGTTCGTTGGTCATTCTCGCGCGTTGCTGTGGGCGCCCAAACATTGTCGCAGGTAAGTGATGTGCATTTTCTGCAGTGACATTATTTACTGTGACCTTTGAAAACCGTGTAGGCTCTCTTATTCTTTACAATTTCAAGTTATCATGAGTTTTGTCAGCATATAGTACCTACATATAGTACCTGAGTAATCTGTGTGTCCGTTCGTCTATGTGGTTCGTCTGTTGGCTGTCCGGGACAAGCCGCGTCGATTTTCGGCTTGTCGTCGATTTTCGGCGCGTCGGCTTTCGGCTTGTCCCGGACAGCCAACAGACATACTCCGGCCGCGGAAGCATACGTAATCATGTCTGTGTGGTTCGTTCGTTCGTCTGTCTGTGACTCACGTCTAGTTGTCTTCCGGTCATGCGACTGAGCCAAGCGAGGTGTCATGTTTAGAATTCAGAAAATTTTGCAGAAAAAATGTCAAAACGCTTACATTTCTCACAAACTTTGTTCATCCGAAAAATGGGAATTAACATTCCGGTATATACTTGCTCATACCCTCACAATAGTAGCGGTAATAGATATGCAGAAAACATGAATCAGTAGTGCATAAAACAAAGGTAGAACTGACTCTCAGCGAATACTATAATAATTATAAATTAAATTTACATTCCTATATGCAATTACACATAATTTATAAGTAATAATATAAATCACTTAATAACAATAATTACGACAAAGTAGAACAGTGATAGAACTGGCTCCATGAGAATATTATAATACGATGGACATTCAATAATTAAAGAGACAAATTGGTCTAGAGAAATCAACATTTATTTTTACAAAACAGGAGTTTTCCTACTTTTCAATAATCCGCACCAACATTTACGCACTTGTCCCAACGGGTTACCAGTTTTTTTTAAACGGCTGCAAAGAACTCTTTATCTTGGTGTTTGAACCAATTTCCCACACATTTTTTAACATCTCCGTTATCCTATAACTTCCTCCCACGTAATGCCTCCTTCAGTGGACCAGACAAATGAAAATCAGATGGTACTTAATCGGGGCTGTGAGGGGGATGAACCCATATTGTCGATGGTTTCACAGCTTTCTTGAGGTGTGTGAGAACGTGCGCTGTGTTGCTGGAGCATCACCTCTTCTCTGAGATCCACGGCGTTTCTCTCTTATGGCTGGCTTCATCTAGTTCAAAAACATTTCTGAGTAGCATTGGTTATTTTATGTACGTTGTTCATCTAGATAATCACAAATAGACCATCTACAGCGTCCCAAAACAATGACAACATGATTTTTCCTGCGGATGCGGCCAGAACGATGTTCGTCAGTCGCTTAAGTCTCCACCCCTTTTGAACTGTCCTACCCACTTGTAAAAATTCCCGCGGTTCATACAGCATTCTCCATACACTTTAATCGTTCTAGAGTATATATTAGCTGTTTTTTTCACATTTAGCAAAGAAAAAACGAATGACCAGACGCTTTTCAACCAATGTGGAATTATCAAGTCGACTTGTTATCGTTCAACTTAATTTTGAGGTTATGAACAGAACAATGCTGATCATCCAGATGATGCCAACTTAAAGTTCTAATATTAGCAAACTTGTCCTACCAACTGTTTTTTCTCCAGATCAATTTGTCTCTCTCATTATTGAATGACCTACGTAATTATAAATAAAAAATAGACTTAGAAATTATTATTTTGTTTTTACTTATAATTTATTACATTCGATGAAATGATCCAGTTAGAAGGAAAATTATTTAACCTTTGTTTACGAAAGTTGGTCGAACTAAAAATGTAAGTTGTCAAGTGTTTGTCCTGTATCTTTAGTTTATTTTTACTTTCTCGTATACATACGGAAAAATACGGATACGGAGAAATATACGTAGTATAGAGAATGTTATGTAGTGCTGCGGAAAATCGATTTCGAGATTTCAACGGAAATATACGTTTTCGGGTCCCCTGATACAGAAAAAGTGTTTTTTTTGTTTTTGTTTCAAAATGTCCGTCCGTCCGTTTGTCTGTCTGTCCGTCCGTCAGTGAACACTACTAACGCCTAAACCACACGTACGATCTTTTCCAAATCGAAGAAACCCCAGTCCATCTAGCTCTTGTTGAAGCTTTGAAATTGTGAAAAACATTCTTTAAAATTTAGGGATACTTTATGATACTTTTGAAGCCGCAAGGAAATTTTCAAAATTTTCTCAAAAACTGCTTCAAATTTTTTTTAACTTTCATATAAGAATAAAATAAAATACGCTTATAAAGGTGGCATAGGTCCGTTTCCACGGTTAACTGTGAATTTCCGAAAATTGAAAAAGTTTGAATTTTATCGGTGTCTTCCTACAACTAAAAAATTGAAGACAGAAATTTCTCCTTCAAATGAAATTTGTTGTCCATAAACAGTTCTTTCATTTAGGTCATGTAGGATTTTTTGAAAATTTTAGTAGTTCTCAATTGTACTTTGGGCGACGATAGATGACAGCTGTCCAGAGAATGGAGCAAGATCAGATTACATGAAGGAAATTAAAGTATTTTACTAAGAGAAAGTGTGCGCCATTCTGTTGCAGGTGACCATGGTGACGCAGACGGTGACGAGGACCGTGCCCGGGGCGGGCGCGGCGCCCAAGCTGGCCCCCGCCGAGCGGCCGGCGCTGGCCCCCGCAGAGCCGGAGGCCACCAAGGAGCGCCTCTACATGGGCTACTTCCTCACGCCCGTCGTCTGGAAGAACGCCCTCGGCTTCCTCGTCCTGCACCTCATCGCCGTCTACGGCCTTTACGTCTTGGCCACAAGGGGCAAGATCCTTTCGTGGATATACGGTACGCCTGCCTTCTGATGGGCCATGCTTCTTCTTCTCCTTCTTTTCCTCTCACCTTAAGTTTTTGGTTTCTCTTATACTAATATCCAGCAAAAATATCGTTAGTTCAGAGCAAGAGGAGACATCCCGAAAAAATTGAAGTCTAGATTTTGAAAGAAATCGTCTGCATCTCCATCTGTTGGTCAGTAAAATCACTAGCGTCTGAACTGTTCATTCGGTTTTCTTAAAAATGAATATTCCCTGATTGACCTGCATGTTGCAGATATACATAGGGTATATCTTTTTATTAAGTAAATTTTGAAGAAAAAATTCGCAATTGTCTGACATTTTCTAAAAATGGCTTAAATTGCTGATGATTTAGTCCTTTTGCTGGAATATTGGTACACATTTTAAAACTAGATTCATTATATTTTTTTAATTTTGGAATTTTTAAATATTTTAAAACAATTTTGCAAATAAATAATGGAATATACAGGCACAACAAGGTCAAAATCATTCTTTTTTGTTGACGCGTCCTACTAACCCAGTGATTTTGCCAGTCATAGCAGGAGTACCGTTTGTTGCGACCGAAGACAATCATTTCCATGACAGCAAAATTTCTCTTAAATATTTCCAAAAGCTTTATATACCTCTTTTCCCTTGTGTCATTCAATGGAATGAGGTCTAACATCTCCTCACAAACACTGAGCATTTCATTCATTGATTACTGAGGATTACAAGCTCTTCTGTGTCTGAGAAGCGCAACGAGTCATGCAAAGACAAATAAAATGTTGTGGTATTTTTATTCGTTCTTCCGCGAGATCTTGAATTTGGTGCCAGAGAAAGAAACCTGAGAAAGATGCACTAACTGCATTTCCGGTACCAGTCTACGACACAACTCTCCTGCTGCTCTATCAAGACTTTCCATGATAAATTCGCCTTCTACAAAAAGTTTCATGTGAATAGCTATCTGTTGTGACATCGTGTGACTGATTCTGTATGCAGAATATTTTCGTGGATGATCTTGTTCCTAAAAAACTAAATACATAAAATAATATCAGTTACAAAAAATTCACTGAGCTAATAAAATAGCACATCTGTTGACGGTTGGGAAGGGAAGTAAATTCCATCTCTGGATATACTTACAAATTCATATTGCCTACCATCTTTGCAGGACTCACCGTAAACGCAAGCTTCTGAGCGTGTTGGGAATTTGAAATCCGTTGACAAATGACTGTGCAGCAACGAAACGTTTCTTAGCAAGCGAAGGGTTCTTCCCATTGTGCAGAAACGTTGATGTGGCTGTTTTGACATCGGAAATGACTCGCTGTATTGGGCGATCCCATGCACACATGGGATGGAAATGGAGGCAACGTGGTTGTAATAACCCGTGAGAAGCGCTGGATGATTTGACGTGTGTTGCAGTGTGGCTGAGCGGCGTGCTGTGTGGTTTCGGCGTGACGGTGGGTGCGCACCGGCTCTTCACACACCGCTGCTTCCGCGCCAGCTGGGGGGTGCGTTTCGCGCTGGTGGTGCTGCACACCATCGCAGGACAGGTGAGTCGCACTCGGCCCTCATGGATGCGGAGAGACCTTTGGAGGAGATGACGTCATCGCCAGCGAGCCAAGTGGCGCAGAGCGTAGCGCGCACACTCCGCATTCGGGAGGTCCGGATTCAACCCCCGTGCCGGCCATCCTGACCGGGGTTTTCGTGGTTTTCCTCGGTCACCCAGGCAAATACTGGGATGGTTTTATCGAAAGGTCAGGACGGCGAAACCGGCGTCGCTAGCCGAATTCGTTAACTATGTGAAGTCACGAAGGTTAAGGGAATTCGAGAAATCGCGGGTTCCTGGTTGGGTGGCCGACTAGAAACCCTGGGATCTAACGGTGCCGAGGCAAATTGCTCTTTACGAGACATGTAATGCCTAAATACAAATACAAATTGACATTACGTCTTTATGACCTGTTCACGCCAATAGATGATTGTTTTGAGAGACCAACAGTTGATCATCGCCGAAGCAAACATTGCTCACGAAATGTATTCTTCCGCCGACCACCTGTGTTAATGTCTCAAAGCGTCAGTTCAGAGTGCGAATTTAGCGTTAGGGATAGCTTTCACAAGGGATTGTTCCGATAACACCAACAAAATAGTATTTAAAGAATGGATTCAAATGTGAAAGGGGAAATTAGAATACATAAGCGTGCAAATGAAGACATCAAATGGATGTAATCGCTAGCCTACAAATATCGAATCTCAAAGAACCCGCGTTGTTTACTTTCATCACTCTTTCCCTGAAACTCTCAGAAGGTTAATCACAGTATTATACATGTAAACAATTACGTATGTAAATAATTTTTTTGAAAAGAAGTTTTAACAGTATTTTCCTTTAATTCTATATACATATATACATATTAATTTCTTAGGAATATTTTCTAGCTGGCGGAATGACAAAAATGCGGAGAATAAAACAGCTTCAGGAAAGTTAGCCAACGTTTGTGAAATGCATGCAAATCATTTTTAGATTTATTGATGCTCACCGAACCCCCTCCCAAATCAAAGTGTCCCCCCCCCAAAAAAAACACTGGATATGCCTGAACAGACAATAACATAATACCAAGTGTTTAGGAAGGAAATGCTTTTTTTGTTAAAATAGTTTGATTATTTTTATTGTGCAGAATTGCATGTACGTGTGGGTTCGTGACCATCGGCAACACCACCGCTACAGCGACACCCATGCTGACCCTCACAACGTCCAGCGCGGCTTCTTCTTCTCGCATATTGGATGGCTAATGATGCGCAAACATCCCGCGGTTTTTGAGAAGGGCAAGAACATCGACTTGTCGGACCTGGAGCGGGATCCCATCGTCATGTTTCAGAAGAGGTGAGGCGTATTTTAAGAAAATCAAAGTATAAACAAAGATTTACAAATAGGCTTTTGCGAGTATTCGTGCCCATCAAGTACTCACAGAAACCTTTTTTTGGACTGAGGAGGTAAAGGCTTCCAAGAATTTAGGATTATTCGTTAGCCATCTTCTCTTTCTCTTTCTCTTTCGCTCTCTCTCTCTCTCTCTCTCTCTCTCTCTCTCTCTCTCTCTCTCTCTCTCTCTCTCTCTCTCGCGCGCGCGCGCCATGATAGCACCACAACATGTAGCTTAATTGTTCAATTTTTGAAGTTTGCTTTTGATTTTCTTCATTGAGTCACTCACAACATTCGAATTCTTTTCTGCAAGTTATTGAAAATGATCATTGACATCTACAGCCTCCAAAACGTTTTAAAATTTGCTGCCAATCTGTGTATACCTCGATTTGGATGTTTGAAGATTATAACCCCTGGGAAATTAAAAACCTAAAACGAAGCGCGGTTATAGTAGCATATAATAACGTTTTAATCAATTAAATAACTCAATCAATCACTACAATATGAATCAACAGTTTATCAAACATTTGAATGATATGTGAGAAATGAGTATATAAGGTAACAGTTTTAAGTCTGAGAATTGGAGGAAGTACAAAACATACTTCAAAATATATGTTAATGGGGGCCTTGTGTGTGATAAAATAGAAGTCATTAGAGAAGGAGTGCATGTAAGGGAAATTTAGATCGGAATAAAGACAAGTGTATCTTGTAAACCTAGGTGCTCTTGGAAGGTTTTATTTTAGAAGACTTCAAGCGGCGTATTTGGAAGGAAGAGGCATGTACCAGAGCGGGTAACAATACAAATATGATTATACGATTGTTTGGTGTACAAAGACAGTTTATGGGATAGGAAGATACAAATGGCGGTTTATAATGGGGAGAAGTTAGTCCAGGTTTCTCCCCAACCGACGCTGCCCCACCCGGGACACGCTCTATGCTCGAGACATGCGCGATGGATTAGTGGGAGTGAGTGTAAGTAGGTGCAAGGAACGGGAGAGGATAGGCCAAGGAAGGGGACGGAAACATCGCGCGTTGTCTGTGGTGTGTTTCTAAGGATACTGCTCCGGCATACTCCCGGTAGAATTCTCTTTTAGGCAGTGATTGAATTCCATCTAGTTATATGGATTGTGTCGAAAATCTGCCACTGTCGGGCCTCAAAGGATCTCTCTAGGACTTTGCAGAGATAAAGGGAATGCTGGCTCTGAGTTAAACGCATCCGGTATGAGCGTCAAATGTAGTACTTGCACTTTGGAGCAATAGCCTCTGACGAAGCATGGGCCTACCAGCGGTGCCCCGGTCTTGCGGCCATGGGTTACGGGGTCAAATGAAGTCCCGTGTATAAGTGAAACTTGCTTAGGAGTCTAAGGGATTTAGAAATTGTTTAGGGTTAGGGACAATAGATTGATTGGGTAGCTTAGTGCGCCTACCCAGCTGTTGAGTGTGATGATTCATTTTGTTACCTTTTTGGTCCAACTTTCTAATGAACAGTAATGTTCTTGCAATGTATTCATAATAGATTGTAAGTCGTATACTGATTTATTAAGAGCAGCATCGGGAAAAACATATTTGGGTCATGGAAGAGTAAGATAGGGAGACAGCGATGTAGAGAAACCTTGCAAAATGCTGGCCTATATTTGCGGTAGTAGTGACGAAATAGAATGGCATGCGTTTGTACTTAAGTACAACATACGACATTATAATCAGCTGGCTTCTTTAGTAAAATTTAATTAAATGATGTGTAATTTCATATATCCTAAATGTATGTAAATGTATGATACGCTTTTTGCAAAATGTGCAGTTCATACAACGTTCAGGCATGTGGTATTTCAGTTGTTAAAAGCGATTTATTACGAAGATAATAAAACGGGGCAAGTTGGCAACCTCCCTTGACGATTAGAACCAAAGAAGTGCGGATTCTAAAGAGGAATGAGTGCATTTTGTAGATTAATCGGAGGATAAAGTTATGTCAAATATAACAATATTTTGTGATTATTATTGAAAATATGTCACCGCTTACTCAATAGTACGCTTTATGAGACATTTTATTATTGAGTGTTTGAATTTTAAAAATCAGAGATTCCATGCATTTATCTTATAAACTTTGTCTATATGTATGCCAAAATAGGTTGCAACATGACCATTCAATTTTAAAATGTATTGGATTGCATACTTTGATATGATGACAGTTCGTCTTAATCTTATATTATTATATTTATTTATTATTATATAATAATAAATAAATTTTTTATTACCTACCATAAGATGCATTTTTTGAAGAGCATTGTTGCATGCGCACGAGTGTGCGTGGACTATCGCTGAAAGTAAACATTTTGTGTTTCAATTCTTCTATTAACTATTCGACAATCGTAATTGTACTTTCATTCATCTCGAATCTAACAAAAACAATTGGCTTCCCCTTTGAATGGCGCAAGGTTCAAAGTCAATTCCTAGGCAGACACTTTTAAAACATCTCTTGTTCAAGAAAGTGGCGTAGGAAAACCACACATTTTCTTTCAAAGCAATGTGCAATGTAGGAATAAACTCTTAGGTTTCATTTTCACAACTTTGATTGGCCATGAAACATACTGCAGGAATCATTCGGAATATTACTAAGTGGAATAAAACCTTTCTACTCGCAAAACTCATTAATTTATTACACTCTTCATAAAATAATTAATTTATTGGTCAATTAATATACCATGAACATTATTTTAGGCCTTTTTTTGTATTTTTTGTCATAGTTTATTTCATTCGCGCCTTTGTTCCTTCAAGGTACTACTTTCCCCACAGTTGTTTCTTCCAACGATTCTTTCCAGAAAAAATGTAGATATCAAAAACATACCAAACAGAAAATTACGATTTTCAGCATGCGTAATGCATTAATTTTTACAGTCACAGGTAGTAATGGCAAGTTATTCAATAAAATCAGTGCACTCCTTTCATTCCATCGATCTTGGTCATTTCTTTCAGCAACTCCTTTTCAGAAGTGTTGTTCTTATGCGCTCAAATAAAACGAACTATTTTGTTGTGCCGCAGGTACTACAAAACGCTGTACGTCTTGTTCGCCATCATGCTGCCCACGGTGATCCCCATTCTCGGGTGGAACGAGCGCCCGGATGTTGCTCTCTTCGGCTGCTACTTCTTCCGAATGATCATAGTCCTCAACATCACGTGGCTGGTGAACAGCGCTGCGCACATGTTTGGTACACGCCCCTTCAATAAGTGAGTGATTAATAACATATTTCATGACGTGAAATCATATATATATATATATATATTACAATCTTTAATTATCGCAGCATATGTGTTAATTTATGTTCACAGTAATGAGTAAGAAATACCAGGGTTGGTTGGCACTGGTCGGTAGCTTTAAACTTTTTGAGCACCTTCGGTGTAATTTTGACAAGTTTGATTATATCAATGGGAAATACAACTTAAGACTATCTTTGGAATTTTTAAATTCTTTTGAAAAGGTTGGTTGTCGAACCACGTATGTGGTAGTTTGGCTCTAGAATGGAGTAGGTATGCACACTACTTCCTGAGAGACTGGAGTAATAAATAAATGTCAAAATGAATCACTTTTCTTTATTTTATTACTAGAATGGAGTAGGTATGCACACTACTTCCTGAAAGACTGGAGTAATAAATAAATGTCAAAATGAATCACTTTTCTTTATTTTATTTACTAGAATGGAGTAGGTATGCACAATACTTCCTGAGAGACTGGAGTAATAAATAAATGTCAAAATGAATCACTTTTCTTTATTGTATTTACACATATAAATTCAAACAAGTTCAACACCGTTTGGTCTTACATAACAGCTTCACATTGTCGACTATAGCAGTATTGGTAGTTTCAAAATTAAGTATTTAAAAATCAGTCATTAATTGGATATATTTTTTTATTCTTGTTAATAAAAAAGCTTCTTGTCTATTCTGAACATTGAGAAGGTAACCTCAGTTGTTTTACGTTTCACGCGAAAGAGAACAAAGCCGCAATTGACGAGCAAGGCAAAGATGCACATTTAATCTGCTAAAAAAGTAAAGGGAATCTTTAAACAAATTAAATGGTACCAGAAAACTGAACATCACCGGTTGATAACAAAAACTTAGACCTCTTTCAAGTTCACTAAGTACAAATCGTGTGTAGCGTAAAAGGACCGACGGGAAAGGAACCCTTGCAGAGGGTACCCCCCCTCCCGCGCCAACGTCCCAACATACAGAGCGCTCTTGCGGCTGCTTCATCTAAATAAAATGTCGGCCAGTCTCGTATATCCCCTCCCCCGTGTCATATAGCAAACGGCAGGAGAGCCCAAACAGTGATGCGTTGCCGTCCGAGGGACCGAAACACCGACCCATACCACAGCACCTAACTAAATACCATGAAAATGTTGCTACCTACGTTTTCAAAATATGTATCTGCTTTTCATAGTAGTATGTCAGAAACGACATCAAATCCGTAGTTATCAAAACGGTACGGTAACGACACAAGTGGTGGCCTCTGCGCTAGAGGTTGCCGCTTCAAGCACACAATATGAGAAATAAAATACAGGTGCTAAAGAATGGCAGAGACTTTTTGCTAGCTGTTGTACTATTTCCGTTGTGCTATTAGGAAACCGAAAAGTTGAGAAAACGTTAAAAAAATGTACTTTGGAAGACGATAGATGGCCGCTGGCCAGAGAATATAGAAAGACCATGAAGCCAGGCAACAGCAAGGAAATTAGAACACTTTATTACGAGAAAGTATCTACCATTCTATAGCACCTCTAGTTACTTTATCGTATACATACGTATATACGGGGTAATATACGTAGTATTGAGAAAGTTATGTAATGCTGCGGAAAACCGATTTCGAGATTTCCATGGAAATACCCTGATACCGAAAAAGTATTTTTTTTAACCGTGCGTCAGTCTTTCCTCCGTCCTTCTGAACACTACTAGCGCCTGAACCATTCTTACGATCTTTTCCAAATTGAAGAATTTCCTGTCGATCTGGCTCTAGTTGAAGCATTGAAATTTTGAAAAACATTCTTTAGAATTTGGGGGTATACTACGTGAAGCCCTCCGGACATTTTCTACATTTTCTCAAAAACGGCTCCAAATTTTTTTCTTTAAATTTCTTGTAAGACTAGAGTAAAATACACATATAAAAGATTTTCACGGTTAACTCTGAATTTCCGAAAATTGCAAAAGTTTGCATTTTTTTTGGTGTCTTCCTACAACTAAAAAAATGAAGACAGATTTTTCCTTCAAATGAAATTTGTTGTCCACAAATAGTTCTTTCAAAAAAGTCATACTTTTTGGGGGGGATTTCGGTAGTTTTTGTACATAGTGCGTACAATATTTGCAATTTTAAGAAAATATTTTCTCAAAAACGGCTCAAAATGTTTTCATTAAATTCCTTTGGAAGGGTAGTGCCAAATGTGTCCTATTCGATGACATAAACATCATATTGGTCTATTCTTTTGATTTTTCCAAAGTTACAAAAATATATTTTTTTACTTGTCTCTCACGTCGGTAATATTTACATTAGAGGCAATTTCTGTACATTATTATATTTATGAGTACATGTGCTTTAAATAATGTAAGATAAAGTTTCTCGAAAACGCAACAGTTTTTTGTAAAAATTAGCTCAAAATTCCTCATTTTCAGAAACGCTCAAACGGCATCTTCTCAAAAACGGCTCCAAATTTTTTCTTCTAATTTTTCCAAAGAATAGTTCTATTTACACTATAAAATATGACGTAAAGTTCATTTTGGTGTATTCTTTTATTTTTTCAAAATTACACAATTTTAATTAGTATCTCTCACGCCGTTAAATTACACATTTCCATTGATTTGCAAACATTATTACACTTGTGAGTGAAAGTACTTCAAATGACTTGAAATTAAGTTTTTAGAAAACCTACCTACGAGATAATCTGTGCCATTCTGTAGCACCTCCGTTTCGTTATCAGGGTCGGCAAAGACTTTTTTTCTGCGGAAAATCCGCCGTTTTTTTTCGCGCAATATTACTTAACTTTCTCTAGACTACGTATATTACTCCGTATTATTATTACGTATAGGATAAAGTAAAATATGAGTTACGAAAATCAAGACTTTGGTTGAAGGTTTCAGCTGAAAATAGGAGAAAAGCAAAACCTTTCTTACCCAATATTACAGAATGAAATCAATGGACTAGGAAAATATTATTCCCCATGCTCTGAAACACATTTGGGTTTACGGTTGCACCATTGTTCCACTACTCATACATAGACATCCGTGGGAAGCCTGTAAGGCTGTGAAGGACACAAGTCACAAAATCAGGGTGTATGGGAAGCCACGTGGTCGAACCTGAGTGTCAACCAGACCCGTGTCCTCTATCGTATTAGAATAGTAATGTATTAAAATGTCATTTTTAAAAGTCAGAAGCGTCAGCTTACTATTGAACCCGTAGCTAGTAGTAGTGAGTCTTGTAATGATATATGGTCATATATACGATTATACAACAACACTTATTACATAACAGAATATGTGTTACGTTGTTATTACTTGTATACATAGTTATTATACACATGACATAAATTTTAGCAAGGAACGGTGGAAACTATTAAAGACTTTAAGGGAACTATTGAAGGTAATTGTGATATATAAATATGTTTTTGGTAAGAAACTTACTCACACGTTCTCTTTTTAATCATCCGTATATTGTAGTGAATGTGGAAATAAATAGTATATTATGTAGTGAATGTGGAAATAATCGATACATATAAATAAAGGTTTTCAAAGTGCCTTGAAAATCTCGCATACGGACTGTCAATTTCTCTTTAAAAGCGGACAAATTTCAAGAATGGTGCCTACAAATAAAGCGTTTTTGATATTTTCCACCTTCCAGTTATCTAGAAGAACTTAAAGGGAATTTTAGGAGATCAGGATCTGTTTGCTGTCGGCACGTGAAAGACTACACTCCTGACAGTCATATCAGATAAAGACTACTGAGGTCCGCACAATAATTTAGCGATATCCAAGGACTTTGAATTTGCCAATAAATGAAATCTAATAAGTCCTCGTCGCATGTAGTTTTGCCATCACACGTACGGTAATGTGCTTCCTTGAACGGTGTTTCAGAAATATGGAAGCAGTGGAATGCAAGATGGTTGCATTCCTGTCTCTAGGGGAGGGCTGGCACAACTACCACCACTGCTTCCCGTGGGACTACCGTGCCGCTGAGTTGGGATCCAAGCACGATCTCTCGACGAAGGTAAGGACTTTTATTGAAAAAATTAAAAATCACTGAATGAAAAACGAAGCAGTGCTCTTTTATTTCATAAATAAAGGACAATATGCAAGCCATTTATTATTATTATTATTATTATTATTATTATTATTATTATTATTATTATTATTATTATTATTATTATTATTATTATTATTATTATTATTATTATTGGTTTACACATTGCTGGTTCACAGGAAACCTGGTTATCAAATCACAGTGGGCTTTTTACCAAGAGTGTTAATTGCTATTTATTTAAGAATACGAATTTAGAATGTTCCGGACAAGTATTTCAACGGGATATCAAGGCTTTGAAGGTTTTCTTTGACGTGTTTTTCTATAAGGCCATTACTGGAGCTAATAATTGGGAGAATGAATACTTTGTCTTGGGAGAATGAATACTTGGTCCTGTGTCCATTGATCATTAATTTTTATATGCCAGATCGCTGTACTTCCTTATTTTTTCCGAGAATGTTTCTTTCATGTTCCTGTAGGAAGGAGCTGCAATATCAATGAGAAAAGTAGTTTTTGGTACCTTGAGAGTTATCACAATATCTGGCATAGGGTCTTAAGCGTCAAAATTGTGTGATCGAAATAAATTCTGACCTTTTCATTTTCCAACACAAGTTCAAGTTTGCATGTGTAGTAGAGGCATGATGATCACTGAATTTATGGTTGGTTGCAATTGTGGAAACGATCAGGTTATGGCGCATTGTGTAATCTGTCTGTGCGAGAGTTACAAATCCTGAAATGATATTATTATTATTATTATTATTATTACTATTATTATTATTATTATTAATGTTGTTGGTGGTGTTGTTATTGTTAAACCAGCGTTCAAACATTTCACGCTAAATAATTGCTTTAAAAGAGAAAATAGCGTCGATAACTATCGTAATAGGTATTACATATTATAGGTACATAGTGCGAGTGAGTGCACATTCTACTATTGTGAAGTGTTTATTAAGAAACATAATACATTGAACATAATAATGAGTAGTCAAAAATAGTTTTATAAATGTAGAGATTTTGTCCCTTTCTGACCACTTATTCTACACACTCTGCAGAGCAACACCTCCATTAAAGAGACGAGTTAAACCTCGAAACGAAGAAGAAAAAACACATCGCATTTTGAATAGCCTAAGAAACATAATTCGAATCCCTACACAGGCTTGCGTGGCTCAAGGTATCAGTTGAAGTCACTACAGTTCCTCTGACCGGGAGGTCCTAGGATTTGGGACTCGTCGGGGGCAGGATTTTCGACAAGAGTTACATCACTAATAGAATTCAGCTGGTTTCTGGAAGAGAATTCTAGCGGCTGTCTGCTCTGATCGGTAGTTCTCCCTGGTTGTCTGCTCTGATCGAAAGTTCTCCGTGATTTTTCCTCATGTAGGGTTCTGCTCAGGCGAATGCCAGAGCGGTACACTAACAAAAGACCGCGCGCGATCTTTCCTTCCTCTTCCTTGCCATATCCTCACTCCTTACTTACACACACTTACACTTACATTCACTACACTATCAGACATGTTGAGAGCTTAGAGCTTGTTCCGCCCGGGGCAGTGCCTCGCTGGTGGGAGATACCTGGTTGGGGAAAACTCCGCAATCAGACGGGTACGGTCGCACCAGATCTTACCATCCAACGGAGGAAGATCACCGCCACCACCTCCCGTAATAAAACATGTTTTACACTAACGGGACTACAGATCCTAGCAGTTCACGCACCCGGAAACAGTAATCAATGAATTGATCAATCTTTTTTAATTTGAATTAGTAGAAATATTAAACATTATTATAACTACTGAAATATAACAATATTGGAACTGTAATGCATGCAGAGATTTCAAGCTAGATGACTATTTATCAATTGTTTGCGTAATATAGAGAGTGTTATATGTTGTTGCAAAAATCGATGACGAGAGCCTGTCGTAAATACAGTTTTAAGGTCGAAAATGTATTGTTTAAGTTTCTTCTCTGTATCTCTGAAATCGTCTTGGACCAACTCTTGCGCTTAAACCGTACACACGATTTTCACGAAAATTGAAATTCCCCAATCTATGTGGGTTATGTTGCGACCTATCGAATTTGGAAAGAACATTTAGATTTTTATCATGGATTCTACACGAAGAATCAATATCATTTTCAAACTTTTCTAAAAAATCATAGCTTCAAATTTTTCTTTAAATGTTTTGCTCCAATAGAGTCACAATAGGTTCAGTAGGCACAAGTTGGCACAGTATGTCCCTCAATAAAGTCTCTGGAATTTCGAAAATTGCAAAAATTCAATTTTTTTCGAACACATCCTGGATCTTGAATCTCAAAGCTAGATGTTTTTTTCTTATTCCAACCTACTCCTCTATATTAAATATTTTAATTCTTCAAGTTTCCTTTTTTTAAAAAACTTTTTTTGCGTAATTTTGAGTTATAATGTATGCGCTTTACAAGAAATGCATGAAGGGTTATTGTTTATAAGATGTAATAGAATATTACGTAATCACTACAAATTATACGATAAAGTATGTGCTATTGTAGCACCTTTAGTTTATTATTCGATGCAGAAAAGTATGCGAGTACTACGATTATGCACTCACAAGCCTAAAGTAAAGATGGTGATGAGTCACCTCTTGGGAAAAAAAACTGCTTTATTACGATGGTAACGGTTGACCCTTCTTTGTGCAGGTCATCGATTTCATGGCGCGGCGCGGCTGGGTGTCGGACTTGAAGTTCGCGAGCGATTCGCTGGTGCGCAAACGCGCCACGGAGATGGGCGACGGCACGCACCCCAAGTACGGGGACGGCGCGGCGCACCCGCCGCACCAGCCGTCCCACCACAACCACCACTTCATGCCCGAGGAGACGCCCATCAGCGCCGCGTCCACCAAGTGGGCGAAGCACGAGGAGGAGGCGGCGGCGGGGAGGGAGTTCGTGCAGACGCTGCCCACGGCGAAGGAGGCGGCCGCCATGTCGCTCAGCTGAGCCTCCCCTGCGCCTCCGCTGCGCCCGCGACGCACCGCAAAGAAGCACCTCCGCCTCCTTCCGCAGGTCGCGCCCGCACCCCGCCCCCCGCCCCGCCCCGCCACGCCACGCCCCCCGCGCTCGCCGAGCGCGCGGAGTCTTGTTCACAGCGAGGCGAGACAGTGCACACCGACCCTCCCTCTGGGCACTACGACGCTCGATCCGGATTTCTCAGGCATTTGCTCAAGTCCATTTTGGCTCGCGAGCGCACTTTCTTGAATCTTCCCCTTTCATGTAATTTGTTTTAACATCGATTTGACATTCTCTAACCGTTAGCTTCCGCGGCTCGACTCCGTGACTCCTTGGCTGTCCGGGTGACGCCTCGTCGCTAGCTGAGAGGCCGACGTTTCGCCTGTCGTGTGGCAGTGAGGACTCGTCACTGCCCTGAGGAAGCCTGCGACATGACTCTCAGCCAACGACGCGGCGTCACTCGGACAGCCAAGGAGTCCTTGACATTCTACAATCGCTCATAAATTATAATGCTACGAAATATTTTTGACATTTGTTTTCAAATGACTATTTAAAAACTTAAAATAGCGAGTGTCTAGATTACATAATATAGTACAAAAGTATTAAAATGTATGCTTAGAAAACCGTCTTTTAATTTGTTTATCTCGATCTATAGTAATATGACAGCAAACTCTGGTGTAAATGTAGTATATTCTGTCTCGTCTCTCTGATGACAGTTTTTAGGTGTATCGATGTGTCTTTGAATGTTGTTGAAATTGATCTCAAATGGATTTGAATGAATTACTAACAAAAGGCCGTGGCATATTCGGCTTGTGACAATGTCTATCAAAGAACGAGTCATTTGGTGAGCAATAATGAATTGTGAAACATGCTAGGGTAAAATGTATCAAGACTGCCAAAAGATAAATGTTTATGCCCAATACTACTTACAAAAATTGGAAACAGTGTTGTTTCCACTGATAACCAATAGTGAACTATAACGTCCAAATATCATACCAAATATCATCATGTGCATGATGATAAAATTACCTACCGGCATCCATTTCGAAATTTGATAATTCACTGTGATTCTGTTTACTGTAAAATTATTATGAAATCCATCCAATCAAGGACATTTTGCGCACCTAATCGACTACCTTCACTCAGACTTCGGAAGTAGTGCGAAAGCAAATCGGGAAAACGGTGACGGCGGGGTGCGGTAATGTAGGAACAATATGTTTGTCCACGTTTGACTTTGGAATGGGGTGTTTTAATAGCTCACCTATTACAAAGCTCTTTGATAAGAATTAGAGCTTCTTGTTTATCATATTAGTACTATTCCCAGTATTTATTGTTTCATTTGTGATCAATAAAAAAATAATTTATATGCACGACTGTATGTACAATATTCGCATCCCCTTCATAGAATGTATGTAACACTGGTACAAAACAATGTGTACAATATTAGTTTGGCTTAATTTACAGAGATTAATTGTGATCGATAAATTTATCTGTTGACAAGAAATTACATTTTTATGTTGGGGAAGTGAATGTACAAACTACTTAATGATTGTGAGTTTGAAGTCTTTCATTTTCCAAAGGTTAATACGTTCGTTTGTGGCCAAACACGAAATACTAAGTTGCATTGAGAAAAAAAGCACAGATACACAGTTACTTTCTCTAATTATTGCTCAATTTCCTCCCCTTAAACAAAATACTTTTGTTTTCCTTCGAGTAGAATAAATGGTAAAACTCATTTGTTTCTTCTAAAGAACACACTACTTGTTTTCACGCCTGAACACACGCGAGAAAAGCTTAATTTTTAAGTAAACTGTATTTCTTCGTTATGCTAAGAATTGTTGAGGGACGAGGGGCATTCATCCATTTGCTCACATCGTCGTTAATCCGATTTCGAGTTTGGCTAGCACAGCGAGCGTTTAGTGCGGGCGTAGCAACCAATCCATACGTTTTATACATTTTGGTGACATCACCCACAATTCCTCTTTTCCTACCCTCCCCGCCCCCCTGACCTCCTCGCGTCCTTTCTCTTGGGCCCCGCCCACTCCGCCCCGCCCCGCCCCGCCCCGCCCCCTGCCCAGGGCGCCGCGCGCGACAGCCCTCAGCGCCTCGCACCAAGTGCCTGCCGCACGCGGCGCCCGACCGCGCTGGCTGCGCCCACGCCTGTACCTCCGGCGTCCCTTCAATAAAGTTCTTTACATTCAGCACGGTGTTTTCCTTTCATCCTGCAAAGCTCCAATTACTTTAGAAAACTACTTTCTTATTTATACTCATTATTCTTACGAAACATATTTACAATGTACTGCCAAGCAATCACGAATTACTATCCTATTACTCTACTAATTCCTTTTAAGGCGTTATTTTTACTTCCTCTTACTATTCTAATAACATCAGAAATTCTAAATGTTTTTTTAATGAAGTCTTTGGCAACAACCAGCATAATTACACGTTAACAAAAGAAATATGTACATCTTATGAGGGAAAAAAATTAATATACACTTGACTCAGAACAATACTTATTCTACTTTCAAAATGTATACAATTTAAATTACAATTTGAAAAATTAATACGTGAGATTGACATTAGCTCGTAGAAAGCAACTCTAAGCACGACTAATCAGTAAAGCTCCCGAACGTCTTATATAACAGTTCTAATGGTGTTATCACATGGCACATATTTGTCTATGATGTCTGTAATTGACAAATATAACAGTTTTCATATTAAAGCGTAGAACGAAGGTGTCAAAGACTTTCACATACTCAGTAGTATTCGACTTTGAGAAGGCTCAGAAAATGCTTCAAGGTCGTTAGCCCTTTCAAACCGAAATTATATTTGTCGGAGAAACAAAATATTTAAGGCATACTATTGATAATTATTATGAAATCGAAAAGTGAAGTGAAAACCAGTATTCAACATTTTCTCCACATTCCTTTATCATTTTTTATGAAATGATGTCAATTGGTCACAATGGCCACATGGGGAACTTACATTGCACAATAATTGACTATGGCAAAAGTAGCCTTTTTAAATAAGGTTTCTAAAGAAATAGAATTTCACGGAGACGTGACGATTTGCACTTTGACTTTAACAGTATGAAGGGTTTGTTTAAAAAATGCATCTAAATATTCATGTCAAATGCAACCCGCGACACTCTGTCAGATATATCGTTAAATAACTTCTAAGCGAAGCGTTATGGAGCCTTAAAAAGTAATATTTTGATGTCAAAGGCCTCAAAGAAACGTTACTCGCACTGTATTCTGTAGGATGAGATATTTTTGGACATTCTATTAAATTTTTGACGGCTCGGTGCTCATCGATACTACTTCATGTAATACCACAAATACTTGAAGGAATACAAAATATATTCCTCCATTCCCAAGTAAAATCATTTCTGTGGCGTAACTGTTTCTATTCATGTTCATGTCATCTTATAGAGAACATTTAGCACTATCCCTAACAAAAGTTTAAAGAAAAAAATCGAGCTGTTCTTGAGAAAATCTTGTTTTGTTATTTTTTAATGTTGCACATTATGGACGTAATATTCCGCGAAAACTACTAAAATTTCCAAAAACATGTACATGACCTTAATGAGAGAACTAATTATGTAAAACAAATTTTCTTGCAGGCAAAATCTTTATCTTCAATGTTGTAATAGTAGGAATAAGCCGAAAAATTCAAAATTCAAATTTCTCTAAAATTCAGAGGTAACAATGAAAAACGGACATACGCCATCTTTATAAGTTTTACTGCGTTATTTTAAAAAAAATAAAGAAAAAAAATAGAACCGTTTTTGAGAACATTTTGAAATTATCTTTACAGTATATGGAGCATTATAATATTTTTTAAAGCTGTGACAAAGTTCCTCTCTTGAACCAATATTTTGGCGTAGGTCGTGTTCTGGAGTAATCCTCCGATAAACCTGGTTTTCCTTCCCTTCATTTCGAGTAAACCTTCGTCGTTAGTTTATTCGTAACTTCGTCAGGAGTCAGTTTTGAAGAGGATCTTCAAGTAGCGCCTCCGCCCCTCTCACACCGCACGCGATCTTACAGCACTACCGAGCGGCCAGAATTGGGAAGAAATTAGGACATTGGCAGGGTTTAGGACGCTTCACAGGGATTGGACTAGCCCCTGTCAAGCAGGCGAACCCGTTTTGTTCGAACAAATTTCAGATGATACTGTCCGGAAATTGAACCCGGACCTTCTGGGGGAAGGCAGTACCTTGAGCCACAGGATACCGTGCTTTCCCTTTATTTTGTAGGCACTCTCTATGAGAGACAGTAAAAACCAGGCACTGTACGATTGAAGGGACCACAAGCCATCCGGGTAGCGCCGAGTGGGAAGCAACACATCGCCCTAAACCAATGAAGTGTGAACTTTTGATTCATAAAACGACGGACATCTCCGGGGCAATACGTCCTGTAGGAGTATGAAGATGTCAGAATCATTTTTGAGTTGTAGCAATAATCACAACTATAACAATCCGAGATATTCCATACCCGACAGCGGTCTCGACAAAAAAACAAAGGTCCGTTCACCATGGTGTTTACATATCACACATAACACAATCATTTTGGAAGATTTCCGCTGATGGTCTACAACGACATGTGTATTTGTCGGACGCTGTGACGATTTACTCGTCCACTTTAATGAAATGTTGCCTCATCATTGAACAGCAAACGCGAAGCAAAATCTTCGTCCTCCACTCTTTGCATTACAACGAAAAATTCATGCCGGCTGTTCTTGTTGTCCCCTTCTATTGCAGCAGTTACAAATGGTGTAGTTTATGCTTTAATTATTGTCGCAAAATCTTCGAATCTAGTTGGCTGTAGCGAGCTTAGTTCATGACTTGCTGGGTATGTGAATTTGCGTAGATATCGACGAAGATTTTAAGACCCTCATCTGTTTCTCTGGAAACAATTGGTAGCCCATTGACTGTACGTTTAGAAAGACATGTTTTCTTGAATTGCGGGTAGCATTGTTTAAAGCTGCTCTGACGCTTCTACAATGTGGATCCTCTCCGAACAGTTGACAATTTTTTTCTTTGCAATTGCTCTTTTTTCTAAAACACAAATTAGAATAAAATATAGTTGACGATCAACTATTCGGTACTAAAATTGATATTTTACAAAATACTAATTATAAATTCTATAACGAAAATATTTACGCCTTGTGATGAGGGTGAATATTCAACTTAATTCTCTCTCGGTTTGACGTATACAACACGCGATCTTGCTCAGAGTGTTTGCGTTGATAATAAAAAGTTACTTTCATTCTTCGCATTTCAAATAATAGCCGAAAGAAATTATGTTAGAGCATTTGAACGCCGCCTAAGGGTTAGGAAATTTGAAAGTGTGCGTTACTCTCACTCCTCGACCTACAGGAGATAATATAATTTTCTTATAAATTCTGGGACAAATAAGAAATTAATTGTTTCGCACGCATCTATTTTGCACAATGACGTTAAGTTTTAATTCCACGTTTAATTATCACATAGAAGTGCAAATGAGACACATAGGTCGAATTCCTAGGAGAGATTCTCACGATCCGGTCTTCTTTCTGCATGATGCATTTCTGCATTCACGTTAATC
The DNA here is from genome assembly GCA_011170035.1 of Teleogryllus occipitalis. NCBI lineage: Eukaryota > Metazoa > Arthropoda > Insecta > Orthoptera > Gryllidae > Teleogryllus > Teleogryllus occipitalis. Next base: position 139,327 of record BLKR01001686.1, on the reverse strand, counting down.
AGAAATGTCGCAACCGGCCATGCTAATGAACAGGAAATCATAAACATTCACCAATATATTATCAGCGAGCGCTAGTGGCTTGTCATTGTGCAGGCAGCCACTCACAACAACAGGTACGTAAGAGAAATGTGAGTGCGGGGGTGGTCGGAAGGACGGTGGTGCGCGACAGATCTGGCCAGCCGCCGCCGAGGGGAAGCGCTTGTTTGGACAGCGCGCGAGAGAGAAATCAGCAGTGGCAAGTCGCTTTACCATCCTGCACGGACAGCAGTTGCTGGGCGCGCACGCACTGTACACAGTAGTCCGCAGATCTCTGAGTCGTGACACGAAAGCAGGGCGCGCTGAACAGCCTGCATTCGTGGTAGGAAGAAAAAAATATTAGGAAGCTTTTGCACAGCCTACCGATATGATACGTACGTGCAGGCTTGTCCGCCTGAGGAGCCCGGTGCTCGTACGGCAGGCCAACGTCCCCTGACGTCGACCTCCTTTCCCCTCCAAAGCCAGAGAATGGTGGATGGAGCGAGCTGGAGCGGTGTGAGGCGGTGAATAGTGGCTTCATAGGAAAATGTGTTTCCCACATTTTTTCTCTCAAATATCCGTGAATTGTAGTATGTTTAAATTCTTCTATACTTTTTACTATTTGATGTTTACTTTCTTTCTAAATTCTTCCTTATATAAACATATTTGCTAAGTGATCGGAATATGTTTGAGTGGCGAATTCTTTCCTTATTTTCGTTTTCGTTTTATGTTGTGATATCAAATCCTTCAGATATTAATTGATTTTAGCAATAATGTGAAATACATTAACAAGTCTCTATAAGTTAACAATCATCGCTTACGAACTATTTGTCTGTTAAATCTTCTAAACTGAACGTAGAAAGTTCATGATTTTATATCACTCTTAATTAAACAGGTATATAAAATCTAGATACTTTTGATTCAAAGTTTTTTATTTTACTCTCAATTGAGAATCTGAAATCAGACCGTTGTATTATTTCATTTTAATGAATCATTTATTTGCCTTCAAGGGAAAATAGTAATTAATATAGCGTAATTTGTTGCAATAACTGTCAAGTAACGTTTCCCAAAGACTGTCATGGGCCAGGGACGTAGCATCATTCCGTAGCATTTGTACAGCCCTTACTTTTAAATCTCACGCCAATTTTTCTGAACGCAGTGTTCGCGAGCTCTAGTAAGTTTGTTACCTTGTCCGCGACCATACATGACTGCGTTAGGGGGATGACATTTTATTCAACTTATTAAAAAATAATTATTACATGTAGACCTCATCACATCTACAGCTGCATTGAATATACTCGTACGTTTTTATTTCATACTAACAATTTAATGATATTATTTCAAAAATATTTATAGGTAACTGAACTGAAATTGTGACCTTTCCCCGATATACTTTCTGTAACCGTCTCTGACCATATATCTCCGGTGTGAATTGCATGTCAAGGTTTACACTTGTTATACAGTGTAGCCATAATTCATTTGGTATTAATAGCAAAAATATATTACGTGTTTTAGTTGAATGAACATAATTTAACGTCACAGCAAGTGAACTAACCCAATGTGATACTTTTGAAATAAATTCAATTTTTGACATACTTTTCGATATATTACATACTACACTCGAGTCATTGAACTGAACCCCCTTTCGGGTATTTTTCTGATGAAGAGAATCTATTTGATTATTACACACACACACACACACACACACACACACACACACATATATATATATATATATATATATATATATATATATATATATATATATATATATATATATATATAGCCGTAGTGAACGGCGAATCGATCTGAAAGGATCACCTAAGAAACGACATAGGGAACGACACATCAGTGGCGGGCAGTCAGTGAGACAGAGAGTGCAGGGAAGGTACGGCACGTTCAGCGGTAGCAAAGGCGAGTGAGGGGATGGCAGAAAGAAAATTCGAGTTCATCGATGGTAAAACGATATTGGAACGAGTGAAAACAATAAAAAGACAGTAATAAGGCGATATGGTAGTTGTGGAGTAAAGAAAGAACTACAGAATAAGTGAAAACGAGAGACAGAGCCGAGGCACAGATTTGACCACTCGTGTTCGAGGTCGCAGCTAATTAGGTGAGCGTTGTGCCATGCACGTGTGGAACAATATCCAGACTGCAGCAAGAAACCAACCTGTGGAATAACAAACTAATATTTTTGTGGACGATGTACAACAGGCGTGTGGTGAGTGAATAATCACTTAGGCGAACGGTAACTCGGGAACATGGTGAGCCATAACCTAGCGTGGAGAGACGGTGAAAAAGTTCCCTCAAATAATGAGATCGCCTCCGAGCGAACTTTATTTACCCGTTACAAATAGTTTCATACAATGGTAAGGAAAGGTGATACAATTTGAGAGGGGGGAATATTGGTATTATATTCGACGGTAGGGGGGACAAGCCCCAGAGTGGACAATTATTCGAAAGAGGGGGGAAGTTACATCTGTAAAAATATGTAATTCATGTTTGTAAGTAATTTATTAATTTCTCCTTTGTTCATACAGAATGCAACTCAAACAGAAATGAGAGCTCTCACACAGTGTTTAGAAAATCCAAGTAGTTACAGGCCGTAATTGTGTAAGAGAATTCATATTTCTATTAGCAGTAGTTTTAGCAGTTCAACTTGTATCAGTGACTAATGAATGTTCCATTTCTTTTGTTTAAATTTTGTTTCATTGAAAATAAATTGCAATAAAGTGTTACTGTTTGCAATCTACTTTCTCATAGACATGGGAAACCCCATTCACTAGAAAACACCTGTTTCTTTTTAATCATCAAATATTCGATGTAGTGAACCAATATCTGATTCATCGCTATATGATGAATTATATCTATTGTAGCGAATATCGCCACAACCGCCCACACAAAGACACCGACATAGGGAAGCAGCGAAGCGCGTGGCAGCGCGGCAGGCGCACACTACGCCATCTGCTCGCGGCTGACCGAAGAGCGGAGTGCGAACTCGCGAACAGTTTTTCCTGCGGTCAACACGAAGGGAGGAGAAGTGGCCACCCCTGCGAGGTTGCCCCAGGCCACATCTCATATATACCGCGAGACACGACGAAAAGGCTCTCTGTTAATTCGTCGACGCGGGCGAAAGCACTAGTTCTAGTAGCATAGGCGAACGCGTAAGTTCTCTTTGAATTCGGTAGTGAAAGTGAATAATTGAGTGGTGTGAGCGTGAAGAATTAGTTGGAATAGGATCGTGATTGCAATACGAACATATTAGTAATCAGCAGCAAGCTCGTTAGAAAGAAAGCGGTCGGAGCGAAGTAAGAACAGTGAACTTTTTTTTTTTTTTCAAAAGTGCTCATTTCGCGCAGAGAACAGTTTTGTGATATCCAGTGGAGACTGACTGTATTAACGCTGCAGCCATCCGAAGTGCAGTTGCGACGCCCAGTGTTGTAACGCGAAGATCCTATTTTGCGACGCGCCAGAGACTTGAAGCTCGGGCATACACATTCGTGGCGAGGTCGAAAAGAAGAGAGAAGCTGGGAGTAGATGAAGCGTACGAGAGAAGGGCTTGGTTTGACCGAACGCGTGTCGGACGGGCGAAGCGTGCGAGAGAAGTTGGAGTGACGTCGCTGCGACACCAGGCGGCGACAGTGCCGAGATCGGCCACGAGCGAACTGGAGAGCGCCGTAAAGGTAACCGAACTTGCGACTTTTCGTGCAAAGATTTGTGCGGGCCAGAAAGTGGATAACGGCAAATGTGCGCGGTAGTTCATGTGAGAAACTCCCTTAATTCAGTATAGAAAGACTGTCGCCTTTTAAACAAATTCGTGGAGGTCTGCCTGCTTGAGCTTTTCTTCGTCACACAGCTACAGAAACTGAGATGATTTTAAAGGAAAGCTACAACCATATTTTTGCTGCCTCGACCGGGAATCGAGCCCGGGGACCACAGAACCGGAAGCTAGTACGCTGCTCATGAGCCATCCTAAAGGACATTATATATATATATATATATATATATAAATTCAAAACACGCGCCGTTTGGAAGCTGCGATTGACAGTCCGACACCAATTCCCTTGGTAACAGTAGGCTAGAGCACACTCGGGAAATGCGAGAGAGCAGCCGGGGTCGGTGGCTCCCGCGGGGCTGAAGGGGAAAGAGGACTTACGGGCGGTGGGAGCACACTCCGGACCGTGCGGATATTACTGCGCAGGCGCGACCTCTGGAAGTGCCTTGACATGTCGTGAAGATATAACACTCGGCTGGCCCAAGTTTTTAAGAGACGTAAGTGTGGCATTGATTGAAGAAAGTGTGAGATATCTCTCCACTTAAATGAGCTCTCACCCCTTCCAAAGCAATTCTTCGGTACCGCGCGAAACGCAAACGCATTGCTGTGCAGTGTTGCATTCATATGTATTGTGTTAATCGAATGTTATTTGCACATTTTAAAGGGAGTTACAATTACAAATCTATTTCTAAGCATGTGAAAACCAAAATATATTGTTTAAACGTATGTAGGAGGCTACTTTTTAATGCGTTTTGAAAAAGCGAAGTTAGAGTGTTCGTTTTTCTGTGAAGTGTGTTTGTACAACTGGCAATGATTAGCGTCAAAAATAATAAAATAATATCAATGAAAAAGTCACAGAAAAATTGCTGAAAAGAAACAGCATTTACTGAAGTGACACAGACTTAGTGCTTCGTCAGTCAGTGTAGACGGCAAACTATCCAGAGTTTTTTAGTATTGGGTATTGCGACGGAACACACGTCGTGGCCTTCCCTCCGACGCGCCGCGCATAATACAACTCTGTTGCGATAAGGAGTCGTTAGCCCTAAGGATGTGTGAGATCGCGTGGGCGTTACCGGCGTCGTTCGACAGTTCACTGCCGTCCCGACGTCAGACCTCTCGAGTTGTTTCGAATCGTTTGCCTTGATGAGGCTTATGTCTGGAGATGCACCTGGGTGGGGACTACGGGCAGGTTTGTACTCAAAGCAAAACACTTGTGGCTCTGGCATACAAGGCTGTATATTCTACAATCAAGAAACAAAAAGAAAAAAAACAACACACAAATTCAACAAAAATAACAACCCTTCACAAATAATCACATTTAGAACACAACCTTCGTGCTCGGAAATGCATATTCGAAGCAATTATCGCTACCTCATAAAAAAACACCTTATTTCATCATTCATTAAATAATTTTGTAATTCATGCACCAGTTGGTGTAGGAATACCTTCGTCTTAAGGACACAAAGAACACAAATTTTTAAATCCCCTGCGCTAAATTGCTTTCGTTTCTTAAAAGTGGTTTTTAATTCACAATACACTTCAACCACCAATGCTTAGAAAACTCAGCACAGACTGCAGATAAATTTACTATATGAACTTTGAACACTTTATAAACCTCTTTAAACACTCAATCAACTGGGTGACTTGTTTAAAGCAAATTAATCACTTATGTTCTTAACATAGCTTTCATTCAAGAGTTCCACACGCCAGCATTCACAAATGTGGCTTGAAATGCGTAACATTTGAAAAGCTTTTAAAAGAATAGTGTGGTTTAACATTGTTCGATTACATCTTTTTCGTTACTGCGACCGTTCTGTCGCACGGGTACTCACGCTTCTCCAATGGGGTTTTACGTGAACTGGCCTAGTCGAGTGCTGCGAGCGGCGCCTTGGCGCCTCGGCGTTTGGGGAACGTGGCGATCGCACCTTACGCGACCTGCGGGCTCTCGCGCTGGTAGCGACGGCTCGTGCTGGCGACGCGCCGGGGTAGCCTGGCCTTCACGATCCTCCGCCCCTCCTTCCGCTGCGTTTCCGCACCAGTTTTCTCAGCTGAGAATTGCCTCGGCCTCGCCTCTGCGCCCGTCTTCCTTCCTCAACACAAATGCTTCTCTGGCGGTGTTTCAGGAATGGTTATCGCCTTGGCTCCTTGCTTCGGTGATGTGACGTAGCGGCGATGCAGAAAACTGTTCGGCGTACGCCGGAAAAGAGTCCGATTCAGCCCTCACCGAATTCACATAATTCGCTCCCACTGATACACGTTTATTTTCCGTCGTGAATTATCAATAAAAAAACGAGTACAGTATTCGTTCTCTTCCCGTACTCGGATGAAACAATCTCGCGTGAAGTTCACTGCTAGCGACCCGCGACCGGATTCTCTTCACTAACCATCACTTATAACGGTTTTGACGTGATTGGTGATACGCGTTCCGCAGCGATCCGTCCTCCTCCGAGATTTTCCTAAGAGTCTTTCAACTTTCAACGGAAAAAATTTCTTGCCGTTGGCTTCCCTCGTTTTTCGGATACCGGCCAATCACAAGATCTCGTTCCCAAGCTTATCTTTCGAATTTCTTATTCGTGGACAAGCGTTTCGCTCGGCGCGGCCGCGGTCGACGTCAGAGAGTGACGGGGTTCTCGCGCCGCGTTCAAATTAGCGAACTGCCGAAGACGGTATCTTGGAAATTTTTACACATGGTTCGGTCCGTTACCAGGGCATATATTCGAGCTCGTCTCAGTATAGAAACTTGTACTTTTAAGCTTAAATGTGTACAGCGAGTTTATGGAAAATACTCCATAGCAAAGTGCGAGTAAAAAAGTTTCAAATCAATGTGTTTCTTGACACCCTTTGAAAAACGTTCTGGAAGTGCGGAATCATGCGGTAACACGACGCAAGTTGTAAATATTTCGGAGGGGTCCTTGCCGAGCGAAGACGAAACGAATGTTGTGAAAAGAAATGCGGTCAACCCTCGTTGGTGATAAAAGGAACTATTCAACTTGTTATCAAACTTCATAAGATGCCTTGTTTCTAATTGTCATTATTTATGTGAATGGATATATGTGTATGCTTGTAATGTATGTATGGGCATGTATGTGTGTGTGTGTGAGAGAGAGTGAGAGAGAGAGAGAGAGGGAGAGAGAGAGGGAAGGAAGGGAGACAGAAGAAAGCCTCTACTAACATCTGAATTGACTACGACAAATGGCTACCATAAAAAGTTGCTTTTTTTAATATTGAATTGCAGGTAAAAGCTTTTCAGATTCTTTTCTTGTTCCACCAGTTTAGTTTAAGTGAAGTAAAACTATTTGACATCTCTGGTCAGCAGTAATAAATAATAGAGTTGACAACTTATAAGATGAACATAAAAGTTTGGGATGTATATTGTAATGGGTTCTAATGTTCCCTCAATCACGCCCCCCCCCCACGTTGGTGCGCCACTGTAATGGGTACTAATGTTCTCTCTCTCTCTCTCTGCTCGTCACGTGCACTATCTTTGCCCTGCCTAGCTCTAACTTGCAATTGGGTGCCACAATACCTTCGCTTTTCGGTTGCCCGTACCTCTGCTAGCTCGAATAATCATTCACAACCTACCTGGTCGTAGTCCACGTGCTCACTCCATACGGAGTTGAGGTAAGGGTCCGTTTCGTTCGTGCCTGGGTCAAATTCTATACAACTATTTAATAAGAACACGTGAATTTAAGGCAATTATAAGCCATGTGGGATGCTCATACATTTAATTTCGGATTTTTGTTTGCTTATATCCTATCCATAAACACAATCTGCCTCTCTGGCTTGCAAAAACGTGACAACACAAATACATAAACATACAGAAAAAAGAAATATAACCATGCACACAGAAAACAATACGAAAATCTCATGCATACATCAGAATGCGCATTCTGTCGTGACCCCTATTTTTTTGCTTTTATCTTATCCTTAACCTAATATCATGACTTGGTCTTCGACAGAATTTTTTTCTTTAGACTTGCGCGTGAACAAACAACAGGAAAAAACAGTAATTGCACAATTCGTGCCACTTCCCTTTTCGCAGCGATGTCACTTCCTGTCAGCGCCCGTCGTTGCTAGTTGTAACGTGCATTTTTCATGCACGCAGTTCTCGTTCAGCTGCCATCGGATCTCAGATGCACTCGTCCATTTAAAAATTACCAAATGTACTTCCGTTTATTGTTCCTCGCATTAATCGCGTCTTCCCTAAACGTTACTTCTATTTTCTTTCGCGACGTATTTAGATTTTGCGACGCTCCTGTTTCCTGCGCCTAACTTACGTGAATACTGTCCATGCGGATTTTTTTCGTGAATTTCTAAATAAATTAAATTGAATTTTAGCTCGACCTAATTTAAACAATTGATGTTATACGACCGAAAATAACTCAAAAACTTTTGCACGGCACTTCCGCGAAATTTCTCCAAAAATTTAACACAGCATCCAAACGCGTGCGATCCTCATCAAACCCGAACTCTTTCTGTCTGTAACACATTTTACATTGTTGGTCCACACAATCCAACGGACTGTCTTTTTATTAAACACATGCCCATGACCATAGGAAATGTTCGAAAACGTTTACATTTTCACTGTTTTCGGGCATCTTGCGTCTTACTATCTGTTTCATAATTTTACTAGCTTTCATTTTGTAATCGTCACATCACCGAATTCCCCTTTCCTGTTTTCCTTTTTCCAAAAACCTTTATTTTTCGTCTTCTCAACTCGTGATGACGTCACTTACATTTTCAGTCGCTCCTTCAATTCTTTCTTAATCCGCTATGCTATGAAACTGGATAATAATTTATTCCGAGCCCTACATAAATTCCCCCGCACCGTGACTAATTTTGCCCTGATTTAAATATTTTTCTCTATAATTTCTGAAAGTTTGGACAAAATCCACCCAGGCATTCACTGGATATTCAATAAAACTCGTCTTGTTGTATACTTTCAGAGGTACAACAATGGTCACCATGTCTTCAATCTTCGCCGTGTTATACATGCGATTTACACAACTTGTGATATTTACGGAACCCGTGGCTCGAATAACGTGATTCTTGGTTCAAAATGTTCCTAAATTTGGGTTCTATTCACTGTTCATAATGCCCATTTCCGCCCCTTTTGTTTTCTATTACTTTCCTAATAATTATTATTACGCGGCGCTGTTGTCTATTGTTTATTTCATTATTGGCTCCTCTTTGCTTATATAGACGTTCCGCGTTCCGTGCATTCTTGCGGGCTAGTCTCACAAATCATTACAATATTTTGATGTACTTTGATTCGTTATAATAAGGCTTAGGCTAAAATTAATTTTGCTGCCTTCTTTTGTTTTTTCAAAAAATACACGTGTCATTTTTTTAAAATATCTCTCATGCCTTTAATGTGCACATTTCCAGCGGTTTGTATACATTATTGCACTTTTGAGTGAAAGTGCTGCAAATGACTATAAATGAAGTTTATCGAAAACTCAACAGTTTTCTGTGAAAAAGAGCTTAAAATTTCGCATTTATAGTAACGCTAATACGTAATTTTCATAGAACGGCTCTAAATTTTTCAATTAAAATTACTATTAATGACGAGTTTTTACTCTTCTTTAATATTCGTAAAGAAAGATTTCAGTTCTACTAATCGGAAGCCGAAAAGTTGAAAAGATTTCAAAAAATGTACAAGGGGTGGCGACAGATGACAGCCGGCAAGAGTATGTGGCATGTGAGAATAGCTGGCCCAGGCCAAAGAAAAGAAAAAAACTAATAGGAGAAAATCTGTGGCATTGTGTAGCACCACTAGGTTTTAGATGACACAATGAATGAGAACGTACGAAAGACTGTTAGAAAGAAGTCGATAGATTCAGTAAATGAAAGTAGCAAATTATGGAGGTTGCAATAGGTCTTTAAAGAAACGAGTTTTAATTCTAGGATTTGGTTGGGCTGTTTTACCTAAAGAGAAGTTTGTTGTTGTTGGATATGATGAAAGTGAATCATAGAGATGAATGGAAAGGTTTTTTAAACCAGATTTTTTAAGAGTCTATTGAGAGTTCTTTTCGAATTCGTTTGTTTGAGATAAACCATGGAACTTTTAATGACCAACCTAAAAGTTCTAATGTTTTGTATGTCTATTGGCAGTACCTAACCGAATGGGACAGGCGTAAGTTAAAGAAGGACGAATGATCTATTTAAATATAGTGTGAGAAGTTTTTATGTTAATTTTAAATTTTATTGGTTAGGTGAAGAAATTTTAACATTTTAAATAATATCGTTTTTGTAGTATTTTTGATGTGATCTTTCCATATCCGACAGGTGTCAATGAATTAATCAAGTATGTTACTGGGATTGTAAAAGGAAGCCATTCTTTACTAATAAAGTGTAAGTTGGATGTATGTATTTTAATGAACATATTTTAGCTAGGAATTTTAAGGGATTTATTTCAATATTCCACTTTTGAAATCAAGAGGAACGCAAGTTTAAATCGTCTTGGAAATTATCTCGACCATACGATAAGTTTGTGAGAGAAGGGTAATGTGTAGTGTCGTCTACATATAAGGCAATTTCTGAATTTATAAAATAAGGGATATCTGAAACGAAAATACTAGATACTCGCAGAATAGTGAGCAGGAGTAGAATAGTGAGGGGAGAGCTATGAGGTACTCCAGCGACAAGCTGTTTTAGAAGATATATTGGAATTTATTTTAAGTTGAAAATTTCTGTTAGATTGAATATTGTGAATATAATGGATATAAATAGGATAAAATAGTAAAGCAAAATTACCTAATTTTTTAAAATAAGCCATTTTGCCAGACTGTCAAAATACTTTTCTTTATAAAAATATTGAAAGAGTATGTTTAGATTAATGGAATGTAAGAGCAATAAAATCGGTCAAAGCAAGTGGTGTGTTGGACTATTGCTTCTGGAATTGTTTATTCTATATAAGGAACTCATTTTTATTCATCACTGGAAGGTGTTCATTTCCTTTAGGTTTAGGGATGGGAAAAATGATATGTCATATCTGAAGGAAGTATTCTCCCTCGATAAAAATAACAATTTCCTGTGAATTTCCATGATTTGTTTCTACGTTTGTTAGTTTTTTATTTACTTTTAGTTTTACGAATGAGTGCGTTTATGCCATGCCTCACGGCCATTTGCAGTTCAAGTGGCCTTGAACACTAAAAATACAAGAAAAGTTCAGATTATTTTGTGAGAAATTCTTATACTACCATTTAAATTAATGTTGAGTCATATCAAATGCAGCAAAAGCAATATGTTGTCATATCAAAAGCAGAATATCCTTGGGACAAATTCTTTCTTGCACTTAGGGAACTACTGCTAACAGATGACTGTTTTAGAGCTAATGAATCATAATCCGGCTTTTCCCTTAAGTTACATCTGTTGTTTAACCCGACTCGATACATCATAACTCTGTTCACATTAAATATATGTCTTTGTGATACATTTTCTTATTAAATAGCAGAAAGTCAGTTCTTGTCCCTGAACCTGAAATTGTTATAGAAAATGTATGTTATCCATTATAATTAGCTCTGTTAATCACTGTCACAAGTGTTTTTTTAAGTTCTAATTTAAATCCCTGAGAAGTACATACAAGTTCCTTAAGAAGTTTGAAAATTAGGTTCAAGCAATTCAGTATAATCCAAGTAACAATCATGAAAAGGAAACATCAAAAAATGTTTAACGGTTCTTCAGTTACTATTATGTTTCAAATCATACCCTGGTTTTGAAAAAAAGGCTAATCGGATGAAATAATTAAAATCATTTAAAAAATTGATAATACATAATCCTACGAGCAATCATGTTTAAGTACAGATACATGCCACAAAGAAAAATTTTAAAATTCAAATAGGCCAGTACCTTTCACAGACAAGAGTTAAAATTGCTGTTAGGGTACTAATGATTTGTTTAGATAACACTTTATTTATAGTATTTGTTAATTTATGGGGATTATATTTAAACTCGAGTTTTTCTATTACGTACTGTATGTATTCAATAGTTTCTGGGACATTCTATTTTGAATCTACTTCCAGTTCGTTTTCATTGAAAAAAGAAGGATTCCATGTTTTCATAGTGAAAAATGTTTCAAAATAATTAGTAAGTAGCTCGGCCCTTTTCTGAATACATAGTAGCTGATAAATTGTCAGATTTTAAAAGTAATATATTGTTTTTTACCTCAGTAAAATATTTTAATGTTTACCAAAGTGTTGACAAAAATATTATTTAAAAGTGAATGTGTAAATATTCTATAATAATAATAATAATAATAATAATAATTATTATTATTATTATTATTATTATTATTATTATTATTATTATTATTATTATTATTGTTCTATATCATGATCAAAGATGTTATGAGGCAATTGAATATAAAATCTACTCCAAGTTGCAACCAGCTTCCTAAGGAACCTTTTGAATGGCCTGGGAGTTTAGCCAAGTTTTTACACAAATCGTGTCAAACAAATTCCAGAGCTCTCATAACTATCGGCCTGACCTGTGATTTTACGCCCCACATTCTCTGAACTTGATTTTCAAACTCTTGTATTTAAGACGTTTCTCTGCCTCCTTGGTTACGGCATTTTGATCGCACGACCCAGACACATCTACAAAAGTGCTGTGTTAATATTTCACAAAAAATGTGAATATTTTATTCATTAAATTTAGAGCCGAGAGCATATTACAGGTGGTGTTTGACTTCCAAAATAGTTTAAAAAAATGAGTATATTTTGGAAGTCAAACACCACCTGTAATTAAATATGACACGATATTATGTTTGTTTCTGGGGAAAATGTTGATTTGTTTTGAAATATATTGTAATTTTCAAAAATATGGACGATATTTAGAGTAACAAAATGAAAACATAGTTAAATAAGTGTTAATTTGCACAATACATCTCTTTCTAATATTCTATGTGGATAGAAATCGAAAAAAGAACAGTGAATTAGTTATTTCTTATGTCCATAAAATAGGACTGTTGGTATGGAATAATGTATTAAGAAGTTTACTAGTTAACAGTACGTTACAGAAACAAACATTTAACCATTTATTTTGTAGGAAAAATCTCTAGTGATTCGGAAATAGCCATTTCCATCTCCCTTTATTTCTCGCCTGTCATTCATTTTTCCAAAATTTCAATTAATTAAAATTTCAATCAAATATTTTTCATACTTTTCAGATCAGAAGCCAACTAAAAAGAAGAAAATATGACATTTGAAGAAGGGGATGGTGAAGCCAAGAAGTTCTCTGGCCCAATTTTCGAAGAATATTCAACAAAAGTACATAATTTCAAGAAATTAGCAGGAAATGCACCTGCAGAGGAGGGTTTGTTTATACAGTAAAAACTAACTGATTTCTTATCTTCGCCAGGTTATTTATTAATCTCAATAATCGACTGTCCGCCCCACCCTCTTCTCTCCCCCCTTGCAACCACCTCCATATTCTCGGCCCTGCCTGTTCTGCCCACCGTTCGCCTCGACCGCGTCGCTTGGCTCAAACGTAGCGCCGAGATTGTCATTTCTAGAAACACATATAATAACTTTCAGGGAAACACGTTTGTAGTAAATCTGTGGAGACAGGGAGCTCTCGCGACTTTTTCGTTTGCTCAAAAGTGTTTGTACAAAATTTGGGAGCAATCGCTTCTGTTCCTTCACATATTTTGAGGAACACAAACATTTTGGAACATTATCCATCCAATTTACATTCTTTGAGCATTTTAATTTTTTTTTTTCATTTTCATTTATTTGCCATAGATGGTGAATACATAGCTCAGTTGAGATAACTCTACATATGTATGATGGCTTAATACTAACTTAAATTTAATCTTAAAACTAATACAAGGGTTGAGGTTACCCATGGGGCTCCTCTAGTCGGGATCTATATCAGAGAATTTTTTGAGAAAAATGTGGAATGGAAACTTATTTTGTATTCAGGTTCTATGTGATGGGTTTTTGCCGAGTCTGTGAACTGCTAATGAAGGGATTTGGGATATGTTTGAGAAGAAGTTGGTGGCTAGATATGTGATGTGATGGTCTATAGTGTCTAGGTCGAATTCGTTATGTAACTGTTTGTTGGTGACATACCAGGGAGCGTTTGTGATAATTCTGAGGAATTGGTTTTGTATGATTTGTAATTTCCTTTGGCTGGTTGAGCATTTTAATAATTGTATATTTAGATTGGTTGATTACCCGATGTTGACCCGCTATTTATTTTCCGCTCCACCCTCTTTGTCCTGCCCGTCCCGCTTACCTTCCCCCAGTCTCGTCCGCCAAGGCCTGCAACATTGTCGCAGCCCGGCAACAACGCCAACATCAATTGCGGGTTTACAGTGACCAGAAATTGACAAAAAACTTTCTTAATCTGTTTTTTAAATCCGGTTTGATGGCTAAAATAACTCGTATGGAGAAGCTAGAGCTTATTGGTTAAAATGCAGATATATGGTTTATTTCTGAACAAAGTTTTTTAAATAATGTTTAAGTTTTAATATTTTTAATTTGTAACTTTTTCAGTCGAATCTTGTGTTCGAGTCACAGATTTTTCCACTCTTGGAAACCCGCTCATGTAAATTTTGCACTGATCCATAGTTGTATTACATGTAGTTCCAAAAGAAAGAAGCAGTGATGTATATAATATTCTTTCTGTCCAATAGAAAAGCAGAGAAATCTCTTCGCTTTCCGTACTAAAGTCAAATGGGAAAATGTTGGGTTCTTCGTCGTCATGCATGTGCTTGCAGTTGCTGGAATCTTCCGCATCTTCCGCAGTCATCCCCTCACAGTTATACTTGGTAAGTACATTCCTCTATGAACATTTTTATCCATTTATGTATTTTACTGGGTGTCGAACTAGTCAAGGGATAAACGAGCTCCGGAATATGACCGATACTGAGTGCACCATTAGCTCGCTACCCGACCAGTAGGCAATCGTTATCAGACGCCCAAATGGCAACGTGGTAGGGAAGATTTTCCTTCTGGTTGCTACGAGGTTGGATTGACAACAGCGCGACGGAACAACAAACCAACGAGATAAAACGTCTCGTGCGCTTGAGGGGGGTCATATGGTCCTGAGTGTGTTTCTATGCTTTATTAAGAACTGAAGGTGAATGTTTTATTAATAACAAGACATGGTAGGCTGCAAAACTCTCAAATTGGGAAAGTTTGAATGAAAATATGAAAAAAGCGTTATTTATTTAAAATAAGTGTTATAAAAATAATTCGCTTTGTATAATTTGAATGAAAAACTACTGGTGCTAAAACAGCACGTACTTTCTCGCTCGTACTTTCACGCAAAATTACCCGAAAAGTACTCAAATTTTCGAAAAATTGTACATGATCTTATTTTAAAATAGATCTGTAAGGAACAGATTTCATTACGGGAAAAATATCTCTTTTCATAATTTTAGTTGTGGGAAAACGCCGAAAAAATGTGTACTTTTGCAATTTTTGAAAATCCGTTTTGAACGAACGTGAGACCTGCATCATTCTCGTAAGCTTCCTTCTCATTACCAACAAAACAAAATTTAATAAAAAACTATGGAGCCTACTTTTCTTTGAAAATGTCTCAGGGGTTTAATGTAAAGTATCCCCAAAATTAAAATATCGGTTTCAAATTCAAGGAACCGCGAAATCAGCCAGATGGATTGGGGAATATCAATTTTGGTAAAAATTGGCTGAATGGTTTTGCCGCTGGAGTTGTTAACAAACGGACAGACGGACGAACGGGTTTCTAATTACTAGGGCCCTGTAATAAGAGCTTTTCTGCCAAAAATTCGCCGCTTTTTCGCGCAGTATTACATAACTTTCTCTCTATCCCTTAGCGAGAAAGTAAAATTAAAAACATGTATTTTAAATCATCGCCTTGTTAGGTACAATAATACTAGTGAACACTTTTTCATCAATGTATTTCACCAATGTATTTGGCGGGAAATTCTCCTGGCATTGCGCCCCTGAATGGCACCTCGACCGGCCATAGCAAGAAATTGAACCATTAGAGGACTACTTTTTTTTTCTTTTTCCCCTAGGGCTTTTATCCAGCCGACAGCCGGTTGCCCTTTACGTCCCGAAGGGACGCATATTCGACCGTACACTAGACAAACACTTGCGGGCTCCTCTGATCTGGAGTCAGCAGAAGGCGAGGCCCTCCGCGACAACACACACACACAAAGTCAAGGGACAAACAACCATGCCCAAGGCGGGACTCGAACCCGCGACCCTTCGGACCGAAGCGCTGAGTCGGTACTCGCTCTTAGCCACCACGGCCATCCAGGTCGGCATCAGAGGACTACTTACTAATTGGAAAAGAGAATGTTGCGTTGTCATGATAGTTGAGTTTTGAGTAAGTACATTTTTCGAAGTAACGGCCATGAACTGAAGCGCAGGCATGATGAAGGCGATAAACCTCTCTGAAATTCTGACCGACAGAACTTCCTTCGCCGTCACTGGCGTGACACTGACAATGACTTCATGTAAATATGAGGGTCACAAAACAGCCTATCTTGGATGCCCTGCAACGGGACCATGCCTGCCAATTACCCGACAGCCATAAGAATTGTACGCATATACTTTTTCTTTTTAAATCAGGGTAATATTTACGAAAATCGATATTTTTAAGTTAACTTTAGATAAAATGGGGTAAATCCCGTTTTTCATGCACTTTTCTTATTTTACTAATTTCCGCGGTGCTCTCTCGGCTAAACCGTTCATTAAAGGGCAAAATCTTAAGGACATCAATATGTCTATAACACTCGACGAAGAAATCATGTTCATCAGGTGACAGTATCAGCAGTTCATTACAAAAAAATTTACGTACAATACATGTACATTATTTTACAACACTTTTCCAGATGACATTAAACGATTAAATTCGGTAGAAAAATTTAAATCCAAAGTGAAATCGTTTCTGCTGCATAACTGTTTCTATACAATTAGAAACTAAACTGAGCATCACAAGGAAAGTCACATAAATTTTAGCAGTGATATTTAATGTATTATTTACCATAGGACTGTATAATTCTAAACAATATGTAACAAGTATTGTATCGCAGCTTCTGGGTCAATGACCCCCGTCTCGATCAGGTTTTTCGTCCAGTTTCCCTGCCCCATTAAGCAAATGCTGAGATGGCCCCTTGTTTTGCTTCTGCACATAAATGTAACTTTATTATCTGCGCACGTCTTCTAGAATTCAGTGGGAAATACAGTTATTCAAATTATCGTTTTCATGTTGTGGCGGCAGGAAGTATTATTCCTTGACGAAGGACATCATGGGTAAGAACCCAAAATTTATTGCTTATTTATCCTTGAAAATATATTTGATTACATGGGAGCTCTTTTTTTCATTCAAAATTCAAGTAGTATATGACAGTGTAGGGACCACAGAATTTTGAAAAAAGTGCACAGAATTCACTTCTCCCCATAGCACGTCATACGCAGTTTTAAGTGTTTTTTGACGTAAAATAAAATTAAAAAAATAAGAACTATCAATAACAACTATTGAATATGAGTAATAGCGAAGACGAGATACAGAATTTCTGAGTTGTTCGATGCATGTTACTCATTATGATTTTTTTAAATTAATAGAATCAACAGTTCTTAATTATTTGAATAGGGAGCTCCTATTAAAGGAAAGAAAGTTATGAGAAATGTAATTAGTAATGTAAATGAGAAGCAATTTAGGCTACTAGTTGTTAGAGTATGTTCAACTGGTAGGTAATACGCAATAAATATCCAGTGTTCTTTTTATTTTTACTTCACGGTGCAATTATTTTTGAAATAAAGACAGTAAATCATTCTTATTGTGTAATACGTGTGTATATCTACGTCAGGTAAAGTTCTAGAGTGACCCGCCAACCCTCCTCCTGTACCTGGGTTTGGGACCGGCAAGAGCATCCGTTAGGGTACTCGATCCACCACGATTAGTAAGACCATTTATGACATATGGATCAGAGATGCGGAACGATAATAAAGGTGGCATAGGACCGATATTTAGTATTAACTTTGAATTTTCGGAAATTGTAAAAGTATGCATTTTTTCGGCAACTTTTTACAACTATAATATTGAAAATAGAGAATTTTCTTTCAAATCAAATTTTTTGTCTATACATAGTTCTTTCAGTAAGGTCATGTAATTTATTTGTAAATTTTAGAAGCTTTCGTGCAAAAGCGCGTGCAATATCTGGATTTTAAAAAAATTCACAAACAAGATACTCTCAAAAACGACTCAATTTTTTTCTTTAAATTTTTGATAGGGTTAGTGCCAAACAAACCCTATACAATGACATAAACGCCATATTGCACTATTCGTTTGTTTTTTCAAAAAAGACAAAAATGTATTTTTTGACTTGTCTCTCACGTCGGTAATAGTTTTTAGGCGATTTCTTCACAGTATTAGATTTATGAGAACATGTGCTTTAGATAATGTCAAATACCGTTTCTCAAAAACACAAGTGTTATGTGAAAATGAGCTCAAAATCCACAAACGCTCAAACGCCATTTTCTCAAAAGTTACTATCGGGCAGACAGACAGAGGGACAGACGAAGAGACGGACGGACGGACGGACGTTTTGAAAAAAAACAACACTTTTTCGGTATCAGGGAACCCCGAAACGCGAATTTCCGTTGAAATCTCGAAATCGATTTCCCGCAGCATTACGTAACTTTCCCTATACTACGTATATTACTCCCGTATATACGTATGTATACGAGAAAGTAAAAACGAATAATTTTCGCGTAATTTTTTGTTGAAATTAATGCAGTTTATATGAAACATTTTCTCAAAGATCTCTCTATTATTTCTTAATTTATTATTTTTTTCAAGGCTAGAGCAAAGGGCTCTTAAAATTGGCGCAGCTTTAATTTTTGCTGGACTTCTTTAATTTTCGAAAATTGCATGTTCTTAATAATGGGAGATACCATTATATTTATATTCGAATGGAAAATTAAGTATGACCGAGTGACTGAATGGTGTGATAGAGTGCATTGCGAGTTAACTCCATGGGCATGAGTTAGTCTCGGTGCGGTGAAAACAGTTTTGCTGCTTAGAAACATTTTTGCAGGTTCATATTAGAGAACTTTTACAATTATTGTAAGAAAGTATGTGCTGTTTTAGCACCACTAGTTCATTCCCATTGATCAAAAGTCATCACCCCCTTGCAAGCCTTAGAAGTTTGTAATGTTCATTGTGTATCTCCGATGTCAAGAACACACCAGCTTATTTTCCACAATATTATCAATTAAAATTAGAAATTTTTCCAAAAATATATTAGACACTGCAGTTATTCAATGTTATTTCATGCATTCGCAAACCTAACCTAACCTTCGTTTATCCCTAAGGGAAAAATTCACTTCCCTTGAATATAATGACGAAAAATGCAAATTTCACAGTTATAGAAAGAACTTAAGTTCTGTGTCAGCACGATCACACACGACCTCTATGTGTTTTTACTTTCTCGTCTTACGAAGGAACTTCATAAAAAGATAAAGTTATCTTTTTTATTTATTTACACCGATGGTGATTACAGAGTTTAGTTTAATTTAACTTTACTTAATATGGCTTAATAGATAAATTAAATTAAAACTTATAACTATCACAATGGTTGAGATTACCCTTCGGGTTTCTCTTGTCGGGAACAAGCCCAGAGAATTTCTTGGGGAAAATTTGAAAGGCAAACTTCTGGATACATAACTTGAATTATGCTTGTAAGTGATGGGTTTTTGGCGAGTCTGTAAACTCGGGATAGGGAAGGGATGTGAAGGGATTTGGGAATTGGTTTTTGGTGCATTTAACCAGATAGGGCAGGCAGTAAAAGAGAAAGGATCTTATTATAGCTCTGTATATTTTTAATATTGAATTATATAGCAAGAGGCAGGATTTCTGTAATACTGGCTTTAGTAGTAGTAGTATCTTAGTTATGGCTTAATACATTTCGGCGTCTAAATACTGCTTCCAATTGATTTTTGTGTCGATCTACTGACCTAGGAATCTGTCGTTATAAGGTAGAGATACATTGTTCTGTGCCTTGACAAAAGGTACACATATAAACTAAAATTTTATATGTGTGGAATGAGTTACAACATTTCTACGCGAATCCGTCCTACTAGAATCCTACTCTTAGTAATAAAGAATAATTTATTATTAATATTAATAGAAAAACGAGAAAGGTGATTTTTATATCCAAAATGATTACTCCTGTATACGGGAGTTTGGCTGTGAAACTAATCTTATATTTCTCGCGGCAGCGTTTGTTCTGCACTTGACGACTGGGGCAGGCATCACGGTTGGTGCTCATCGCCTATTTTCTCATCGAAGCTACAAGGCGAATTTTGGTCTCCGCCTTGCCCTGATTGCACTGCAAACATCTACCGCCCAGGTAACGATCATCTTATCATTTGAATTTGATCTGTTGATATTGGTTTAAGAACTCTGAAAGATTATCCTAAGTTTATCGAAAGAAAAGTTATCGAAATATTCAAAAAGTACTTGAATGCTTTACATTTCAAAACCAAAATGGAAACCTTCACTGAAAAGAAAGAGGAACTAACAAATAGAAAAAGTCCGAACTATTTTGTTGATACAATAGTTTTAGTTTTCAAGATACGCCGAATGAATGAAATAATTTTTATTTTGCACGATTTTATATTATACACGATTTATATTTTATATGACTTTATTTTCTATTAGATACAATAACGTATTTTTACGTTATTTAGTATAATATACACTTTTTACATAATACTACATATTTCTTTAATTTTCTTATATATTTTACTAAAAAAACGGAACATTTCAAAACGGATTTTGTCAATATGTGCCCTTGGAATCTATATTTCTGAAGAACAAATCAATGTAATTACTGACTTTCTATAACCTCTCGACCTTTGTTCCGAATTGTCAAACGTAGTCCTCCAAAACTTCTCGGAAATCATTAATCTCTCAAAAAGCAGGATGAGCGATTGTTTGTAAAGTAGAAACATGAGCAACCACGAATATGCTCATGTTCAGTTTAAGTTCATGCGAACGCGATCAAAATCTGACACACATTTCTTAAAGTGTTTAGTTGTACCACGTTTATTGCCCTTCGCTGTCAAACGTATCCCTCTCTGCCAGAGATGCAAAAATATGATATATCATTATAGGCTACTTGCTACGACTGTTCATGTTTGCACCGTCTTCTCTAAACATTATTCTAAGTACTACCCAAAAATCTTTTATATCATTATAGAAAATGGTTGTATGAAACAAGTCGAAACAGAAACAAATTTGAATTTAAATATTTTCTATTTTTGTTGCATGGATTTGAAAAAAATAATGGCGTATTCCCAATTACTCTTACCTATCCACCAATACCAACATTTATTTTGTTTTATATTAGAATAATTTCGATTCCCCACTAACGAGTGAATTCGTGTTATTCATGCGCAAGATCAAATGATTCGAGAGTCCGATTGTCATATTCAGGAGCACAATAGTCTGAAATTAAAAATAGATTCTCAAAATTGGAAAAAATCTGTATTACAATTTTCAATGCGCAACTGGAAGAGGCGGATCAGGGCAGCGCCTCTGACCAGGAGGTCCTGGGGCTTCGAGTCCCGACGATGGCAGGATATTCGACACTGGCCAGATAGCTAGATCGAGTTTTGTCGCTGCCTGGAGGGAATTCTGCCTGCTGCTCTGATCGGCAGTTTTCCGTGGTTTCTACGATCAATTCTAGGAAAATGCCGAAACAGTATGCTATCAAAAGGGCCACGGTCTGAGCGCGTTCTTTCCATCCTCTTCCTTGTATTTTTCTCACCCCTTTATTACATACACACTCACATGTATTATACTTCCACACATGTCGGAGACCAGTCGGGAGCTTAGTGTTTGTCCCGGTAGGAGCGTTGCCCCGCTGGTGGGAGGTACCTGGTTGGGAAAACCCCACTAGCCGACGGTAGGTCGGCGCCGGCTCTCGGCATCCAACGGAACAAGATGCGTCGAAGGCTGGAATGCGGACGTTTCGATGATCTTGTCATGGCCTTTCTCAGAGCTGAAGAAGTGAAGTGAAGTGAAGCGAAGTTCTGAGGAAGGTCACGCCAACATTGTCAAATCGTCGCCATAACATGTAGCGGTTAGCGTATTGGACTGCTATACCCAAGTTTGCGGGTTCAAACCCGATCGAAGCCGTGGATTTTTAAGGGCGAAAAAATCCTTCGTACGCCTTCCTTCGTAGGGGAAGTAAAGTCGGCTGTCCCATGTTAGTAGATTTACTGCATATAAAAGATCTTCAAGTCTAAATGATGCCTCTGAGCTAAATTCAAATCGCATGTTGTTTCGTCGCCCAAGTAATACCTTTTTTCTCCCATGGATGGTAAAAGGAGCGTAACGAAATTTGCGTGGTCAGACGGAAGAGCAGGCCTCATGGCCTGAGTCTCGCCACGTAAAATAAGGCAAATTCAATTCAATTCAATAACAGTATTTGACTCATCGTCATCCCGGCAGCGGAGAGCATTCGCAATCTTCAAAAATTATTATGATTGTGTGTGGATTTTATTCTTTCACATAATCTTAAAAATTCTAAGTATAATTTTTTTGCGACGTAGAAAAGATAGTTCTGTGATACACGATTAACAGTTGGAATCATAGTGATAAGTAGGAAATGCAATTTATTGTAACAAAATGGCAAAATATCTACATATTTATTTTTTTAAATACGAGTATGTAAGAAATCATAGAAAATTTGTAAAATAAAAATTCATGTTATTGTTATAACTACCTCATACCAGCATTTTCAAATTTTTGAATACAAAATGCGGCTGTTCAGACCTTAAAATGAATTTGAGGCAAGTGAACGAACGTTGTACCACTACAGAAGTAATTGAACAGTAGTCTTCAGGAAACATGCATTTTCAAAAAAAATATAAATACGTAGGTAAAATTGCAATGTTGTTTACGAGAAACCTCACTGCCTAGTCAATGACGGATAGGAGGGGCAAGATACGGGGACCATGCTCCCACTAAATTCACAATTGTTTTCGTGGCCACTCCAGCAGTGTTGACGGCCAGGTCCTACGGTTTAACAGTCAACATTGGCGAAATTTCGACACCAGCTGTACTGCTGGGTCGCATTTAACCAGTGTCTGGAGGGCAAAAAAAGAAAGAAATCTCTAAACTTTGAACACAATACTTAATTCTAAAACAAAAATAACACTGTTATATGTCCTTCTGTAACCTTACAATTTTCAAATTAAATCTGCTACATTTTCACTCACCATAACAGTCCAAGAAGAAATTATAATTATCTGAATTACTGAACCAGATTATCCATGACCTCATATTCAATTCCTACACAATTCATAATTACAAGTTCACACAGTTCAGTAAAAACTGTTACACTTCTTTTACGAAAATGCACAATCCTAAATTGGGGTAACACCGTTAGTGTCTATTCTATAATCTGTCTCTGTTTACACTTTAACTACAAAAATTGTGGCCTAAATGATTTACTCGGTAATAGCATTGGTCATTTACTACTCCTTGGTTTCAAGAGAGACTGATTCTCTGCCTCGTACTTACTCACGTACACTACAAAATAAAAGCGAAAGAAATAGAGATCAATCAAGTATACGTCCCTATTGTCTTTTAACGATGCCTGCACGCATACTCCATTTCGCCTCGTAACGTATCCCAACCGTTACTCTGCTCCTCGTAATAAATTCTGTCGCAATTAATTTATGCAAATAAATCAGAAATCTAATTGCCTCCTCTCATCTGGAGTGGTGGGTTTCGCTTTCCGGAATTCGGTCGATTACGTGGCATAGAATTACTACGTGACGTTTTGTAGCTCGCCGTCCATTCAAGTCGCCTGTCTCCGCTGGAAAGAAAGTTTGCGTACGTACTACGGGATGGCGTCACACCTGCGGCCGACAGAAGTGAACTCTACCAGCCGATTTCTGTACCGTCGCTGCCCGCGTGGAGCGCGCATTTCAAACTACGTTGACACACACGTCGCGGTTGAAGTGACTCGTTTTTCATGGTGTGTAAAACGGGTGCTCACAATAGAAGTACCGTATTACTTTGCTTTGTTTCACAGAGAGACGATTCAAGGAACATTTACTTACAAATCTGTATTTGAGATATTCCGTTTCAACATGTAAATATATAAAAATGTAAGGAAATACGAAAATGTAAAGAAATATGTGGTAATAAGTAAAATATATTGAAATGTGTAACTATACCATAATACATAAATTAAAAATGGTTTTAATTCATTCAGAACATGATGGAAACACTAAAAAAATATTTAATAGAAGTATCTTATTCCAGTAAAAAATATGTATTTACACGAAAATCCGATCCCTAATGATAAGCATTTTTTTCAAAATACTACATAGGTGAGGTACGATGAAACCAACAAACAAAAATCATAAGATTATTGCGCTTTTTTTAGTTAGTATAATCATTTTAAAAATGATAAATGCAAAATAAATTATTGTAAAACATTGCTTTGTTCTTTAATATGTATATTGTCAATACTTTATTTTATTAATTAATTTTCATTCAATTTTAGGAAATTAACATATTTTTAATTATTTCAAATGAAAAGTGTTTCTCAAATTAGTGAGAAAGTTGTATAATGAAAGGTTCTTCAGGTCTGTCCGCAGTCATTGCCTCCGGCAGTATTTTCTGTACTTCATACGGAATACGGAATTGTATTTATTACAATCTGAATAAATTGAATTAAATTTAATTGTAAATAATAGAATACATTAAATAATCATAGTTCATTCAAGGAGTTAACAACAATTACTATAGTTATAAAGCAATTTTATCCAATTTTTCCTATCATCTAATAATATTATAATAATCTTTTCAATAACGGACGACGAGGTGAACTTCAAAAGGAATTTTACTACTAACAAATACAAAAAAATGTTATTTTGAATACAACTGTTAGTAGAAGAAAACTTTATCAAATTTATTTAATGTTATATCAACGATTCGCGTAAAAGAATTGTTGACTTGGAAAGTACGTGCTGTTTTAGCACCAGTAGTTTTTCATTCAAATTATACAAAGCGAATTATTTTTATAACACTTATTTTAAATAAATAACGCTTTTTTCATATTTTCATTCAAACTTTCCCAATTTGAGAGTTTTGCAGCCTACCATGTCTTGTTATTAATAAAACATTCACCTTCAGTTCTTAATAAAGCATAGAAGCAGTACACACTCAGGACCACATGGGCAAAAGATTTTATGATTTCCTTCAACTTTAAGAGTAGAGATTTATTCAGTTCATAAAATGCTATTTCCTTCTAGATAAGCTCATGTATTGTGATTATGTGCAGAATAGCATGTACACATGGGTGCGAGACCATCGACAGCATCACCGCCACAGCGACACAGACGCAGACCCTCACAACTCCGGCAGAGGTCTGTTCTTCTCGCACATGGGTTGGCTGATGATGCGCAAACTGCCTGAGGTTAAGGCTGCCGGCCGCCATATTCAGATGCGGGATTTAGAACAAGATCCAATTGTCATGTTTCAATGGCGGTAAGCGTTTCTCAACATCCTTCTTTTTGGCCAACATTATTCCCACTGACGATTTTGTGGGTGGAAGAGTGTGACATTGCTGATGACGCTATGAGAAATCAGGCACTTATTAATCTAGCAAAATATTCCCAGAACCTCTGGAATATTCAACGAGGTGAATAGAGTTTCTAGTTGTAATTCATTTGTCAAAGAGAAAACGCAAAGATGATACTCGTAGATTAAATCAGCCAATAAGTATTCTCAAGTTTGGGGTGTATTTGCGGACCTCACGTCAATCGTATTGATGAGTTTCTTGACATATAGAAGATGCAAATGCATTTTTGCAAATTTTTGAACCCCATACCAAATTTGCCCTTGTTATCTAATAATTAAGTTGTGATATGTCGCGCGATTTTACAAACTATGAACCCATAATGTAAACAGCATTTCTACAAATTATTTTTTAAATTGTTTAATCGCCTTTCTCCTTTTTCTCGGCGCCCTCAACAAGATGGCATTATTCACCATTATACTACAGCGAGAGCGAATGTAAGTTGAGGTGTATCTTAAACCACGTTGTTATCTGAAAGTGAAACTATTATAAACTGATCAGAAAGACGCGACCATTGAGTGGCTAGGACTTCGGTACACAGCAGTAAATTAATGACTTTCAAATTGTGTCGAATGTTTTAAGTCTCATACTACGTATTGTAAATGAAAATAAAGTCATAAATTAAAAAACCGAAATAACCGAAACAATGGCATTATTGCAGTATTTTGGAAATTGAGAACTTCACTCAAACTTAATAATAAAGCATTTATTGATGCTTTAGAAAATGTCAAATAAACTTTCTCGAAAATTCAACATTTTCTTGTTAAAATGAGCTCAAACTTCCGCACGGGTTTTCTTGCATATAGTTTTTATAATTTTATTTTGTAATCTGTGAGTTACGGTCTGTAATTAGCTGAAATTTTCCTACCACCAGGCATAAATATTGGTGTTATTTCAGATTCTGTGACAAGGAAAGAGTGATGTGAAGTGATCAGGAAAAATAGAAAATTTTATACATTTATTAAACAGAAAAGCTAATGTTTTCTTGAAATAACTTGTGATTAATTTCATTCTAATTGATATGTTATCAGCTTCTGATGGTTTACTTCTGATGATTCTTTTTTTATTATATAAGGCAGTTATATAAGACAGAAATCGTGTTCAGAAATCATTTTAGAGTTATGAACTTCAATCTATTTTTTTCCCCAAGAGTTACTTTCTCTCTTGTTTGGTCCGACTTGAAATACATCACAACTCTTCTAATTTTGAAGCTTTCTTTATATTTTTTTAATTTTCTCCCTACGGAGTAGAGAGGAAGGTATGTAATGCTATGCAAGAAAGTAGCAAATTTTCTGCAGGAAAACTCGTATTACCGGGCCCTGGTAACGAAAAAGTGGATAAATCCAGTTGCTAAATATTAAAAAATATCCTCTAACACATGGTGTAGCCGGAATACATATTTTGAAGATCCTTGAGACCGAAAAATCGAAAGACAGCAAAAGGTTTGTCCGTCCGTCAGTGAACATCGCCAGTGGCTAAACAGATGAGCCGTTTTTCTCCAAAATTGATATTTCCCAAACGGTATTCTTCATGTTGCCCTTGAATTTGAAACCGATATTCAAATTTTTACTTTACATGAAGCCCCTGGCCCTTCTCAAATTAAAAAAAAAGTTTCCATTGTTTTTAATTATATTTCGATTTTAGATAGTGTGAAGAACTTTTAAGAGAATAATTAATTAATTTCAAAAATTCAAACTTTTTTCGGTGTCTTCCTCCGACTACAATTATGAAAATATAGATTTTTCCTTAATGAAATCTGTTCCTTATAGATAGATTTTGAAATAAGGTCATGTTCAATTTTTCGAAAATTTGAGTACTCTTGGCGTAATTTTGCATGAAAATGCTGGAGAGAATATATGTGATGTTTTATTTAATAACAGTTTTATTTAGTATATAGATGAAATAATAAAAAAATTGAAAAAAATATTTTTACTTAATACTTAATTCTACGAGTAAGCATGTTTAAATTCAGATAATATACGCCACAAATAAAAATTCAAATAAAAAATTTTAAATTCAGATAGATGAGTACCTTAAATAACAGGTTAGATCTAACATTGTACATTGTGGAGCATTGCAGAACACTGTAATACAATAAACCTGAATAATATTATTATTAAAATTATAGAGGTAGGCCAGACAGCATTAGGAAATAACTCATTCCAACACTTGTACAACTGAAAGATATTAGCAACAAACTGAATTGCTCTTTTCTCAATAATGAATCATCTTTGCTTTATCTTTTCTCTGTGCAGTTGGTTCTTCCCCTTGTACTTTCTACTGGGATTGGTGATTCCTGTGAGCATCCCGGTCCTCTTATGGTCAGAAGATCTGATGACTTCCTTCTTGATTTGCTATGCTTTACGGACCGTGCATGTTTGGCACTCGACTTGGTTTGTCAACAGCCTCGCCCATTGGAAAGGACCGCGACCATTCGATAAGTGAGTATCTCTAACGAGACAGATTTCAAAATCTCTGCTTCTCTCTTACAAAAGATCGAATCTTTTTTCAATAATCTTTATTGCAGAATGAGCTGGTTGTCGGCCCGGTGGCCGAGATCGCTAAGGCAGTAGTGTCGTAGTGATCTCGGACTGAAGGGTCGCGGGTTCGAGTCCCGCTTCGGGCATGGTTGTATTTGTGTTCGTCCTTTCACCCCTTATGATCACCATATCGTTTCATATTCATAGTTACCATACCGTTAACACCAATAGTGGTCGCTAATGACCTAGATGTTGATGCGACCTTAAATAACCAATTAAAAAAATGAGGTGGTTATACAACGCTAAATCATAAGGCTTCCGAGTTGTTAGGAGCGAACATTTGCAGACGAAAAGATGCGAAGGGGTGGTTACGGCGACCTCCCATTAAACATAGAATGAAGCAGTGCGATTATTAAAGTACATATTTACATATTGTAGACTGTTGATGAGAGGACTGTTTATTTCTTTACGTAATATTAGTCAGATTACGGAGGAAGATGTGAAAGGGGAGTCGGTTGTGTAGACGAGTTTTTATAATGCTCTTTACCTATATTGTAATGATAAGCACCGGTAACGGAGGGTAGATTTTGGAAGAATGTGTGGGAAAGTTTGATGTATGTTAGGATGGGCTCTATTGCCAGGTCTTTGTGGAGATACGTGTTGCTTATAAACCAATTGTGGAACATTTGAATTTTATTAAATGTTCTAGGGCGGCATTACACCAGACTGGACAAGCGTACGTAAGTAACAAACGTAAAATTGCTTTACATGTAAGGAGAGGAGAATGGAACTTTAATGTGGTTAATTACTGGTCGAAGAATACCTAAGCGTGTGTTATCTTCGTTCGCCTTGGAGGTGACGTGGTCTTTCCATGCCAATCTAGTGTCCATTAGGACGCCTAGATAACGGACAGAGGCGGTTGTGGAGCACCGTGGTATTATTGCCGAGTCAAATTTGAGTGGGAGTGGGAAGGCTGAAAATCGTAGAGTGAAAACTTTGGATGTGGACTTACTTCGATTTCTCTTAATTTCCCACTTTCTACACCGTGTTGCAATGGTCATGAGGTGTCCCTGAATTAAGTTCCTTCTAGTATTGAGCTAGGGATCGAAGGCAAAAATTACAGTATTGTCTTCAAAAAGGGCAGTGTGTATATTAGAGAGCACTGGAATGTCTGAATGTAAATATTGAAGAGAACGGCTCGCTCGTGGCACATAGCGAAGTCGCTAGCCTTCCACCACTGAAGTCTGGGTTCGGTTCCCGTCAAATCTCATATGACATTTGTTCCAACAAAACGAGTTCGCTTCACAAGGGCTAGTCCAATCCCTGTGAAGTGTCCTAAACCCTACCCATTTCCTTATTCCTTCGCAATTCTGGCCGCTGGGTAGTGGCGCAGGAGCGCGTAGGAGGAGGCGAGTACGCGGAGATGCTACCTGACAACACTTGACAACTGACTGTAATGACAAGAAGACAACTGACATGACTAAGAATGTTAATGGAGAATTGCTCACCAGCGTAAAGCGCTCAATACCCCTTAAGGGGCTTGGAGACGCGTTGCGTCGAATTGTAGACGGGAAAAAAAACTGACAACGGGGAACCTTGTTCAACTTTTTCTGAACTTCATGGTGAAGAGAGGATTGAACTCACTTGCACAATAAATGTACGATCTTTAATGAAATTGGATATGATGTTGATTAAGTTTTTCGGTGTATTTAGTTTCCTGAGTTTGTATATTATCCTTTCGTATCAGAGCCTGTCGAATGCTTGAGCGACATCACGGAAGACTGCTATTAAATGATGTCCAGCATGAACCCAAAGGGAAGGGAGGAATAATATTGTTTTGATTTATAACTTTACGGAGTATTTTAACAGTAATTTTTCTAACATCTTTGACAAAATAGGAATAAGACTGACGGGACTGTAGCTAGGGATGGCAGGGTTTTTGTTGGGTGTTGGTATAGAAATTATTACGGAAAGTTCCAAGAACTGGAGAAATATCCTGTCCTTAGCGTCGAGTTATATATATATATATATATATATATATATATATATATATATATATATATATATTCTATAGTATAATAATAAAAATAAGATAAGAATTAAGTAATATATTGGTTAGAAATGCTCGGCCGCTTCTGGGGACATGGAGTTGATGTGATCATGACCCGAATCCCATGATTGATGTTTTTGATCGAAAGATATACTTCTTGGGGAGTTATAAAAGGAATCCGTCTTGGTATATCTAAATTAGAGGAGCTATTACCTTCAAAGACTTCATTATCAAATTTTCCCCAAATGTTATGAGTTTGAAAGGTTGAGGTAAAGTAGTCAGCAAGCATTTCGGCTTTTTCTTTATCGCTATAAGCTGTCTGATTGCCATTTTTCAAAATTGTAATATTGGATTTAGTTCCTAGCAACCTGCGTGTAGCTTTCCATAAAGAGCCATCGTGAGTATTTAGGTCTGCAACGTATTTTGTGTATTTCTCTAGGTGGAATAAAGCTAGAGCGTTGCGAACGAGTCTGATTAGGTGATTATACTCTGATTTAAAGTGAGGTCATCTATGTGTAATCCAAAGATATTATTGTAGTCCAAATATTTTAATAGTTTAAAACTTCACAAACTCGGTCTGATATGTGTTCAATCCTATTTCGGCAATTGCTCTATTAATCTTTTGTAGGACAATCTTTATGAACATTAAAAGGTGACTGTCTTATATATTTATCTGAATAAGGTGTTATTTAAGTTTAATAAGATTAATTTGATAGCCAATTGATTTAGAATCGGTATTTGCACGCTTAAAAATGTAAATGTAAATTCGAATACGCATGTGCTTCCGTTCTCCAACAATACTCACAGTTCTGGTATTCTCCGTATTCGTTAGCGTTCTTCAAATTTAATAAGCTCTAAGGTACGTAGGTATTTGCAAATTTATTGTTAAAAATACGGTAATACGGATGAAACACTTCATTTCTTATGTTCAAAGCCGCATCATTATTGACAATTCTGCCGCCCGTTTCATACGTCCACAACAATCAGTGTTGCCATCCTCGTGGAAGAAAATTATGACGTCGTTGAGCAAGTAAATAAATAAGAAATAATACACAGATTCTAACTTACGTAGCGTTCAATTGCCTCCAAGCACGTCTCAAATTACGAGAATATTCAGGAAGCACGGGAAATTCGAAGCGGGCAACAATGTTTGACTCCAAATTACACCAAAAATACTTATATTTTCGAAGAAGCAAACATGATCTTTCATGAAGATCTGTTTTTGATGAACAAGTTTTATTGAAAAAATTACCTTCACAATTTTGGTAGTCTCTCAATTCAGTCAAACCTTACATGGAACATCCATTTATATGAAGTGAACACAAAATTAAGTTCATTATGCTACGCGTTCAGAATTCTTTCAAATTCAGTCAGCCTTCATACTGCTCGTTGTGTATATTTCGAGAATGTTCATTCCCGCCTGAGATATGGCGTAATATTTTGGGGAAACACATCTTATAGGGCCAGACTTTTAGATTACAAAAATGAATTGTACGAATAATAACCAAATCCCACCCACGTGATTCTTGTAAGCCTCTCTTCATTAATCTAGGAATTTTACCATTACCTTGTCTGTTGATTTACGAATCAGTGGTTTTTGTCAAAAATTACTTGCTTAAAGGTGGGAATATATTTTCAAAAAACGCCGATGTCTATAACACTCGACGTAGAAACCATATTCATCAGGTGACAGTATCAATATATCACTACAAAAAAATTACCTACAATACATGTACATTATTTTACAACACTTTTCCAGATGACATTAAACGATTAAATTCGATAGAAAATCGAATTAAATCCCACGTGAAATCTTTTCTGCTGCATAATTGTTTCTATACAATTAGAGACTATGTTGAGCATCACAAGAAAAGTAACATTAATTTTAACAGTGATATTTAATACATCATTTACAATTTGAACGGTATAAATGTAAACAACACGTATTGTACCGCAGCCTCCGGGTCAATGAACCCCATCTCGATCAGGTTTTTCGTCCAGTTTCCCTGCTCCATTGAGCAAATGCTGAGATGGACAATTGTTTTTTTTCTTCTGAACATAAATGTAACTTCTTTATCTGTGCAGGTCTTCTAGAATTCAGTGGGAAATAAAGTTATTCAAATTATCGTTTTCATGCTGTCGCGGCAGGAAGTATTATTCCTTGACGACGCTGGATAAGATGGATAAGAGCCCAAAATTTATTGTTGATTTATCCTTGAGATTTTATTACATCGGGGCGGTTTTTTCTCTTTTTTTTCTTTTCTCCCTGTATTCAATATATATTATTATATGGCTTAGTGTAGGGATCACAGAATTTTGAAAACTTGCAAAGAATTCACTTCTCCTCATAGCACGTCATACACAGTTTTTAACTGTCTTTGACGCAAAATAAATTTTAAAGAGATAAAACAAATAAAATATTGTTTATCATTTTACTTTCTCGCTTTCGCTTACGCAGTAGAGAGAATGGTATGTAATGTTCGGCAAAAAAAAAAAAACGGCAAAAGTTTCAGCAGAAAACTTATTACAAGGCAGTGATAACGAAAAAGTGGATCAATCCAGTTGCCAAATTTAGAAAAAAAACTATCACGTAGTGTAGCCAGAATCCATGTTTTGTGGGTCCTTGATACCAAAATCGATTGACGATAAAATGTCCATCCGTCCTTCCATCTGTCTGGACAACGCTAGCGGCTAAACTGTTCAGCTCCAACATCAATATTCCCCGATCAATGTGGATCTTCTCGCGGCCCCTTCAATTTAAAAACGATAAATTAATTCTAGGGGGTTCTATACACGAAAGCCCCTGTGACAATTTCAAAATTTTCAAGAAAAGGCTCGTTTTTTATTAAATTTTCTTGTTCGATAGTGTGAAAAACGTTTAAGAGAATAGGGCAGGTCCCATATTGTTTGAAAACTCTTACTTTTCGAAAATGGAAAGAATTCAAAACATTTTCTGCGTCTTCCTACTTCAACTACATTATGAGGATAAACATTGTTTTCTTAATAAAATGTGTTCACGAAAAACAGATCAAAGAATAATGTCATTTTCAATTTTCAAAAACATAATATTTTTTGCGAAATTTTGTATCAAACAAGGAATTTTTATCTCCTTTAAAACTTTTTTCCTTAAAAAAACGGCACAAAAATTTTAGATTAAATTTAGACGATGCAGGTCTTATGTTCGTTGAAATGCCTAATTTTTCGAAAATTTAAAATATTCAAATTTTTTCGGCGTCTTCCTACAACTACAATTCTGAAGATACATTTTTTAATGAAATTTGTTCATCAAAACACATCTTCAAATAAGGTCATGTTGAATTTTTGAAAATGTGTATTTTTTGTGAAATTTGGCATCTCTCCGAATTTACTGAGCTTCATGTACCTAATTCCAGGCAGTTGGATGCTTCGTAAGTTAGAATTTGTATATTATTTCATATTTCTTTGCTCGTTTCTTATATTCAACTTTTTGTCTTTAGATCAAAGTCTTTAGATTCAACCTTTACTCTTTTAGAAATTATTTAAAACCTATTTGAAATATATGAAATAACTAGAGGTGCTATAGAATGGCACAGCCTGTCTGTTTGTTTTTTAGTTAGTATAGTTTTCTAATTTCCTTGGTGTAGACGCGTATTGTACAGTCTTGCCCCTCCTTCTTGGCAGCTGCCATCTATCGCCACTCAAAGTACATTTTTTAAAATTTTTCTCAAATTTTTGTTTCGAAATAGTAAAACCCAAATATTACTTCAAGAATATTACAGAAGGCTAAAACCTTGTCCTAAGGATGAGCCAAAGTGATAGTTCGCGTAACAAGTGAACGTCACATGTAATTCAGAGAAGTATCCCTCCGCCGCGACAGCTGTTCAGCCACGCCTCTTCGTAAAGTGTTAGGTTATGGCTCCTGTGAAAACATTCCTATGCAGAAATATGAGTTTCGCTGAGGTATATGCACGTACGGGAGTCCAAGAAATATTTAAATTAAATTACGTATGTGGAAAAATCCCTTAACATGCTCTCACAATCAGTAAAAGAAAACTGCCACGAATGTAAATAGAAATCTCTCAATCACAGCTCGCCACACAACAACACAATAGACGGAAACACGTTAACCAGTACGCATCTCGGTTTTAAAATAAATATATTTATCACACAAAAAGTAAATTCAATGTAATGTAAATAGAAAAAAAGAATTTTTACAGAAGAGCACATAACACTGCACTTCCTAATTTCAATTATTTCTTAAAGGGAACTATATTTTCGTCGGACGAGGACATCACAAAAGGAAGCGTCGAAGCCATTTACAAGTTAGCCAACTGCAAACGAACGAATGCAGGAAAGGAGTCTAATGTGCTCGAGGGCACAACGACCACAAAACCTTCAGTTATGTTGCCAGCACTAGCTGTCACTTTGGCTCATCCTTAGGAAAATCGTTCTATAATGTCAGAAGGAAGCACAAGGTAGCGAAGCGATGCCGCAAGGTGTAGCGTCCGCTATCTCTACCCCTCGTTGCACGAGTTCTTGCATCGCCGAATGCAGAAAATATAGAAACCAATTCTAATGAACAATTAAATGGACAAACTTGAAAGAGATGACTTGATTATAAAGAAGGCTTTTCTATTCGTACCATAAAATGGCAAATGAACACGTATACTCAGTGCCAGTGAAAAATCGATACCAAAGGTATCTGGTCTCGATGAAACAAAATCGCCAATTAAGGTTCCACCAATATTTTATATGATGTGACTGATATGATAGTATTTACAGTATTTCTGAAATCAGTGCTGAAGGAAAATTTTTTCACCGAACTTAAATATAACAAAGTAAAAGTACAAACTCATTGAAGTGAAGATCACAGTCTGTTAATTAAATCCTTAAACGAGAATGGAAAACAATATCACACATACTCAGATTCTATATCTAAAAAACTGTCAATAGCTGTAAAAGATATCCATCAATCAATAAGTGAAAATCATATTGTAGATTAACTAAAACAAAACTATCCCGTAGTTCAAGTGACAAGATTTACAACAAAGAAGGACTGCCAATTCCTATCGTTGCAGTAGAACTAATTAAAGAGAACAATTGGAAAGATATTTATAAACTAAACCGACTTTGCCATGCAGTCGTGTGTGTGGAAGATCGGAAACGTCGGCCGGGTCTCATCCAATGTACGCTGGGTCAGGATTATTATCACACAAAGAACTCCTGCACACGTAATATTATATGTGCCATATGTACAGGAAATCATTATACCAAAGATTGTAAAGTGGCGAGTAATTTCATACCAAAATATGTGAATTGTAATGCAGAAGGTCACAGAGTTAATGCACGGTCTAATGTTTGCGTTCACTGTACTAAAGGCGTAGAATTTAAATCAACCCAAACGGGAAATATTAATAAATCCAACCATTATCTAATAAAAAACATCAACCCTCAATCAACTTATTTTCCTTCTCTTCCATAAACATCTCAAATCCCCCATTTCAGTCAAAATACTTCACATCCTCCCAATTCTACACATCCTCTCAACAAAAACAATAACAATTACAATAACAATAATAACTTCAATCTTGTCAATTGTTTAACTCAGCAAATTAGCAATTTCATACATCCTTTAATCCAGTCCTTCATGCCGTCAATAATCAATTCCATAAAATATTCTGTAATATCATTTAACAATAATTACAAGAATGGACACCGTACCACACCTTCATAATCTAACGTTTCTTAACTATTCCGTAATCTAACGTTAACGGAACCGCAACAGTATCATACCTAAAAGACATGCTCCTATTCACTTTTTAATATCTCATAAAATCGACATAAATTTTATTACTGAGACCCATCTGGTTTCTTCTAAAATACTACGTATTCCAGGTTATAAGTATTACAGAGCAGATCGTCCCAATAATACTCCAGCCAGTGGAGTTATGATCCTGATCATAACTAACAGTAGTTGCCGCAGCTTCTTGCCCTTCACGCCAGGAGTAGAAACAATATCAGCGGTTTCTCTCATGAGTGATGTCTTAATAGCTATCTCAGCATATAAACCACCGAACAAATCCCTTCTTAGATCACATTTTGGACACTTTTCTCTTCAAATATTTCCTGTATTTTGTTGGGTGATCAGGACGTAAAACATACGTCATGGGGTGTATAACAAATTCTACAGACGGAATTTATTTACACAACCTGTGTCGAAATTACAATTTAAATGCTATTGCTCCGGTCAATCCTACGCACTTTCCATAATACAATTCAAATTGATTCCCCGACATTCCAGACATAGCCATTACCAATTCAAATATTCTATTATTCTCATTCTCCATTTCAGAGCTGAATTCAGATCACAATCCGGTTATTTTAACTGCCAGCACAACTCGACCACTCATAAATAGCCCACCACATTTATATACTCACAAGGTTAACTGAAGGAAGTTGCCACATCATACATCCTCTCTCCCTCCTATTAAACAGTTAAGAACGTAATCGGAAATAGACGAATCCACCCTCATTCTAACCAATGTTATTATCAATTTAATCCACAATTTTTCCCCAAGCACTTTCTTTTTCAATTTACTGGTTTTGATGGTAGGTACATAGATTAGTTGTTAACAACTTTACATATGTATTGATTTCTTATTAACTAACTTAAAATTAACTCATAATTAACTTACAATTAACTTACAACGATTACAATGGGAGAGGAATCCCTAGTGGGTCCTCTAATCAGGTTCCAATTCGGCGAATTTGATGAGAAATGAATGGTAGGGATATTTATTTGTAATTCTGGTTTGATGGATGGGATTTTTACCGAGTCTGAAAGGCACCAGGGAGGGGATTTGATTTAAGCTGGAGTAAAAGTTAGTGGAGAGATAAGCTATATGCTATGATAACGGTTCGAGGTTAAATTCCTTATGAAGTTGGAGGTTGGATACGAACCATGGGGCATTGGCAATTGTTCTAAGAAATTGATTCTGTATTACTTGAATTCTGTTAATGTTGGTTTTGGAGGCGTTGATCCATATGGGGCAGGCGTACAGTAGTAGAGGTCTTATGACTGTTTTGAATATTAATATGGCGGAATTGAATGGTACCGAGCTATTTCTGTGAATTAATGGTTTTAGCTGCAGTAATTTTATTTTGGCTTGAATTAGTTTGTTATCTATGTGTTGCTTCCAGTTTAGTTTGGTGTCTAGTTGAAGTCCGAGATATTTAACCGGTTTGTTGGGGGGTAACCATTCTATTGTGTTATTGTTCAGTGTCATAGGAATGGGTGGAGTGTAAGGTCTTAGTGTGAATATTTTGGCGGAAGTTTTACTTAGATTTAACTGTATCTTGAGTTTGGAAGCCCAGCTATCCAACATGTGAAGGTATAATTGCATTCTGTTTCTAATTAGATTCATAGATGTGTCTGAAGAGAATATGGCCGTATCATCCGCAAATTGAGCTGTTTTAATATTATGTAGTTTAGGAAGATCAGCGACATACAAGTTGAATAAGGTCGGAGAAAGTGGGGAACCTTGAGGGAGTCCAGCGTTTATTAATCTCGGATTTGAAAGATGGTTGTTAACATTTACCGAAAATGTTCTATTGTCAAGAAAACTATTTATTATTGAGAGAATGTAGTGGGGAGTGCCAATTTTGATTAGTTTGTAGTTCAGGGCTTGATGCCATGTTCGGTCAAATGCTTTTGTAATGTCTATCGACTCGCTATGGTGTAGTGTTTTCTTTGAAAGGCTGTGTATATATGTTCTGTAATACGGAGTAACTGATGTTGTGTGGATATTTTTTCTACGAATCCAAATTGTTCTATTGGTATAGCTTTTGCTAGGTGGAGATGTTTGTTTAGTCTTTTTAGGATAATTTTTCGAAAATTTTTGAAAGGTTTGGTAACAAGCTTATAGGGCGGTAACTGTCGATCAAGGCGGCGTTTTTGTTTGGTTTGGGGATGGGAATGATAATTGCATGCTTCCAAGTCAGTGGAAAATAGCCGAATCTGAAGCATGAGTGAAAAATGTTATTTGAAAATGCTATTGCTGGAGGTGGCAAATACTTTAGAGCTGTGTTATTAATGCAATCGTGACCTGGGGATTTTTTAGTTGGGAGGTTTTTAATGATTTTATTGATTTCAGTCGGAGATGTGAATTGGATTTTGTGGTGAGGTCCATGAATACTTTCTCTGACAGTTTTTATTATGGTGTTGTGTTCGGGATGAAATTGTGAATTATTTAAGGTGAATGTCGATGCAAAATAGTCAGCAAGTTCTTCAGCTTTATGATATGATGAATAAGCTTTACCTGTCGTGGTTTTCAAGGGAGGGATTGTGTTTTTCTTTTTTAGTATTTTCTTGGTGAATTGCCAGAATTGTTGTTGGTGTTTAGTGAATTTAGTAGATTATGAAATTGTTGATCTTTGTGATTTTTTATGAGTTTTTTGACAATGTTAGTGATTAGATTTAGTTCCTTCTTAAGTTCTCTTGTTTTAAGTTGGATCCACAGTCTTCTGGTTTTATTTTTTGTTATTATTGCATTTTGAATAGATTGAGGTAATTTGCTGTATGTGTTTTTGTTAGCGTTTGGTAGTATGGTGGGTTGAGATTTTTCAATAGTGGAGATAATTAGTTCGTTTAAATAGTTTATTGATTGATCTATTTCAATTGGAGTTTTCAGAATCTTTATTCTAGGAATTGCATTTCTGATTAATGTTTGATAGTTTGCCCAGTTTATTTTTAAAGTATTTATTTTAGGGGTAGGGGCGTGTTGAGGGGTTAATTGTTGGGTAGTCATTAAAACCGGAATGTGATCTGAGTGTAGTTCAAAAATTGTTGAAATGTGAAATTTTATTTTTGTGTTGGTTATGGCTAAATCAAGGATATCCGGTTTGCGCAGACGGTCGAATGGGTAATATGTTGGTTCGGGAGGAGATAAAACTTTTAAGTTAAATTGATTAATTATATTTGCTAAGATTTTGCCATCGTGATTACTGGTTTGGCAGCCCCAGCTTGTATGTTTGGCGTTGAGGCCACCTAGCAATAGGACATTTTCCGTGGGCTGGAAGAAATTTTGTAGGTTTGTGTATTGGATTTTAGTATTTGGTGGCTTGTATACTGATATTATTTTCCATAGTTGATTGTTTATATTTATGTTAATTGCTATGGCTTCAATGCCGGGCGAATTGGGAAGATTAGATTGGTAGTGATTGTAGCATGATTTTACTCCTATTAGTACGCCCCCACCTTTGGTTTCAGATCTATCAGATATGTAAAGAGTGTAATTTTGGATGAATAGTTTGTTTTTTTGATTGAGGTGCGTTTCAACTATGCATGCAATGTCAACGTCGTAATGGTGCAGAAAGTGAATTCATTCCACCTTTTTGTTATTTATTCCATTGGAGTTCCAATTTAAGCAGGTTAAATTATTGTTGGGTTTATCTGCCAGTGCTATTGATTAAGTACGTGGTTACGGAGTTTTGTATGGTGCTGATTATAGATGGTATTAAAGAATTGATGAAATTAATAATGCACGAAATGATGGTATTTATAATTGTATTGATTATCGGGTTGCTGGCATGAGGGTCTGGTGATTGAGAATTTGGTGGGGAGGTGTTACGGGAGTTTTGGGCAGTTTTGGGTTGATATTGGGAGTTCGAAATATGGTTGAAGTTCGGGATTGTGTTGGTTTGAGGCAATGGTGGGAATTGTTGATTAAGGTTGAGTTGTGAGGATTGAGCAGTTAAGGACTGGTTTACATAACTATTATCATTGAACGGGTTTTTTTTTCACTTATCTATTTAAAGTATAAACAGTTCTGGTTCCTAATGTCCGCCCTGTGGTTTCCTTTACAGAGAGCACACGTCGGAGTTTTGTTCTTCTTGGGACACTTTACTGAATAATGGTTGCCCGCACAGAACGCGCAGTTGATGACGTGATTGCAGTTATGTTTTGTGTGTCCGAAATCCAAACATCTTTGGCATTGCAAGGGGCCTTTCGGTTTTTTACGTCTTTCTGCCTTCACTCGATGGTTACATATTTGATCTATTGATAGAATGATGTCAATTGGTTCGGTTCCGTTAAATTCGGCGGCCACTACAGGAATGGGGTTGCCGTCCTTTTGGAGCCTGGTCTCTTTCAGTATTGAAGGGTACCACTGTTTTAAGTCTAATGCTATTTTGGATACTGTTATTGATTGATGCAGGTTTTTAAAAACCACTGAAAATGTTTTGTTTGAAGGATCTTTGAACGAATGAAAGCTCCTTTGTGTTTGTATTAGGTATTTAACTATATTACGGAAGTCTGTTGGTGTTTTGGCACTGATCTTGACTTTGTCATATTTAACATCTGATATGAAATTACTTGTAACTTTGTGCTTAAGTTCTTTGGTGAAATTATTAATGTTCATTATATTAGACACATATATTGGAGGAATTTTACCTGTTTGAGACAAATTATCGTTTGGGTGATTGTTTAGGTAAGCAAATCTCGTGTCCTCGATTTCATCATTGATTTTTCCTAATTCACTAAATCTGTTATCGGTAGGCACATTATATTCAAGTTCACTTGATAATTGAGATGGATCACTAGATTTGTTGGGATATACACTCATTTTTTTGTTTTCGTGAGAGTTTGAGATATCACCGACTGACCTTTTTCTGGTGAGAGAGGTTGCCGTTGAAGGGTAGGTTTCACCGTTGGTCGCGTTTACTGTTGGGTTGCCAACCTCGAGATTCACTTCGGGGTTGTGCTGCATTAGGGCTGCGTCTATGATGAAATCCATATCTTCGCTAGATGGTAACATTTCCGGGTTTTGAAGAACTTCGTCTGTGAAGGTGTCGAATCCACCGTTGTTTAGGGTTAAAAGAGCACTGCTTATCGCATGCCCTGTTGATGAGTTGACATCGAATGACATTCACTTATCACACGATATCATTTAAGTAGCAACTGCAACTTCGAAGTTCACTCACTACGGGATACTAGTTAACTGACGAACTGCGGGAGCTCCGCTTACTAGGACCGCACGGCTCGGAGTCGAGCACTAGAATGCCCCAAGCACTTTACGGATAATTCGCAGTCCAAACCACCCTCAGCTCCCGGAAGACATCCAAATACTGATTCCAAGAAAGAACACAATAAGAGGTCTTGCCGGCCCGGTGGCCGAGATCGCTAAGGCAGTAGTGTCGTAGTGATCTCGGACCGAAGGGTCGCGGGTTCGAGTCCCGCCTCGGGCATGGTTGTATTGTGTTCGTCCTTTCACCCCTTATCATCAATCACCATATCGTTTCATCCACATAGTTACCATACCGTTAACAGCAATAGTGGTCGCTAATGACCTTAGATGTTGATGCGACCTTAAATAACCAAAAAAAAAAAAGTAAGACGTCTTATTATAGATTCCCTCACTTTAAATCAGAGTATAATCACCTAATCAGACTCGTTCGCAACGCTCTATCTTTATTCCACCTAGAGAAATACACAAAATACGTTGCAGACCAAAATACTCACGATGGCTCTTTATGGAAAGCTACACGCAGGTTGCTAGGAACTGGGATAAACAATGTGCAAGTGTTAAGCAAATCGGGCGAAGACTCAAATGTAGAATGGAGTGGTATTAGAGAATAAAGCTGATAAACAGCTAAAAGGTGATCTTTTCTGTGCATTTTTGTGCAGATGAGCAATAAACTGTAAAAAATGTAGTTGTACGAACTTCTAACTATTCGTATCTTCCATATCCATATTTTTTTACCACTATCCATATTTTATTACAATTTTGAAATTGCAATATTACATATTCATATCCCGCATGAAAGAAACTTACAGGGTGGTAGGGCATTTGTGAACGTAAGTATAACATTATTAGCTACTAGGATTCATTGATTAATCCAATGTCAAATACTGTAAGAACTTATTTAAACAAATATATGCATAAAGTTTAGAACTTTTCCACACATGAAAATACTTTCAAAACC
Source organism: Teleogryllus occipitalis (assembly GCA_011170035.1). Taxonomy (NCBI): domain Eukaryota; kingdom Metazoa; phylum Arthropoda; class Insecta; order Orthoptera; family Gryllidae; genus Teleogryllus; species Teleogryllus occipitalis. The sequence goes on along the minus strand of BLKR01001686.1, from coordinate 97,442 downwards.
ATTTAATGCGTCGGTGAAGCCACATTCAGCTAGTAGAAAAATATTGCACCTGAGTTCTAAAGAGAAAGGGGACATAGAGCGAAAAGGAGAGCGCTGTAGCACGCTGCGTTTTGTATCTTTATTTGTGAAGAGCGAGTGCACTGGCTGAGACAATACGATTCTTACGTTTGCAACGACGAATACGTTACTTGAGATGACGACGCCGGATTGTTATTCCCAATGTGATAAAGTAGATGTGATATACACTTGAAGAAAACTTGATATGATGTTAGAGTGGGCATCAGCTGGAAGCTGATGACTCATAACATCTTTAGCGTGAATTAGAGGAATAATAATAATAATAATAATAATAATAATAATAATAATAATGGAATAAAAATGAGAAGAAAGTATGATTTGTAGACATGGCAGTCGTGGACACCAGCAATCTCGCTACAGCATATCATACGAAGATCCAGAAGTACAAAGAATTGGCACATGTCGAGAAGGAGCAATGGAACATCTCGGAAATCAAAACCGTCCCCGTGGTTCTTTCAGCAACGGGCGTCATCCCGAAGACTTTAAAGAATTCACTAGAAACGCTGAAAATAAATAATGCCATAATCAATATCCAGAAATGTGTTATACTTTGTACATGCACATTGGTCCGAAAATTCTTGGGAAGTAATGAGAGTGTTTAGTTGCTACTTTAATTACATTAGTATTTATGAATATTATAAATGTTAAATTTTGTATTAGTCTATAACTTCTTGAATTACATACTGTTGATTTTTATTGTTGTCATGCTTTGATGTATTGTATCTGTATGACTACAATCTATGTACCAATGAACTGTGAATGAATAAATAATAATAATAATAATAATAATAATAATAATAATAATAATAATAATAATAATAATAATAATAATAATAATAAGGGCCGACCACGTAGGGCAGACGCTTGCGGGAGCCGTCGTCTGCAGGTTCGAGTCCTGCGTAGGCATGGTCGTATTTGTAATTGTCCCTTCACCACTCACCATCATCCTTTTTCACCTCACAATTCTTCCGGATCGGCTATTATTATTATTATTATTATTATTATTATTATTATTATTATTATTATTATTACTATTATTATTATGTCCTCAGTGTCTCTTACCGTTGTCATTAAGCATTTAGGCGTGTGCTAACTGATAATACTAGTTCTCTCGTGCGAGGATCAGAAACTAGTCCTGTGCTTCTTTCTCTTCTCCAGACATTAGTATTTTTAGCTGGCAATAGATTACATACTTTAAACTGGACAAGTTTCATTTTTACACTGATGTATTGCCTGAAGAATTACAAAGAAAATGTAGTACACCTCAACTCTTTTTGCGAAAAAAGTAAACTTCTTTCTCTTTTAAAATCACCGATCCAATTGATACGAGAAATTGAGAAAATGTCCTTAAGGTGGCAATAGATAGTAGATGGGAAGTGGGTGGGGCAAAAATAGTCCACACTAAAGAGATTAGAAGACTAACTAGTCCACCCCTTTTTTTACGGGTGAACACCAGTAGCGCCTAAACTATTCGTAGGGGTTTTTTATCAAAATGAATATTCCTTGATCGATTTGACTCGACATGAAACCTTTTGATATTTAAAAGAATTCGTTGAATTTTGGGACTACTTCACACGAACCTCCTAGGATATTTTAAAACTTTTCTAAAAAATTGCTCCAAACTTTTTCTTTTTTGTAAAGCTATATACTTATAATGATGGAATAGGGCCAATTTTTACTGTAATTTCTGAATTTTTAAATGTTGCAAAAGTTTGAAAGAAATTGGACTCTCATGTACAATTTCCTTATTGAAAATGCAGAATTGTCTTTAACCTTAATTTTCTCATCTCTATTATTTGGAAGATCTTTTTTGATTTTTATGTTAATACATTCATTAATTTAAAGCCTTCAGTTTGAAAAGCTAACTTGATGTCCTCTGCACCTGCCTCCCCAACGAGATCTTTCATTATGACTTTAATTGGTCTGTTCTGTTTATATTGGTAATTAAACCATTCTATATCGTATTTCTCTAAAATATTAGTCGTCTTAAAATTTTTATTACTATACACATTTATATTATTTTGCCCTTTGTTATAACAAGTGGTGGGTCTTTCTTCAATTCATTATTTATTTACATTATCTTATCAAAACTTTGGACATTAATTAGATTAAATGGAAGAATTTTGCTTTTCCTTTTCAAACCTGTAATAGTTTCAAACTTTGCCGTATTTAAAGTGGAAGGATTGGAGACACTATCTTTCAGGGAGGACTCTGGGGAATGCGAAGCATTCTCTACTGACGAGCTATCCTTTACCACAATTTGCTTTGAGGAAGTTGAAACCTTGTTGTTGACTTGTTTTTCCAAGTCGAATTCTAAAGAGTCAGTGTGATATTTTCCTTTATTGGCACTTTGCACTATTAGAGTTTTCTACTACTCTTACTTGCTCCTTCTTAACTTCTTCAATTTCTTCTTGCAACTCGTCTATTATTTGATACGATTCAACTAAATTTTCTTGTAGTTCTTCTAGAGTCCAACTAGTCACTTCTTATTATCTAGATGCATCTTTTCTTGGATTTTCAAGATCATTTCACGAGTCACAAAGCTATTTTTATAACGTTTAGAAATTATCTTTCCCTACTTACATTTCATGCGCATGCATTTCTCAAAAGCATCACAAAACTAGTTGTGCTACAACATTACATACTTTCGCGCATCATTTATAAGTTTACAATTTTCGAAAATTCAGAAAGTTCAAGGAAAGTGAGATTCGCGGCGTTCATTTATGCATCCCTTTTTGGAATGAAATTAAAGAAAAAATATGGAGCGCTTTTTAAGAAAATAATATTTTTAGAAATTTGATAAATTTTATGCACAAATTTCGCAAAAACTACTCGTTTTTTTCAAAAAATTGTACACGAGCTTTTTGAAAGACATGTTTTTTTACAGCAGACCCCAAGGCAAAAATCACTATCTTCAATTTTTGGAAATGTCATCTTTTTGCAATTTTTGAAAATACGGAGAGTTCGTCGACAATGGCACTTGTACCATATATTTTACCACTTCTTCATACCTAAGAGAAGAAAATTAAGGAAAAATATTGGAGTGGTTTTTGAGAAAAAAGTTGTTAAAAAATAAAATTGCCTACATTTCGCGCTAACAACAGACTTCAAAAAGAGAAAAAATATCTATTTTTAATATTATACATAGGAAGAAGCCTCCAAAATTGCACTTTTGCAATTTTCGAAAAATCTAGGATTTCAAGGAACAAGAGACTGCTCTTAAGCGTTCTTTACGCTATCCGAGGACAAAAATTAAACAAAAAATGTGAACTTACAGTCATTTATTAGAAAATTTTGAAAATAATTTTGAGGCTTCATGTTAAGTATCCTTAAAAATAAAAATATCCCGTTGAAACTCACAAACTTTGAATTCGTTTACATTGTTTTCCGAATGTATAATTTGTCGAAAATCGGCTGAACGGTTTCGGCGCTAGCGTTGACAGTAGACGGACGGTCAGAAAGACACATCTTCAGTCGAAAATCGATTTTTTAGTATTAAGGATCTACAAAACCTGTATTCTGGCTTCACCACGGGTTAGAGGAAGTAATTTACTATACATAGCAATAGGGTTGATCCACTTTTTCGTTGCCAGCGCCCGGCAGAGTTTTCCGGCGCACGATTATATAACTTTCTTTTTACGAAGTAAGTACTAGAAAGTAAAACGCAACAACAAAAAACTACTGGTGCTGCAGAATGAAACAGACTTTTTCACATTAGCTAGTTTCCTAATCTGTTTATTTTGAACCAGTTTTTTTAGATTTTGTCCCTCACGATTACCAGCTGCCATCTACATATTTTCGAAAAGTTGAACATGGACGTATTTCAACATGTCTTTAAGGAACAGAACGGATTTAAGAAAAAAAAATTCTATCTTCAATATTATACTTGTAGGAAGACGCCGAAAGAATTTTGAATATTTGTAATTTTTGAAATATTAGGGTTTTCAACGAAAATAAGATCTGCACCGTTATCTTAAGCGTCCATTACCCAATCCGAGGACGTAGTTTAAAAAAAAACATTTTGTGTCATTTTGTTGAAAATTTTGAAAATGTCCGAGGGGCTTCATGTAAATTACCCCCCAAACTAAAATATAGATTTCAAATTTCAGGATTCACGACATAAAACAGAACGATTTGGGAATACCAATTTTGGAGAAAATCGTCTGAACGCTTTATGTGCTAGCGTTGTGCACAGACGGACGGACGGAGAGACAGACACGTTTTGCCGTCAATCGATTTGTCGATGTCAAGAACACACAAAACATGGATTCTGGCTACACCACGTGTGATTGAAATTTTTTCTCTATATTGAAACTGGATTTATCAACTTTTTCGTTACCAGTGCCCGACAATAAGAGTTTTTGTGTCGAAAATTTGCCGCTTCCGTCGCACGATTACAATATTTTCTCTTCTTACGCTCGTATGAGAAAGTAAAAATAAGTAGCAAAAAGGAAGAAACTTACTGACCATCTGCAGTGTGATTTATTTCCCGAAAAGAACTTAAGTTACCTCTGGCCTTGGCAAAGTGTATCATAAAAACTGGTAGTATTTATATTACTAGATCTAACACATTTATTGTAGTTGTGTTAATAAATAATTTTTAAAAATTGCACATCGTGAAATGCGATTGCAAATGCTAGCAACATGTTCGTTGATCTTCGTGTCTGGCAGAGCCACGCCCCCCTGATTTCCTCGGCTGTCGGCTCTGCTTAACAGGTTCGTAATCTAATTCACTTGCTTTGTGCAGGCAACTGAAGCCCGTGGACTCTCCGTTCGTGTCCAAGGCGACTTATGGTGAGGGATGGCACAACTTTCACCATCGCTTCCCATTCGACTACACCGCCAGCCTACCGGAAAGGCCCTACAACCTGTCGACCCGCTTCATCAACTGGGCGTCTAGTCATGGCTGGGCCTGGGGCCTGCGACGCGCCACCCCCACCGCGGTGCGCCAGGCCATGCTGCTCACTGGAGACGGCAGCGTCACCCCTGAGGAGGTGATCCGATAGCTCACCCCGGACGCACGCCACAACTACTTTGGAATGGACAGAACAGGAAACATTTGTACTACGCTAGGGAGATGTTGAATCAAGGGCTACAAAGATATTCCTTCTCTCTGGCTTTCCGCTTCATATTTTTTCCGTGACCTTCAAAGCAAAAAAATCTTTCTTGGAAATGTATGTTTCTCTGGTCGGATCCAACGGATTCTTGGCAGTGCTGGAGGCGCCGCGGACTATACATAGATGCCAAGAACTATGAATAGTTGAACATTGGCTGAATATGTATTATCCTCCAAATTCACTCGACAAATAGCGCTGTACTTTCGTTTCTGGGTCACGTGGCCATTTCTTACCTTACCTTTGCACTAGAATTTCGGTGAAGAAACAATGTGAACGAAATCGATTTTTTGGTTTGAAAACGGAAAAGGGTTATCCGCTGGTTATTCATTTCACCTCCATTTATCTCTGTCCGTTCTGTCTCTGTAGCTAATACTATTGCCCTTTTGTCTGTTGTTGAAGTTATTCTACTTCTTTAAGCGTAGTTCTGAAATGCCTTCATTTTATCCAGCAATCCTCTCTGGTATAGTATCCGCCATCTGAAGTCCAATAATTTAAAAACAAAAACAATTCCAGCCTACCAAGCGTGAAATGCATCACCAAGCGAACAAGCAAATGTTGCGAGAATTCAATTATCAAACAAGATAGCAAACTTGTATAAGACAATTAGTATAGTCACTAGAATATTGGACAAATCACAGTCCTCACACCAGAAGAATAATCAAAAGAAACTAAGCATATCATCGGATTCTCGCAACTTTTGGAGAGACAAAATGCACGTCCACATCAAGAGCCTTTTTACGACAAGAACTTGTCAAGAAAATATGATTCACTGTGACTGCACAAACATGGTCCCCGGCCATAGTCAACACGGACAGTCAACATTCTACAGTTTGAAATCATTTATCAATATCTGTGCAGACAAATCTACATCTTCGATAACATTTTTCTTAATATTGCTCTTCAATATTACTAGGCGACATTTCAGACGTCAAAAAATGTCGCTGCGGATGTGATCAAGAGTATTTATGAAATTCATTTACTATAAGAAATGTATAGTTTAAAGATTTTAATATAAAAACACAATGTAATATAAATACAATTTTGTATTTTACTTTATTTAAAATAAAGTTTAAGTGCAGGATCAAGACCACATTATAAGTCAAACTCTAGGTTAAAATTTTGAATCGCTATTTAGCATTATTTCTACTCCATCTAGTTTACAAAACCTTTTTCATTTAAATAATGATGAAGTAACCATCTAGTTTACAAAACCTTTTTCATTTAAATAATGATGAAGTAATGAAATAATTGCATTCATTATTATTATTATTATTTATTTTATGGTTTACTAGTTCATTGCTGTGTGTTTACGGACCTGAACCAAAGCACATAATGGTATTGTTAAAACCCTTGCGGGCCTTTCTGATTCTTTATGCCCTCGGGCCTTTTGAATACTTTATGGCCCGCTCTAATACCAACATAACACATACATTTTTATGAATTCGATTTATTAAAGTTAAGATGCAATGAAATTCAATACATAAATAGTGTAATGCTCAAATAAGTAAAATAATCATTATAAACCATATTTTTCTTAATTGATGTGAAAAATTGCAATTTTTTAATGTTACCGAGAATTTATAATTGCCATCAATCACTCGTATTTCACTGTTACGTGTCACGTTTTTTAGACATGCTTCTTGAGTAGCAGTACTACTCATAGTAATAAGATTATACGGTACATTGGCCAACGTCCTCGAAATGTAATTTTTTTATGTTATGAAATATTCTAAATAACTTTTGGCAATGGAGGCAAATAACCTACAAGTACAGTTTCATCAACGCAATTTACACTGTTATTCACACTGTTATATAACTCTCCAATCCACCATAAACATTTTCATTTATTTCTCGAGATTTTACTGGAAACCACTGTCCGAAGCTTTGTTAGTTTTTGCGAGAATTTACGCAAAAGTTCACAATATTCTTTCATTTTGTACGAAAAAATCAGTCCAACAACGATTATGCAATAGTAATTAGATACACACTCGGTTTTGTTTTTCTGACGTCATATTGACAAATGACGATTAGAATACATATTTTCACTTAAACACAAGAAAACTTATAAAATGTTTAGAATTCTCGTTGATTCAGCAACGAACTAGTAAACCATAAAGTTTTGTATGCACCACGGGCGTTACTAGATGTTTTTTCCGAGGGCGACTTCCAAACCCGAGGGCCTCTGAGCCGAGGGGTTGGAAGTCGCACTCGGGGCAAAAACATCTTCTTAACGCCCAAGATACATAAATAACTATTGTGTTTCTTGGTAATACAAAAAAAGTTTTTATTTTTCAGTGAAAAAATAACTTTGAGTAAATTAATTTTAAATAATGTAGTGCAATTTTTATTAAATCTGAATAAATTATATTACATCCGATTAAAATTAACACTCCCGGTTCGCAGAGTCATGTAGGGAGGTGAAGCTGGCACAACCACCGTATCACAACCACATCAAACCAAATAGAATATTTAGTACTTATTTATTGCTAATTTATTACCCCCAAAAGGAAATTTATTACTCTTGTCGTTTATGAAATAAATATTGTTAAAAATAGCATAGTCATCCAACCACACAACGTACCAACGGCTATAAACAACTAAATCCTTACTACTACTTTGTTACTTCAAAGATACATTTATTAACGTTGCCATGCTTAAAATAAACATTGTTAAAACTCAATAATAGTTGTTCAACCATGGCAGACTTTCAAATTCGAAAATAGAAGCAACGAGCTCAATGAAATAAAACCATGAACATAATTAAACACACATTAATTTGATGCTAATTTATTACTCTAAACATAAATTTATTGCTGTTGCCGTTTATGAAGTACATTTTTATAAACTGCAGAGATAACCAACCACGCACGATATTCAAGTATTAAATTAGAGTACGAACGGGCCCAAACAACTAAAACTCTTGAATAATTAAATAGACAATCAAAACTAATTTATTACTCAAACGATAAATTTATTAACATTGCCATGTATTAAATAAATAATGTTAAAACTGAATCATAGTTGTCCAACCATTCCAGAACTTAAAATTCGAGAGTAGAAAGAAGCAGCGAACACAAAGAGAAATTTATTAATACTGCCGTATATTAAATGATTATTGTAAAAACAAAATCATAGTTATCCAACTATACCAAAAGTTCAATTTCGATAAAAGAGTGAATGAGTAGAATCAACTTAAACGAAATGGTTAATTAAATAAACATTCCACACTCATTTATTACCCTAAACAGAAATTAATGGCTGTTACCATGTAATAAATAATTATTGTTAAAATGGCAGACCTATACAACCACCCACGACATTCCTGGATTACGTTACGGAGAACAAACGGGCACAGACAAATAAATCCAAATGGATAATTAAATACATATTCATCAAAATTTATTACTCGTGCCGTTTATTAAATAAATATTTCCAAAAAAAAGTCATAGTTATGCAACCATGTCAGAAATTCAAATGACGATAATAAGGAGAACGATCGATCAAAATTAACTTAAACCAAATTAAAAGCAAGTCAATACTAATTTACTTTTAACATTAATTTATTGCTGTTGCCATACATGTTATTAAATACGGAGTCATTTGTGCGACAATATATCTATATCTATATCTTCAAAACACTATATCTATAACTATAGTTATTACTCTTGCCGTTGCAGTATATACTTTAGTTAACTAGAGAATTAGTGATCACAAAGCGATTCTTTTTGACTTGTACGAAAATATTTCAAGGAAAGGTATTACGACACGAACGAAAGTGCATCAGTTCAAGAAAGCAAATGTAGACTTCAAGACTTTCTTAGAGAACAATACAATCGTTTCCTGAGAACTGGAGGAGGTATGGAAGAAATATGGTGCGCGTTCAAAGATATTATAGACAAGGCTTTGCGAAAGTTGGTAGGATGTAAAATTCTAAAAAATAATCCGGATCCCGAATACAATTCAAAAATTAGGCGAATGAAGAGGTTAATGAGAAAGGCATTTAAAAGCAGAAAACGCAGTACCGAGCATATAAATATTTTTGTAATTGTTCAAAAGAATTAGAGCGAGAAAATAAAATTGCTCAGGAGGAGTATTTAAAGAAAATTCTAGACGAAACGGGAAATAACTGGACAGAATTTTACAAATATGTTTGTTTCATCAAACACTCTCTGATAGGAAAATAAAGAGGATATCAGGATATCCCAGTTGTTCGTGAACATGGAAACACTCATCACATACAATCGGACAAAAGCTAACGCATTCAGTAAGGATTTCAGTTCTGTTTTCAAAAGCAGTGCGGACCATCCACTAATTCAAAGGTCTTCAGACACACATCAATTTAATATTGAAGTAAACGTTCATCGGAATAAAGTAAAATCTATGAAAAATGCTAAGTCAAAGTGTTCGGACGACATTCCTACAGAAATAATTAAACTAGGAGAGGCAATATTTCCATTCTTAATTAGAATATTTTACGTGTCCATGAACAATTCAAAAGTTCCTGAAGATTGGAAATTAGCTTTCGTAGTACCAATATTTAAAAGTGGGGACAAAACTATACTAAGTAATTATAGGCCGGTAAGTCTCACGTCAGTGGTCTTCAAACTTATGGAGCATCTAGTTACATTAACATACATATGCGAGTTACATTAAGCAAGAATGGGAAATAAAAAAATGTCTCTATAATGGCCAACACGGATTTAGGATTGGTTATTCATGCGAAAGTCAGGTAGTCACGCTATTTCAGGATCTAGCAGATGAAACTGACGCAGACGGGAGAGACGATGCAGTAGTTATAGAGTTTGCCAAAGCGTTCGATGTTGTTCCATACGATCGACATGTTCAGAAATTAATGAATTCAGGTATCGATTTCAGGGTGGTGGCTTGGATTAGCGAGTTTCTGTGTAGGAAACAGAAAGTCCGAATTGGGCAAGACTTATCCTTCTGTGCAAGCGTTACGTCAGGAATACCGCAAGGGAATGTCATTGGACCTCTTCTATGTCTAGCGTACATTAATGATTTGCCAGCGCAATTAACGTCGCATATTCGGCTATTTGCAGACGATTGCATAATATTTCGCATTATTAATTCGAAAGATGATGAAAAAATGCTGCAACGGGATCTTGATGCGTTATATTACTGGGCAGAAAATAATGGCATGACCATAAATAGCACTAAAAGCAAATCCATCACTTTTGGCAGAGGTCATAATTACAGCGTAACAAATTATCGCTTAAGTAACTACATTATTCCAAGAGTTTCTTCGTGCAAGTACCTAGGAATCCATTTCAATAGTAAATTAAGCTGGAAAAGTCACGTAGATTTTGTTGTAGGGAAAGCGTGGAGATCTCTTCATTTTGTAATGCGCATCTTAAAAAAGAGTACAGTAAACGGGAAGGAAATTGCTTATTTATCTCTTGTTAATCCAATAATAGACTATGGAGCCATTTGTTGTGTTCCGCACGAAATTATGCAGTGTAAGAATTTGGAAAGGATTCAGCGTAGAGCAGCTAATTTACTTTCAGGCCCAAGAAAACGGCACGGTGGGATTCACTCGAAAATAGACGAACATTGGCAAGACTTTGCGCTTTGTATAAAGCTTATAGCTGTCATCCTGCTTGGAAAGAAATTAAACGGCGGCTAAATATTCCTACGTACATCAGTAGAGGGGATCACGGACACAAAATAAATTTAAGACTGCAGAGAACGGATGTCGGGAAATTTTCTCTTTCACATATCAAATGATAAGGGATTGGAATAGGCCTACAAACACCTTTGAACCCTTTCCTCAAAGCGTTCAACAGTTTAGGAAATTAATTTAGGATATTTCTAAGTTTATGAGGGCGTTAACTAAGAATAGTAAGTTATATTAACGCTGTATACTGCTTGGAACACTGATAACACTTCAAATAACACTGTAAGGTAATATTAATACTGAAGTGTTTTGGTTCGGAGATATGGTATATCGATAAGCTGATACAGCGCAGCAGTAGTTGTTGCCCCTAACGCTGTCGAACTACGTTTCATATATTATTTTTATTATATTATGACCCATTAAATTATTTCCACAATATTTGTTTGTTGTTCGGGATAATTTTGGGAACGGCTAACCAAGTTTGGTGCGGTTTTCACTGAAACGTAGTGTTTTGTCGGGCGTAGTTTTGGCCACTTTTTTAATTATTCTTTTCTAGTGCATAAAGGATTGTTTGCTTTCCATACAAATCTTCAGATTTTTTCGATCTTATTGGAATGTAGTACTCGTGACCGCCAGAAAAAGAAAAATGCTATTGTCTAGTACAGGATTTCGTAAAAATTATTCCTTATGAGAAAATTTAAGTGTGCAGTCATTCCATTTTTTGTAAATAGCTCTAAAATGGGGAGTATATTAATCAAAGTAAACTAAATTTTTCTTAAAGCCCATTAAATTTCCTAAAATGCATTTGGATTATACGCAATTACGTTCAGAATAGTTGAACACGGTGTTGAAGGTAACTTGTTACTGAACACTACCGGGATCATGCAAGAAAGCAAGCTGCTCATAGCAACGATGACAATGGCAGGGAGGGGAGGAGCGGTCAGGTGAGGCAGCGTGGTTATGATTAAGAATACTCAAACATCGCAGGATACTTCAGCGTGTGATACTACTAGACGCCCGTGGTTGAGCTAATGGCAAAATAGAGAAAATTAAATGAAATATTAATATAATTAATATTTAGCTTATTCCGAAACTTTGTAGAAGATTAACATTCGTATATCAGTTTTATTAAATTGCTCGACATTTGAAAATTTCCTGATGAATTTATCGGAAATTTCCAATGCGCTCGAAAGGTAATTACCTAAGGTAATTTAGCAAATTAGTTGGTTTATAGATGCGACAAATTATACTAACATTTCATGACGTTTTCCCCTCTCATATATAAGATCTTCTGAATCTGTCATTTCATAACTAGATTCTTAAGGATCGAAAAGAGAACAATTCGGCAGTAAGCAAAGTTTGTATTGAACATAAGTAAGTACAGACATTCATAGGTGAATTCTTGTGCTAAAAACTTTTATTTAATTTATAACATTTTTTTGGTTGATTAAAATATTGTGCTGATACCACGTGGACATAGTACAGTCTCTGGCATCATTTTTAGCCAGTTATAACGTCCTGCACAATATTCTGCAATGGTGAATGAATAATAAGAGAATAAAAAGATGATTCATTTGACCTTATCTAAATTTAGCGAAAGATGATATTCAAGTATTTGTGCATGTGGAATATACTATTGACATCTTTTTCATAAGCCAATGGAATTTTAAGAAATTGCTTCGTGCTCATTTTAGTTAAATACTCAGTTTTCAGAGAATGAATACTTTTCAAATTAATATACTATTGTTATTTTAAAAGAGAGTAATAAAAAGAGGAACAAAAAGGTAGTTCACCAATTGATGTAAGAAAAAAAACGTTTCTTTTGGATTACCTATTATACGATAACTCTCAATAATTTTAGAGATTTACGTTTTCAGAGCAATACTTGTTTAGGCCAAAAGAATTTGTTTCTGTTAAGTTAATTGATTGTTGATAATTTTGTGACTTACTTTTTAAACTAACACTATTTTTATGATGAATTGATATTTACCAAAATAAGATTGTTAACGAGATTTCATGTCCATCCAATAAAGACTTATTTTCAATAAAAAATAATTAATAGTACGAAAGAGAAGATATTACGAGTATTTGCTGGTGGAACACTTCTGTACCCGCCATGGTGTGAGTCAAGTTGATACAACTACCATACGACAATCACATCAATCCAAATGGAATATTTAGTTCTTATTTATTACTAATTTATTACCCAAAAATAAATTGATTACTCTTGCCGTTTATGAAAAAGTATGGTTGTGCTGTCAAGCTGGCACAACCAAATTTAACAAATGGGCACAATCGATTCAAACTAATAAGAATATTTAGTACTCATGTAGCACTAATTTATTACCCCCAAAAGAAGTGTATTACTCTTGCCTTTTTTGAAATAAATATTGTTAAAAACCTCATAGTTATGCAACCACGCACGATTTTCGAGTATAAAATTAGAAAGTACCTACAGCCACAAACAACTAAAACCCATTAGGTAATTAAAAACGCATCCAATACTAATTTATTACACCAAAGATAAGTTTATTAACGTTGCCATATATTAAAAAATATTGTTAAAACCTGCCAACCAGTTGTTCAACCATGCCAGACGTTCAAATTCGGTAGTAGAGAGAACAAACGAGCACAATCAAATAAAACCAAAAACATCATTAAACACACATTTCATACTATTTTATTACCCCAAGAGAAATTTATCAACGTTGCAATATATTAAATCAAAATTATTAAAAAGTGAATCACAGTTGTCCCATCATGCAAGACATACAAATTTGATAATAGAAGTAACCAACGAGCAGAATAAAAGAAAACCGAGGATGTATTAAAATACACATTGAATACTAATTTACTACTCTAAACGGTAATCTATTACCGTTGCCGTTTATGATGTAAATATTGTTATAAACTACATAGTTATGCAATCAGCCACGACATTTAAGTATTAAATTAGAGAGTATGAACCGGCGCAAATTACTAAAACCTATTAGTCAAACAGACATTCAATATTAGTTTATTACTCCAAAGAGAAATTTATTAATGTTGTCGTTTATTAAATAAATATTGTTAAAAAGTGAATTATAGTTGTCCAACCATGCAAGATATAAAAATTAGATAGTAGAGAGATCCAACGAGCTCAACCAAATAAAACCAAGGTCAAAATTAAATACACATACGATGCTAATTTCAGAATTACTATTCTATACAGAATCTACTACTAATATAAACAGAAATTTATTACCGTTGCCGTTTATGAAATAAATATTCTTAAAAACGGCATAGCGGGCGGACGTTTGGCCTTAATCGATTTTTCTGTTACATGGACCCACATAACATGAATTCTGGATTCACCACGAGTTAGAAGATTTTTTCTTCTAAATTTAGTCATGTTGAATTTACACAAATTTTCGTTACCAGGGCCCGGCAAGCAGTTTTTCTGTTCCCGCTTTTTCCCTACAAAATTACAACAATTTCTCTCTACTGCGTAAGCGGTAGTCGTTGTAAATACGTAATTAAGGAAGAACAGCACCTGACATGCCCTTTTTAGATTATATTCGTTGACAATCACAATATTAGCACTTCCTCAGATAACTTCACCAAGTGGGAAAACCCAAAAAGAAAACTCTTGTGTATGAAGACCACTGTTTATATGGAAATATTCACTTACAAAAATTTCGGTACAATAGTACTTTGAAATGTCCATTACTACAACAGAAGCACGGGGCAACCTTATCAGAAACAGTTTCAGCTTGTGCAAATATTGCACGCACACCTGTACGTAAACTACTAAAATATCCGAAAAAGACAACATGGCCTTAATGATAGAACTATTTATTCACAACAAATTGCATTTGAAGAAAAAATCCCTTTCTTCAATTTTGTACTTGTAGAAAGACGTGGAAAAAATTAAAAAACCGTTGCAATTTTCGAAATTCAGAGTTAACCGTGTAAATCGGACCTATGCCACTTTTTTAAGTGTATTTTATTTCATTCTAACAAGAAATTTTAAAAAAATTGGAGCCATTTTTGAGAAAATTTTGAAAATGTTCGGGGGACTTCATGTAAAGTACCTCCCTTTCAAAGAAGGTTTTTCAAAATTTCAAAATTTGAACTATAGTCATATGAACAGGAGTTTCTTCAATTTGGAAAAGCTCGTACCTGTGGTTTCGGCGCTAGTGTTCACAGACGCACGGACGAACAGGCCGACGGACAGATGGACGGACGGACGTTTTGAAAAAAAAACACTTATAAGGTATCAGGGGACCCCAAAACGTGTATTTTCATTGAAATTTCGAATTCAATTTTCCGCACAGTTACATAACTTTCTCCGTACTACGTATATTATTCCAGTATATACTGATGTATACGAGAAAGTAACTAGAGGTGCTACAGAATGGCACAGTTTTTCAAATTTCCTTGATATGGACTGGCTTTATGGACTACCCTATCCTTTTGCTAGCTGCCATCTATCGTCGACTAAAGTACATTTTTTGACATTTTCTCAACTTTTCGGTTTCCCTATAGTGGAACCGAAATTTTATTTCACGAATATTAAAGAAACTTATAACATCTTCATTTTATTTGTATTTTTATTGAAAAATTTGAAGTCATTTTCAAGAAAATGGTGATTAAACATTACTGTAAATGCGAAATTTGAAGCTCCTTTTCACAGGAATCTATTGAGTTTTCGAAAAACTTCTCAAATCATTTAGAGCACGTCAACTCACAAATTTAATAATATATACAAATGGATAGAAATGTGCATATTAACGGCATGAGATACATGTAAAAAATACATTTGTGTAATTTTTGAAAAAACAAAAGGATACCCCAACATGAACTTCACGTCATATAAAACAGGGCAATTAGCACTATCCATTAGAAAAAAATTGAAGAAACAATTTGGAACCATTTTTTGAGAAAATGAATTTTTTTCTGAAAATGTGGAAATTTGAGCTCATTTTTATAGATAACTCTTGTGTTTTCGAGAATATTTATTTGACATTATTTAAAGCGAACGTACTCAGAAATGTAATAACCTACTAATGTAATGAAATCGCTACTAATGTAAATATTACCGACGTGAGAGATAGGTAAAAAAATACATTTTTGCGATTTTTGAAAAAGCAAATGAATAAAGCAATATGGTGTTTATGTCGTCGGATAGGGTGCATTTGGTACTAGCTCTTCCAAACATTGAAAGAAAATACTTTGAGCCGTTTTTCAGAAAATCTTATTATTGTATTTTTTTAAAAATTGCGAATATTTCACGCTCTAATGCACGAAAACTACTAAGATTTTCGAAAAAGTGTACATGAGCTTTATGATACAACCATTAATGGACAAGAAATTTCGTTTGAAGGAAAAATTTTTTATCTTCAATTTTATAGTTGTAAGAAGTTGCCGGAAAAATTCAAACTTTTGCAATTTTCGAAACTTCAGAGATAACCGCGAAAATCGGACCAATGGCACCTTTATAAGCGTATTTTACTCTATTCTTACATGAAACTTAATGAAAAAATTAGAAGCCGTTTTTAAGAAAATGTTGTAAATGTCCGGGGGGCTTTATGAAAAGTACCCCCAAAATTTAAAGAATGATTTTTGAAATCTCAAAGCTTCAACTAGAGCCAGATTGACTGGAGTTTCTTGAATTTAAAAAAAATCCTACGCATAGTTTACACGCTAATAGTGATCACAGACAGACGTACAGCCAGACAGCCGGACGGACGAACGTTTTTCGTCCAATCGGTTTTTCGGCATCAAGGACCCACAAAACGGATTCCGGCTACACCACGTGTTGAGAGGATTTTTTTCTCTTAATTTAGCATCTGGTTTAATGCATTTTTTCGTTACCAGTGCTCGGCAATGAATTTTTTCCGCCGAAAATTCGCCGTTTTTTCGGGCAGCATTTCATAATTTACTACGTATATTACCTCGTGTACGAGAAAGTGAAATTTGCATAGGTTTTTCTAGATTTGGGAGACTTCAATTTACCGTTTTCAGCCTCTACTTTCTCCAGAATATTGGCAGGTATCAAATACTTTTTTCGTGTTAATTGGTCTCAAACTTCCACATCATTTTAGAACAGAAAATGTTCCATTTTTGAAACGCTTGAAAATTACACATTTCTGTACATCAGTACTCTTTCATGTGTTTCTGATGTCCTACATTATAACTTCTACTAAACTCCACACTAAACTACATTACTAGTAGTGTAGGAAACTACAAGAGTCCCTTCTTTGAACGATAAATTGAAAAATGTTTAAGACCGCTTTGAAAGAGAATCTGCTTTTGATTCAAATGGGGAAGTCATAAGGGTTAAAGTGGCCAGGTTGTAGTGGACTGCTCGGTTTGTTGTATTGAGGTTGGAGAAAAAAGTATTGGCAAAGTGGGCGATATGTTCGATGATCGGAGATATATTCAGTTCTTTACGAAGTTGGGCGTTTGAGATGAACCATGGGGCATGTGTTGCTAATCTGAGGAATCTATTTTGTACAATTTGAAGTTTATTGATGTTGGAAAGAGATGCGTTTGTCCAGATGGGACATGCGTACAGCATTAATGATCTGCCAATTGCTTTGTAAAGTAAAATGGTATTTGTTAGGGATAGACAACAAGCCATCTTCAGACGAGGCTTTTAGACACAATCATACATTAAGGGAATTGAGAAATCTGAATTTCTTCTATGAAACTTACCAAATGTTTATTTTAAAGAGTAATTTTGGCTGTAGTGAGTTGGCAGGCGTGTGCAGCCTAAAACAAGGGGGAAGTCAACTACATTTCTGGGCCCTCTTTTCATTAAAATTTCATTTACATATCACATATTTTAGTAGTAAATAAATACAATGTACAATGACAACACAATTTTAACTTTCATTACACAATTGATAAATACATTTGATTTTATGTTAATTTTTTTGTGAGGATACCAAACATTTTGGAGAGCTTTCCACTCAAATGGGTTTAAAAAACGTTTTATAAACATCTGCGGCCGGAATAGCCTAAAATGATAAAGTACACTACAAACTGGTCTACGTGAGTCTACCATATTTGACAGACTTCAATTTACAGTTTTCATCTTCCGTTTTCTCCAGAATGTCGGCAGGTAGCAAATACCCATTTCGTGCGAATCATTCTCAAAATACCCATACATTTCTGAACATAACATCTTCCAACGCATTAAACTGGTTCACAACAAACAAGTCATATTCATACAAGGGTTTTAGACTTAATCATACATCAAGAGTAATGAGAAATCTTAAATTCTCCTATGATTCTTACAAAATATTTCTTTTAAAAGTAATTTTGGCTCAAGTAAACATCATAGGCATGCGGCCTAAAACAAGAGGAGGCAACTACATTTACGGGAACCCTTTTTCATATAACATAGTTCAGTAGTAAATAAATAACATGTATAAGAAAAACTAAATTATAACTTTATTTATACAATTAATAAATACATTTAATTTTTTTAAACTTTTTGCGAGGTTACCAGACATTTTGGAAAGCCACCGTCTCAAATGTCGTGTAACAACTCGTCAAATTATCAAATTAATGAGGGGGAATATCGGGGATTAAACGCTTACGAAAATAAAATGTTTTATTACGCAAGGCTACGGCATCCCTTTCAAAATTTTCGGAGGGGCCACGGTTCCCTAGACTTTGATAAGCGCACTTATGAGGTAAACATAAGGTTTATTCGATTGCATATTCAAATATTTGGTAAAATGAACTTGAAATTTATAATATGATATAGCTTTTCGAATTTTGATTTTCAAATCAAGAAAAGTAATTTCACGAGGTACGTTATCATTTCCATCAGTTTTGCCAATTGTTCCATGGCCACCAATTTTGCCAGAAGCTAGGCCAGGCGTTCCAATATCCGTATTGCTGAGCCATTTCTGGATAGCTTGAGGGATAATACTGATAAACATTACCAGGCCAGTACCATCCTGAAACTCCCTGTTGACCAACGCCATTGTTATTGTAGGTAACCTGGGGAACAGAACTCTGTAGCGAAGGATCAGGTCTAGAAGAACCGACTGCTCCAGAGCTCTGAGACTGGGAAGCAGTCTGTGGTACAGAATGATCCTCTTGAGCAGAACTAGAATGATCGGAACTGCCCTTTGATCCTCCGGAGAGAATCCGGTTATTTTGTCCCATCTGCTCACGAATCCATGGCAGGAATGAGGCGACTCGCGTGTACAGACCTGGAGTATTAGGTTGTCCGCACCCATAGCCAAACGCCACTATACCTACGCAGAAAGTACAAGAAATTGAAACAAAATCGTTTTGTTAATAACATTTTATTAATACCAATAAATGCAACACCAATTTTGCTATTACTAATAAAAATACTACTAATAAAAAGACAATCGATCTTTTTTCTTAGAAAAAAGGTTAAGAAATATGCGGGTCACCGATTTGTATAAAAATCATGAACGAATAAAATATGAAAAGCAACGCAAATTGAAAAGAAATCTAAAAATTGAGTAAGGCTTGCTTCAGAATACGGGTGTTTGAGTAAAAATGAAGGTATGTTTTTGTTCATTCTTCTTTATTTGACGGGTTAGGCAGGGCTGCCTGTTCCCGAATTTTGTCTTCTTCTCGGACGACCAATACTCCTTCGGCCGGCTGGATTGTAGTTCCTTGCCAGTCCAGAAATTCGACTTCTCCTCATTCCCTCCAGATGACTGCACCAGTTCATTTTAGTGTCACTGATGTTCTCAAGACTAAATATCAGCAACTCTTACTTGTTCATTCTGAATCACTTTACTGCAATGAGTCTCATCGACTCCTGCATGTCGCGACCCCCGCGACCAATTGAGAACCCAGCGCGGAGCGTTGTTCACAACAATTAGCTACATTAGAATTTTATCATTTGTTAAATGATCTATTTTACTGTTAATTTTTGTCCAATTACATCTTAATTCAATCTTAGCCTAAGCCTTATTACAACGAATCAAAGTACATCAAAATATACATCTCAAACTTTTATGTTCATCTAATAAGTTATCAACTCCATTGTTTATTACTGTTGACCAGAGATGTAAAATAGTTTTACTTCACTTAAACTAAGCTGGTGGAATAAGAAAACAATCTGAAAAGCTTTTACCTTCAAGTCAATATTAAAAAAAACAACAACTTTTTATTGTAGCTATTTGTCGTAGTTAATTCAGATGTTAGTAGAGCCTTTCTTCTCTCTCCCTTCCTCCCCCCCCTCTCTCTCTCTCTCTCACACACACACACATGCCCATACATACAGGCATACATTACAAGCATACACATACCGTGTGGCCCACCTAAGATGTTCCCTTCAATTTTCTCCTGAACCGTTGCAGATACTGAGATGCGGTTTTCACTAAAACTACTATATGCAAGGGGTACATATGGTCATGCATAATATTGTTATATTGCATTTTTTATTGCAAAGATATTGACCCCATTTCGATTTTTTAAATGGAATTCTATAGATTTATTTAGCTCATCATAACAAGCGTGAAGAGACGAGTTCATAAATGTACATATCGTCATATGTTACATAACAAAAGTTTCGAGAAATTAAGAGTTTTAAAGACGCACGCCGACTGCTGGTTTCCGTAATCTGAACGAGAAATTTCGGGTGATATGCGGCGAGGTCATTCCCTTCCGTTGCGTCGACCCTGCGGTAAATGTAGTGATGCAATGTGCAAAGGAGCTCACGAAAACCCGCGATTTGCTCTTTACGACTACACCTTCTCAGTCCTGGAGACAATGTATTCACCCATAGCCATGTTCTGAGCAAATCTGTACGCCACAAGGTACTATTTTTTAATTAATGAAATACTACAAGATTTGAGAAAATATTTGAATTATTAACCGTAGAGAAAGCAAGGGAAGATTGGAGAGTGAACATGTTCTGAATTAATAAATACGTGTGCTGTCAGAAACAAAACGTTTACTCTTTGAAAGACTGAAAACCTTTACCACAGGGTCGACGCAACGGAAGGGAATGACCTCGCCGCATATCACCCGGAATTTCTCGTTCAGATTACGGAAACCAGCAGTCGGCGTGCGTCTTTAAAACTCTTAATTTCTCGAAAATTTTGTTATGTAACATATGGCGATATGCATATTTATCTTATAACTGTTTCTTGAAAGTTTTATTACCATAAAATCGAAACACATTTGAAATTATTTTCTGCATTAAACTGTTATTCATATTTTACTTGATTATAAATTATTTCAGGAGGCAGTAATAACACGGAACTGAATGAAAGTTTCACGTACTCCGGTAGCAATTTTGAGTAATATTTCTCTTTTACGTAATTCCTGTGATTTTAATTATCCATTCGATTCATATAATGTCTTAATTCGTGAAATAGTCACACTAAATATCATTCGAAGTGCTGTGATAGCTGGTAAATTGACGACTCGCGTAGCGAGCAAGACTATTTCACGAATTAAGACATGACATGATTCGAATGGATAATTAAAATCACAAGAATTACGAAAAAGAAAAATATTACGTAGGTAAGTCAATAAATACGTCGCAAAACGGTATAGAGGCAATATGAATGAATGTTACTTTTTAAAATGTATTTCACTTTTCTATTTACCCTGAACATTCAGACACATATCCCATTTCTTTCGTGTCGAGTCGTGAATTTACCGGCTATCACAGCACTTCTCGTGATATTACTTATGATAAATACTCTAGGAACGTGGAGTCCTTAAGCTAGTTTATCAGATAATTTCACTGCAAGTATAATATCAATTTAAAAATATAAAACTAGTGGTGCTAAAACAGTATGTAATTTCACGCGAAATTAAAGGTACTAAAATTTTCCTAAAATTGTTCATGATCTTATATCAAAATCTATCTTGAAGGAAATGATTTCACTAAGGGAAAAATCAATCTGTCTTCAAAATTGTAGTTGTAGAAAGACGCCGAAAAAATTTTGAATTTTTGGTGTTTTCGAAGGATCAGAGTTTTAACGAAAATTAGATCTGCTCCATTCTCTTCAACGTCCTTCACACTATCCAAACACAAAATTTAATAAAAAACTATGGAGTATTTTTTTTTTGAAAATTTGGAAAATCTCGCAGGGGCTTCATATAAAGTACCCCCCAAATTAAATATCGGTTTCAAACATCGGCGAGATTGGCGAGATTGATTGAGGAATATCAATTTTGGAGAAAAGCTGCTGAATGGTTTAGCGTTCTTCACAGACGGGCAGACGGATGGTCAGACGTTTTGCCGTCATTCGATTTTTCGGTATCAAGGGTCCATTAAATGAATTCTGGCTACACCATGAGTTAGAGGATTTTTTTCTAAATTTAGCAACTGGATTTATTTACATTTTAGTTATCAGGGTTCTCTGATTAGTGTTTCCCTGTCGAAAATTTGTTTTCTCGCGCATCTTTATATGACTTTCTCTGTATTGTGTAAGCGGTTGCGAGAAAGTGAAACGAATTAGTAAATCTAGAAATGCAGTTGAAATTGAGATTTTCCGTTCGTACAAATAAGACATTGAGCGATTAATGTAGGTTGATCTAATAGATGAATTCAGGTGTATCATTCATAAGCATAAACAATTTTAGTACCCATGAACTAAGCATTAAGTTTGGAGGGAAAAGCGCTCCAAACCAATTATACTTCAACTGACCTACTGGACATAACGTGAATTTATAACACCTGTACTGATACCAATTTTTGTCGAAACATGGACAGCATTCCGTGACTGAAAACTCATTTCGTGCAAGATGATACTCCCATTCGAAAGGATTCTGGCATTCGATGGAGCTATTAGCCTGGTTGAATTTGAATGGAACCTTTTGTAGCCAATAAATAAAACAGAATTATGTGAAAAAGTGCTTAATGTTGCATAGCAACAGAGTAAATATGACCTAAAAAGGAAACGATTGCAAATATCATTCCAACGTAATTATTTTTAGTGCTCATTCGTGGAAACTACTACTTCCGTTCACTGTTTTATTATAGTTTATTAAAATTGTTACTTCACTGAAGTAGCATTTTGCTGGACGCTTTCAGCAATACAATTAGAATATTAGATGCGAAAAATAAATAAAACTGTGAGGGCGGCATGAATCAACAGGCGATCTTCGCATATTGAGATTTTGAAATCTCACATATTGCGAATGATCCCAAGACTGTACTTACTGTAATTTTCTATCAACAATAAGTTTTCATAATTTTTTTCATTCGTATGAAAAATAACGTACCTCTCTCGTACAAAAGTATTTTAGTCTTATTCATTTGAAAATGCCGGACTCGACTCCATTCGCAGACTCTTCCGGCAATATGTCATCGTATGAAGAAATAAAGGAAGTCATCTCTGACAACTTAGTACATTTATTTAGATAGACGGCTTTCAATGGTTTTGCCGTCATCACCATTCTACAAATATAATGGAAATAAAATGCAAAATTACATAAAGCGGGGATTAATGTAAATAATAATTACATTTAAAATTATGATCATTAGCAATTTAAATTACACAATATGATGCAAGGGTATATTAATATATAGACCTGTAGCAAATGACATTACAAAATATTCAATGCAAAGGGGGGGGTAAATGAAATCAATAGACACATTTAAATTTTTAATATTATAGACAAATAGCAGATAAAATTGCAGAAAATGAAATGCAATGGAGGGATTAATATAGATAATCAACAGCAATTCAAATTACAAGTTATAAAATACAAGTAAAGAAATATACATTATGAGACTGCAAAAGATACGAAACAAATAGCAGATACATTTTTTAAAAAACGAAATGCAACGGAGAGATTAATATAGACAATATATAGCAGTTCATATCACAAATTATGAAATACGAATAAGGAAATATACATTATGAGATTGCAAAAGGTACGGAAAAGTGGTTAGGAATAGTAAGTGAATTGTTATTACTAGTTCTCCCTTTTCCGTAAATGTTTAATACGTCATTTTAATAAAGGTTGTTTATTAAATATTGATGTATTTGGCGTTATTGGGTCAGTAGCCATGAGGCGAACATGACGTATTATCTTCACCGTAACTAGCAAGTTCCCCCTGTTTGAGCTTTTCTTCGTCACACAGCTACAGAAACTGGGACGATTTTAAAGGAAAGCTACAACAATTTTTTGCCTCGACCGAGAATCGAACCCGGGACCACAGCACGAAACGCTAGTACACTGTCCATGATTCATCCCAGAGGCTTGTTTATTAAATAATAACATATAATATATAAGATACAACACATTCTAAGATGTAACTCTGAGGACTACAACCACTGTTCAACATACTTCTCTTCATTTCGCTATAGGAGACACAACTACCTCATCCGGCTAAACCCTTTGAACATATTTAAAAATAATCAGCATACTACTGTTAATGATAATGAACACATACTACTTAATATACATACATACTACGTACACATATCAGAAATTAGTAAATGATAAGAGAGAATAGAACTTACCAATCAAAATGTTTTTCCCGTTTTCTTTCACAATTAGAGGACCACCACTGTCTCCCTGTACAAAGAATTGTTTTTTAAATATTAACAGCTCATATCATATTAGAGCACAATGAGCGAGAACCTCCTAGGGATTATTTAATTAATTTGAAAAAATTTAACTAATCAAGCGATCCGAGAATGCATTTCGAATATATATATATATATATATATATATATATATATATATATATATATATATATATATATATATTCCAGTCATTAGTGCGGATAATGGAAATTCTAAGGTATTCTGCACATATGCATAATTATGGTAAAGAGAATTATACTATGTTTTAAAGCAGTGGCGGAGCTGTCACCGACTTTACCTCTTCGCAAGAATTTGCCATTGTTAATAATATAGTTTTTATTACTTAAATACACTTATTTAATCTGGTATTTCTTATATTCAGGGCGGATCCAGCCAATCATTTGGGTAGATCATAGATTTTTGTTAAATAATAAAAATATTTGTTATATTGTGTATTATTTTTTTGTTATTGTAAAAAAATTATACAATATTATTTTTAAACAAATATATATTTCCAACATAAATATTTAAATCAATTTTGACACATGAAGGGAGGCAACAAACGAAAACTCTAGCCTTTTTTGTGGGGGGGGGGGCACGTCTCCCCCCGACTCCGCCCTACTTATGTTACTTATAATATTGGAGAAAAATTGAAA
Source organism: Teleogryllus occipitalis (assembly GCA_011170035.1). Taxonomy (NCBI): domain Eukaryota; kingdom Metazoa; phylum Arthropoda; class Insecta; order Orthoptera; family Gryllidae; genus Teleogryllus; species Teleogryllus occipitalis. The sequence continues at coordinate 72,414 of BLKR01001686.1, read as the reverse complement.
AGTCTACAGACAAGAAAATAATAATTTTGATATATCAACATTTATAACATATAACAGTATTTATCCATGTTATCGCCTTGTCTTAGAATAGATTGTGTGCACTACTGCATCCTGTAGGCAGGCGAAACGTAGATCAGAGCAGCCGGCCTCTAGAATTCTCGTCCAGAAAGCGAACGAATTCGGCGTAGCTGATCGTCTACAACCCTGTCGCCCGCCGTCGGGACTCGGACCCAGGACCTCTCGGCCAGAGGCACTGCAGTGACATCGGTTGAGGCACTGTGTCACCTCTCCCTGTCTGACTTCGTGCGTTGTGCGTTGTGCGTTGTGCGGTGTGCGGTGTGCGTTGTGCGGTGTGCGGTGTGCGGCGAGCGCTGAACTGATGTCACTGCAGCGCCTCTAACCGGGAGGTCCTAGGTTCGAGTCCTGACGGCGGCAGGATTTTCGACACTAGCTTTTCAGCTAGGTCGAATTCAGCTGCTGTCTGGAGAAGAATTCTAGCGGCCGGCTGCTCTGATCGGTAGTTTTCCGTGGTTTCTCCGATCAACACCAGGCGAATGCCGGAGCAGTACCTAACAAACGGGCCACGGACCACGCGCGATCTGTCCTTCCTATTCCTTGTCCTATCCTCTCCCATTACACACTTACACTAACATGCACTACACTACCACATATTCCGGGAGATCGGTCGGGAGCTTAGAGCTTGTCCCGACTGGGGCGGTGCCCCGTTGGTGGGAGAGTCCTGGTTAGGGGGAAACCCCACTAGCCGACGGTAGGTCGGCGCCGGATCTCGCCATCCAGCGGGGGAAGATTTTCGCCATATCCCGAGAAAGAAACATTCACTACACTAACGGGACTAATGACCGATGCAGTTGACGCGCCCGGAAACACGAAAAAATCAATCAAGCGAGCGCTGACCTGGCAGGTGTCGACGCCACCGGCGCGGCGCCCGGCGCACAGCAGCGAGGGCTGAAGTGCGTAGAAGGCGGGGATGGCGGAGCGCGCGCAGGCGTCGCGACTAAGCACGCGCACCGTGGCCACGTGCAGCTCGCAGGGCAGGCTGCTCAGGTCGCCCTCGCGCTGTTCCCCGAAGCCGGCCACCTGCGCCTCGCGACCCGCTGCCTCCGGCTCCCACGGCGCCGACCCCGACCCTACGCGAACACACACACACACAAACTCGCCACTGCTGCCACACAAGGCGCACGCCAGTGGCGGATCCACGGCTTAGTGTTTTCATTTCTTACTTTCCTTTATTCGGCAAAATTGATTTAAATACTTATGTGAGAATTATGTAATTATTTTTTAAAAAAATTGTATAGTATCATATTGTAACGAATATTGCGTCATTTGCCGGCACCATGACGAACTACCTGTAAGCACAGATTGTGTCATCGGCCGGCGTCCACCATGTGCGGATTGCGACATCTGCCGGTAGCCCTCGAACTAGCTAGTCCCAGAGTGTTCTTGGCGCTAATCGCAAAGTCCAGAAAAGTCTCGACGGCGCCCGTCGAGTATAAATACGCGGCGGCCGGCGACCGCGAGTCAGTCTTAAGTCTGAAGTGGAAGCTGAGCTGTGAAGTGTGTGCATCGCGATGAATAGCAGTGCAGTGATTATGGTCAGTGACGTGGACTATGGCCAGTGCATCGAACAGTGGTCAGTGCTTAGGACTGTGTGACAGTGTAAGAGAAGTGAACAGTGAAAATAAATACTCAAGAGAAGTGTAGTGTAAATAAATAATCAAGAGAAGTGTGTCGTATAAAGAATAATCAAGTGAAGACTATCTGTACATAAATCAAGTGTTTTCAGTGATTGTGTTAAGAAACAAAATAAACGTTTTTTTAATAATACCAGAGTTTTAATTCACCCCCTAGAATCGTAACAATATGTACACTCTCTCATCCGGGGCCTTTTTCCAGCTTTCAGGGGATACCGATTTCAGCTCTTCGCGCTGGATACCCACCATGACCCCCATGGGGATGCAAATAAACCTTTTACACTAGACACACCTGCGGGCCCCTCGGTCTGTCGTCACAAGGCCTTTCGCAGCAACACACACACACACATATTGAAATGCGATCTCGACCGTAAGGTAGTGGAACTAGGGAGCCAAAGAATAGAAATTGATTTGGGGATGGAAGAAGGGCATGAAATATGTACGAGTGTGTTGTCGGAGGAGCCGATAGAGGAAAAGTTAAAGCAATATGTCGGGCAGATAGAGGGATTAAACGTGCAGCACAAGGATAGGCTGCTGAAGTTACTAACAGAAAACAAGACAGTATTTCAAAAGAATCAAGCACCAGTCAGAGGTTTCGAGTTCCGCATCCAACTCACGGATTATACTCCTTTTAGGCAGCGAAACTATCCGATACCAGTAGCCTTGAAGCAAGAAGTGGCGGAGTTGCTAGCATCGATGGTGAGCGATGGTATCATCAAGAAGGCGCAGACACACACGAATCCCATCGTAATCGTGAAGAAGAAAGATGGAGGATTGCGGTTATGTTTAGACGCTCGGCGGTTAAACGCTGTGACATTACCCTATAGGAACGCCCCACCATCAGTGGAGGAAGCTATGCAAAGATTTGGGGGTAGCTTAATATTTTCTAGTACGGACTTCAGCAAAGCTTACTGGCAGATGCAGGTTACTGCCGAGGACCAGAAATACACGGATTTCTCGTTCGAAGGGATTTGTTACGTATTTTGCAGGGTACCGTTTGGACTACGTAATAGCGGGTCGGCATTGATGCAGTGTGTGGACCAAATTTTACAAGAGAAGATGCAAAATCGAGTCGCAGTGAATGTTAACTACATCGTGCTGCAGGCAAAATCCATCGAGTAACACTTTCAAGACATACAGGACTTACTTCAGATATTGCAAGAAAAACACTGAGTGCTTAACTTGAAGAAGTCGACATGGTTCATAAAGAAGATAGAGTTCTTAGTTTATGTGATCTCAACCGAAGGAATCAGCCTGAAGCCAGAAACTGTTGAAGAGATCAGAAACATACCGCCACCAAGAACCGTCAAACAAGTACGCCGGCTCATCGGCACATGCAACTACTATTCAAGATTCTGCCCAAGATTTGCGGATGTGATGTACCCGTTTCACCAACTCCTAAAAAAAGGACGCAAATAGAAATGGGACGACGCGTATCAGAAAGCATTCGACAAACTAAAAGAAATGTTCTACACCAGCTGTTTCATAGCTCACCCCGATTTTTCGAAAACATGCATTGTGCAGACGGATAGCAGCGACTTCGGAATTGGGGCCATGCTGTATCAAGTTATTGATGACCAGGAAAACACTCAAGGGACCCGAACTCCGATTCTCAGCAACGGAGAAAGAAGCAAATGCTATAATCTGGGTAATATCAAAATTCAAACCGTACCTGAAAGGCAAGCAATTTATAGTACGAACGGATCATCAAGCCGTAACATTTCTAAGTATATGCCACCTCCATAACGACAGGTTACATCGTTGGGTGCTAGCATTGCCAGAATTCTCATTTGAAGTTGAACATTGTAAAGGAGTTCAGAACCATTTACCAGATTTACTGAGAAGAAAAGAACCAGACAAGGAGAACAAGTACGCTAACGCAAAAGAGTTTCATGTGATGGCGATATATTTGGGTATCTCGAGATCTCCCCTGTTTGACTGAGATGACCTCGTAATTTTACAAGAGAGAGACGATGAGATTCATATGGTTAAACAATTCAAGCAGGGACAACTATCCGAGGATGATGCAGAATTCGTTGCATTCAAGCAGAAACAGGACCGATGGAAGTGCAGGAAGCGGTCTTAATTAAAACCAAGGACGACCCGGAAGTGTGGAAAATTTGGGACAAAGACAGCACCCACGAGCTGATCACGTTCGCGCACACATGAGCGCATTTCGGCGCAAAGAAGGTTCACCAGACGCTCCAATGCCTATGTCACTGGAAGGGAATGGGGAGACAAATCCGGAAAGTAGTAAGCTCATGTATCGCATGTCTGAAAGTCAAATACCCCAACAGGAAATACGATGGACCGATGCAACACATAATACCGGAGGAGAAGAACGATCTGGCAGCATTGGACGTGTACGGAGCTCTACCTCGAACAAATCAAGGCAACAAATACATCTTCGTGATAATAGACGTTTTCTCGAAATTTGTTCAAGTTTACCCAGTCAATAAAGACAATTGAAGAAACTGTCTGAAATTAGTCAAAAGATTTATCCAGATTGCCGGTCCATTCAAGAGGATATTATCCGACCACAGAACAATGTTTACCAGCGACAAGTGGAGAGAAGGGATACAAGGAACGGGAGCAGTGTCCATTCACTCAACGATGAGACACCCCCAATCCAACCCCGCTGAGCGTGTAATGAAAGAATGATCAAGATTATTTAGAACGTACTGTAGCGAGGATCATAAAACCTGGAATAACTTGATACCCGACATCAATCGTTGGTTAAACCAAATCCCCCGCACTAGCACTGGCGTCACGCTGTGGGAGGTAGTACATCTGGGGTGGAAACCACCACACATCTTGTATGAATTGGAGATACCCGAGATATCACGAGAGAAACTGATGAAAACGCGGGACCAGATATTTCAAACATTAGTAAAATCGGGAGAAGAAAGGAAGGCAAAATTCAACAAAAAGACATATCAGTTTACGCAGGGGCAGTCCGTGCTGCTACAGGTCCCCAAAGTTTCGAACCCCAGACTTCAGTTATATGCGAATTTTTTCCGCTATATGAGGGATCTTATGAGGTAAGCCAAGTGATTAACCGGAACGTGGCCGAGTTAGTGAATGGGAGGCACCAAGTTGTGGGCCACTACAACTTTCACAACCTCCGACCGTGCCCTGCATAAAACAACAGCGTAGAAGACACAAGATGAAGAGATGGAAGTGATAGAAGGTGTAAATATTGTAGTGGTTGTACATTTATTATTAGTGTATCAAGATTGAAAAGCGATTTTTAGAAACTGTGATCAGAATTTAACCCGAACATGACATGGTGAAGTAGCGTAGGGTGATGGTGAATTGGAAAGCAAGCGTGTCGAAGTATGGTAGGTAGTCAGTGTGTATACGTCAGTGGAGCAGAGTGTAGACATAGTGTAGGATTTTTATGACACGAAAAATCCAAAGAAGGGGAGGAGGGGGTGATGAAACGCGCCGCGTTTCTGCAAAAAGTGTAGTTTGAATAGCGCGGGCGCAGCAGCGGAAAGCCGACCGCATTGTTGTTAACGAGTCAGTCGCGGGAAGCGCGAGAGGGTGGCGAGACGGAGCGAGAGATCGGTTAAGGTGTGTGGATGGTCGGGGGAAGAGAAAGAGGCAAGTGGCTAGTGAAGGCGTGTTGTGTGACGGAAAACAAGAGTTAGGAGAAGTGAAAGAACGTGGTAAGAGAGTGAACGGGATGCTAAAGTTGTAATGTCGAACAGTGAAATACAGGGAAAGGAACTGGAAAGTGAGAAATTATAGCGGGGGAAAAAACAAACGCACGTAAGGTTGATGTCAGCGACGAGGACTCGCCACGTGTTCAAGGTACTGTAATAACACCAAGAGGCAAGAACTAACGAACTGTGTCGTGCATCAGTACCACAGTGGAAATCTGAGGTCAGTTAACAATTCGTTTGTGTTCGGTGAGTTGTGAATGTCTGTCTGATTCGAAAACATCATAATACTCCAAGTTGAAACAATGATGGCGTCGCATGGCGTCGCCGCAGAAGGTCTTCGTTCCCTGCCCCCACCAAAATGGCCGATCGGCAGAAGGGATGCCGAGCCGAGCCGAAGGTAGCCGATGGACATTACCTGCGGATTATCATCCGAGAAGACTAAAGCGGGTTATTGGCGGTAAAGGTATTGTGAGAACAGGCCTCAGTTTATAGTTTTGGTACCAAAACAGGTTACAATACAGTTTGGGGATTAATGTACGAAGCCCATTATGACACAATATTATAAGGGTTGTTTGATGTCCAGCAACCCTTGTGTTTTTCCAATGTTTGCTTTGCACGTACCCTCAGGGACCCATTCACGAATCACGAGTACCTGAACCCCTTTAAACAAAATTTATTGGAACGCACCCGGATTACCTGGTACGTCACAATATATATATATATATATATATATATATATATATATATATATATATATATATATATATATAGAGAGAGAGAGAGAGAGAGAGAGAGAGAGACGTCACGGGGTTAGACAACCCCATAACGCCACCATAAGTTATGTAAAGTAGCCCACTAACAGAGAGGACTAGGGTACGCGGCGGAGCGATGGCCGGTAAACGCACCATCTGCCCACAGCTTTTCAAACTACAACGCCCGAACTAGTGAGTAATATTTTTCCGTGAGGTCACGAAAGGACGAGAATATGCACCCCTCCAACATTTCCCCAGGCGCGAGTAACATAAGTATCGCGGCGCGTCTCGGAGGAACTCTCTTTTACGACAACGGTGACGGCGACCAGAAGAAACTCTCTTGTACAGTAACAGCGACGGCGACCAGAAGAAACAGATAGTATAGAAGTTTATTTTAACTAGATAGTTAAAAGCTAGCTCGGAAAGCGTATCTTAGAAAAGTGAAGTAATTAGGGAATAGAGTGCAAAATCATTCGTTGCAGTCAAATTAATTTGGAGAGCAAGCAAAATAATTGTTTGACGTCGAAATAACTTCAAAAAATGTAAAATTCGCGCAGAAGGACATTAATTAAATCCAGCATCTCACATTGCACGCTGAGACCACACATGCCTAAAGTGTGGTAGGTCGGCCGAGCATATGAGCATAACTCTTGCAACATTAATCATTTCGAGGCTGGAAGCGCGAACGAACGTGTACGAGGCGGTGGAAGACGGACGACCCCAGGAAGAAAGAAGCGTAGGCGAGATGGACTTGGTCTACAGCGAGGATAGTACGGGATCGGAACGAGAAAGGTGTGGAAATTGGAGGCTTGGCGGCGTTCGAGCGGAAGGAACTGCTTTCGTCGCAGCACAGCACGCGAAGACGTGGCGGCAGACGGCGGGACGGGCGGCAGAAAATCCCCAAGGTTACCTACAGGCGAGCGACGCGGAGTTGAGGTAAAGGAACTGGCAACGTTTATGCAGCGTTCAGCTGGGAAAGAGGATACTGGTAAATACACGACAATCAGTGTTAAAAGTGGGTGAAACGTCTAAAATAGGAGGGAGAAGTATTTCGAACTGTGTGAGTGGCAGTTTCCAGGCCATTTACTGCACGTGTCAGTAGATTCATTTAAAGAGGCTTACCTTGTACAATTTTACATAAATGATTCAGAATTTTTATATGTTGTACAGTTAATATTATCCAGAAAGATCAATTTGTTGTATTATGTTTTCAAGTAATTGCTTTTGTGACATGTAAAGGGGTATGAATTAAGTAACGTGAATGCCACGTATATTTTTTTGTGTTCAATATCATAGTGAGTGCGAAGCCCAAGGCTAGCACCTGTGAAAGGGTTTCTTTGAAACAAGTATCAAATTCATTTGAAACAAAAAAGCCGTGCACGGAAAACTAGAGGCCAAAAGAGTAAATAATTTAGTAGTGGAAAACTTAGAAAGGAGTGATCTAATCGTAAATTGTAGTTGATGAAAGTGTGTTCAGGCAGTCGAGGTGACGCCTATATGTTTTTGGTTTTTTTGTCTTGTTTCATTTTTCAGTGACCAGCTACTTAAAGTGCAATAACCTGTTGTGAAATTGCGTCACTGTAAATTTTCTCATTGAATATATGTTCATATTATTCATATTTTATTTGATTCATTGTGTTAAGGGTTCAGACCTTTCTCATACCCGAAAGATCCTGCTTCCTGAGAATTGTAAGCTCGCTTCACGAGCATTCATGCTATTTGGACCCACCTCGTGTGGTAGAGTAGGTAAAGTAGGTAGGTGGGTGTGTTACAATATATATATATATATATATATATATATATATATATATATATATATATATATATATATATATATATAATCTGCAATTTATACTCAAACTCGGTCGAGGAATCTGAAAAGCAAATATCTATCTATCTTGCTACTTTATTGCTAGAATTGGCTCAATGAAAAATCATATATTCATTTCACGAAAACATGGAAATTTATTTAATAATTTAAAACAATTTTTGGTATTGTTTAACTTTACCAAATATAAAATTAAATGTTTGTCATGACCGTTCCAACCTTATGTCTTCGCGCGCTTTTTCGGCCATCTTTATCCATCTCCGACGCCGCAGTCCTCAGGTCCAGACACCATCTTCTCTCTTCTTTTCTCGGAAGCTCACTTCAATTACCGTTCATCAGATCAACAAACTATTTGCTGCTAACATTCCAGTCCAATCACTGACAACTTCGCCCAAGCCCTCAATGTCCCTCTAACTCGTTCACATGAAATATTTTAAGTTCCACTGTCACACTTGGAGTTCCAATTTTGATGTTCTCTCAATATCCATCCCCTAGTAGATGCTTACAAGTCCCCAAAGAAAAAAAACTCCTAACATTAATTGGAGCACGATCCGTTCATGAGCACGGCATCAGTCAGAATGAATGTCTCTCGTATTCTTTCAGCCCTGCAAAGCTCGGTTCTTAATCTCGATTGTTTATTTGCAGATAACATTTGATGTACTTTCGTACCTAGCCAATCTCTAAATTTCTTGCAAAACGAACTAGCCGTCTTCACGGCTGTCACTGCTTTTTCGGCCAATCCCAGAATTCTATATAGAATTAACTAGCCGTCTCCGCGATTGTCACTGCATGAATATGTTGACCTTGACGACGGCTCGCTTACCGTTGCTATGCTAGCATATTCACATAATTTATCCCCTTTAATTGACGCCATTTAAAATAAATATTGTACAATATTCAGTGACATATTGGTATGTCACTATATATATATATATATATATATATATATATATATATATATATATATATATATATATATATATACTAACACACCCACCTACTACCTTCCACACGTGGTGTGAGGGCGTGATAGAATGAATGCTCATGAAGCGAGCTTAAAAATTCTCAGGAAGTAGGATCTTTTGGGTATGAGAAAGGTCTGAATCCTTGACACAATGAATCGGATAAAATACGAATAAAATGAGCATATATTCAATGCAAAAATGACAGTAACACAATTATATAACAGAATAATGCACTTTAAGTAGTTGGTCACTGAAAAAAAAACAAAGCAAAACAAAAAAATTGGCGTCACCTCGACTGCCTGAACACACTTTCACCAATTACAATTTACAATTTGCTCATTCCTCTTTCTGAATTTTCATCAACCAAATTATTTTACTCTTTTAAACTCTAGTTTTTCCGTGCACGGCTTTTAAAATGAATTTTACACTTGTTTCAAGGAATCCCGTTCACAGGTGCTAGCCTTGGGCTTCGCACTCACTATAACACTGAACTTTAAAGAGAAAAAAGAAACAATAAAACGTAACATACACGTTACTTAAATCTGGCCCCTATACATATCACAGCGTCATGATCCAAAAGCTGTGGGCAGATAGCGTTTACCAGCCATCGCTCCACCGCGTACCCTACTCTTCTCTATTCGTGGGCTTCTTTTCGTAGCTGATGGTAGCGTTATGGGGTTGTCTAATCCCATGACGTCACACTGCCCCCTCCTCCTCTTCTTAAGATTTTCTTCGCCCTCGAATAAAATCTTATGTGGTCTTGGTTGGTGGTAGTTGTCGATGACTTCTTTACTTTTCATCTCTTCATCGTCACTTCCTTCGTTCACCGCTTTCGTTCCTACCTGATTTCTAGCTTCTATCTTCTCGTCTTGAATTTCTTCTCCCGGTTCCTTCATTTCTTCACTAATCTCAATTTTCTGCTTAACCTTCTTTCCCTCCTGTAACTTTATTTTCTGGTCGCCTTCTTTCTCCTTATTCTCATTTTTTCCGTCTTCCGTCACGTTACGCATAACTAAGACGTGGAATGGTATGCACTGTCGTAGTCTTTCATATGACACCCTCTCGGATCATTTCGTTTATCAACTTTCTTACTTCATCACGGTAGGCTACAGGGATCGGATAAATTTTCGCTTTAAATGGACGTGAATCTGTTAGTTCAATGCGAAATTCATACCCCTTTACCGGTTCGCTACGACTTCTAAATACATCTTTGACGCGTATCAAAGCTTGGAACAACGCATTCTTCTGATCAACATTCAGTTTATTTGTCTGTCTCAGTCTACTCGCCGTCGTTGTTGCAGTCATAGAGAGCTCCTCCGAGGCGCGCTGCGATACTTACGGTACTCGCGCCTGGGGAAATGTTGGAGGGGTGAATATTCTCCTCTTTTCGTGGCCTCCCGGAAAAATATTATTCGCTAGTTCGGGCGTCAGAATTCGGAAAGCTGTGGGTAGATGACATGTTTATAAGCCATCGCTCCACCGCGTACCCTACTCCTCTCTTTTCGTGGACTTCTTTTCGTAGCTGATGTGGCGTTATGGGGTTGTCTAATTCCATGACGTCACAATATATATATATATATAGTATATATATATATATATATATATATATATATATATATATATATATATATATATATATATATATATATATGAGAGTCTACGGACCAACAAAATACAGAATGGCACAGACTTTCTCGAAGTAAAGTTTTCTTATTTCTTTGGTGTGGACTGGTACTGTACAGTCTTGCCCCTCCTTCTTGCCTGCTGCCATCTATCGCCGTCCAAAGTACCTTTTTTTTCATTTCTCAAATTTCCGGTTTTCAAATAGTAGAACCGAACTATTATTTTACGAGTATTAAAGCAGGTTAAAACCTCTTCCTAAATAGCAATTTTCATTGAAAGATTTCAAGCTGTTTATAAGAAAATGGCATTAAGCGTTACTATAAATGCGAAATTTGAAGCTCTTTTTCACAGGAATCTGTTGAGTTCTCGAAAAACATCCAGAAATTTGAATAAATTTCACTCAAAAATTTAATGATATATACCAAATGGTGAAAATGGGCATATTAACGGAGCGAGAGATATTTAAAAGAAATACATTTGTGTAATTTTTGAAAAAACTAAAGAATACACGAAAATAACGGCATATTAAACAGTGCAATTAGCACTGTCAATTGGAAAAAAATTGAAGAACAAAGTTGGAGCCATTTATGAGAAAACGTCGTTTGAGCGTTTCGGAAAATGTGGAATTTTCAGCTCATTTTAACAAAAAACTATTGAGTTTTCGTGAAACTTTATTTGACATTATTTAAAGTACATGTGTGGACACAAGTGGAAGGGAGAGACAAGTAAAAAAAAAATTACAGTTTTGTAGTTTTTGAAAAAAACAAAAGAACTGAGCAATATGGCTTTTATGTTATCGTGTAGAGTTCGTTTGATACTAACCGTAATACAAATTTAAAGAAAAAAATTGGAGCCGTTTTTCAGAGCATCTTGTTTTTGTTATTTTTTAAATTTCAAATATTGCACGCACTGTTGCACGAAAACTGCTAAAATATTTAAAAAATGTACATAACCTTAATGAAAGAACAAATTTGTACAACAAATTTTATTTGAAGGACAAATCTCTGTCTTATTGTATCTCAATATTGAAGTTGTAGGAAGACGCCGAAAGAAATTAAAAGTTTCGCAATTAAAAAAAAAATCAGAGTTAACACTAAAAAACGGACCTATGCCATCTTTATAAGTGTTTTTTACTCTATTCGTGCAAGAAATTTAATGAATAAATTTGGACCGTTTTTCATTAAATTTTGAAAATGTCCCTAGGGCTTCATATAAAGTCCCGGCCCCCAAAATTAATGAATGTTTTTCAAAATCGCAGAGCTTTGAGTCACACAAAAACAATAAGAGTTTCTTCAATTCGGAAACAATTTTACGTGTGGTTTTGGCGCTAGGTTTGTTCACATACACCAGACGGACTGACGGGACGGACAGACGGACGGATGTTTTGACGTCAATTGAATTTTCGGTATCAAGGACCCACAAAACAGGTATTTAGGCTACACCACGTTTTAGAGGATTTTTTTCTTAATTTAGAATTTTAATTTATTCACTTTTTCGTTATCAGGGCCCGGCAATGAATTTTTTTCTGCCGAAAATCCGCCTTTTTTCGCGCAGTTTTTCATTATTCACTTTGCTGTATTCGAGGACGTATACGAGAAAGTAAAAAGCTTTTAAAATATTTTTGTGACTGTCAAGGAAAGTGAAAGTGAAAGTCAAGCAAGTTTGTCTAAATACATCAAAAAATTTAGAGGAATTACTGTGAATTGTTCAAAGAAAATCTGTCAATAACTGAATAATTCTTTATTCAAAATTTGTTTCAAACATCTATTTTATTGTTTGCTATTTTTATTTGATTTTCTATAAGTATATTGGACGTTACCTTTATACATTTTTCAAACAAATAAATATATTTCGTTTAGAACTTTCCCACTATTTTCTTTTTTTTTAATTTCCGAAGACCATCATAACTCCTTTACAGGGATTGTTTACATATAAATAACAAATCAAAACCCAAACATACAAAAATAAATAACTAACAGCGAAATTAATTGCACTCAACACTGGAACAAAAGGTAGCATACATAAAATACATTCATTCTTTAGGTAACTAGAAAAAAGGGAAGCCCAACAGGTTCCTCATTATTGTATGTTGTTTTCTAAGTAAGGCTGAAGTTTATCCTTGCATTGTTTATTCTAATTTTGAAGGATTTACGGGGGGTCAGCAAATTGGATTAAATATTTGTCATATGGAAATTTGTTTTTGCTTAGGGATATTGTTGCTGATGAGCGAAGGTTGTAATGGTCACTTGCTGATATATTATGTGAATTAGTGAAGAAGGAATGTGAACATTTGAGCATGGGTAGTTTCTATTCTTAATTCTGAGTGTAGTTGAGTGTTTCTAATAAACCAGGGGGCATCTACAGCAATACGTAGAATTTTATTTTGGAAGATTTGTATTTTCTTTATATTAGCAGCTGAGGTGTTGTGCCATATTGGGCATGCATACATTATAATGGGAAGAACTATTGCTTTGTAAAGGACAAGTGTACGTTCTGTTTTGAGGGCGGTTTTTCTGTTAATTAACGGGTACAGTTTACGGAGTCTTCTGTTAGCTTGTATAATTTTGTCGTTTATATGATTAGTCCATGTTAGTCTTGTATCTATTAATAATACACCACAAAATTTAATCAGTTTGCTTTTGGTAACCAGTCAAGTGTTTTATTAACTAGTTTTAAAGGTTTGGGAATAGTGGTTATTGGGCATAGGGGCATAGTGTGAATATTTTTGCTATACATTTGTTTGTGTTTAATTTTATCTTCCATTTGTCTGCCCATAGTGATACTTTGTTTAGTTCTTCGTGTAGATTAAACATTTGTTAGAAGTTAGAATTGCACTATCATCAGCAAATAACGCTATTGTAGTGTTTTGGGTTGTTGGGAAATCTGCTGTGAAAAGTTGGTGATAACGGGCTGCGTTGTGTTACGCCTGCTGCGATTTCTTTTTGTGTGGGGTAGGTTGAGTTTATTTTTACTGAAAAAACTCTTTTTTTTAGGAAGCTTTGTATTATTTTCACTAGGTAAAGGGGTAGGCCTAATTCTTGTAATTTAAATATCAATCCCTCGTCAAATGCTTGGCTTATGACCAAGAATCCTACTAAAGAGTGCTTTTTTTGTTCGAAATTTTTATATATCAGTTCTGTTATTCTTAAATGTTTGTGTGTTGTGGAGTGTTTTTCTTTGTATCCAAATTGGAAAAGTGGTATGTATGATATTTCATTTATGTATTTTAAAAGTCGTTTGAGTATTAGTTTCTCCATTACTTTGACTGTGATAGGAATCAGACTTTAGAAACAGTCTATAGTTTTCTGTGAATACTCGGTTTTTACCTGGTTTTGATATTAGGATTACCAACGAGTTTTTCCATTTTGTGGGGTAGTTCCCTATTCTTAACATTGAGTTGAATATTGCAGTTAAGTAGCTAATTGCTTTCTTATTTAGTTTTTGTAACATTATGATTGGTATTTGGTATATTCCAGCTGTTTTTTCCTATGTAGGCTTTTAATTATTTGCAATGTTTCATTTGTTGATATATATTTTACTGGATGTAGAACTCTTGTTAGTTCAGTTATTGATTTGATTTCTAGTGATATTATTTGACTTTGTATTTAGAGCAAAAGTTTCTTGAAAATGTTCAGCCTATATTTCATATTTTTCTTTCGTTGTTGCAGCTGTTTTATCTCATTTCTTTAATTTTGGTATGATTGTTGGTTCTTTCAATAATTGTTTTGCTGCCATAAGTTGCTGTCTTTAGGATTTATCTTTTTAATGTAATTTTTATATTGTTGGATTCTGTGTTCGTCTAATGCTATTTTTATTTGGTGTGTTAGTTTATTTCGGATTTTCTTTAAGTCTGGGCTTCTCGATTGTTGCAATTGTCGTCGTATTTTGTGTTTCTTTTGAATTAATTTTTCAATGCCAATAGGTATGGTTTGCTGTGTTAATTTTGGTTTATGATTAAGATTAGTATTTGCTTCTTTTGTTGCTTTTTGTATAATTTTAGTGATAGAGTCTACGGCAAAATCAATTTCTTCTTTATTTTTCATGAACCGGTCTGTAGGAAGAGTATTATCTATATTTGTTTGGAATTTTATCCAGTCTATGTTTTTTGTGTCTATACCACAAGGCAATTCTGTTTTAATATAGTTCATATCTGAAGTGAGTATTACGGGACAGTGGTCAGAGTCTAATTCAGGTAAGGAGTGAGCATAGAGGGTATGTGTTAAATTTTTAATGATGGCTATGTCAAGGATATTTAGTTGAGCATTACAGTTTTTGGGGTAGTGAGTAGGATTTGTTAGTGCCAAGATTTGAATTGTTCATATTGTAGTTTTGCCGCATTGCGGCAAAACGGTCATAAGCTACGTCTATGCAAAAGAAAATATTGATTGCACCGGCACTGACAAAATTCTGACTCAGGCACTGATAACGGCGCAAGCGACACGGAGCCAAGGTACGTGCGTCCCGCTCGGCGGTTGAGAGCAAGCTTATCTTTCCCATTTAATACGGAAATGGAAAGCTAGAGAAGAGGGCGGAGTTTAGAATTAAGAATAGATTTCCTTCCGAAGCGTTCTTGAACATTTTCTCTACTAATTGTTCATAGTAGGGGCTCTTGTAGTTTCCTACACCTCTAGTAAGGTAGTTTAGTTTTAAGTCTTTAGTGTTAAGTTTAGTATAAGTTACAGTGTAAGCCAGCAAATGCACATGAGATTATTAATAACGGTCGTGATTTCTACAATGGGCACTTGAGATAGTAATAAATTGATCTGTGTAATTTTCTAATACCAATAAATATTTTTTTTTTTAAAAAAGGGCGGAGTTTAACATGCGAGAGTTCTCGCACAGGTACGCTAGTGCAATATAATAAAAAATATGTGTATTATTTAATAAAAATCTATGAACTCCACCCCAAAACGATCGGATGGATCCACCTGCGATTGACGATGACATAGGAAATATCCATACAGCACAATATTTAGAGGATTTGAGGAATTTACGAGATGCGTCACAACCGCCACAGTCTTTTACTCATCTCATTCTCCAAACACGAGAGTTGTTATTCAAACGTTCCCGACTCTTCACAAAGAAACTTGAATATTTACAATTTTCATTTAGAGGCTTTCAGTAAAAATCTAATTTTGAATAACGAATTTCAATAAAATATCTATAATTTACCTTCAATTCTGCAGTAGTTATTGAAAGGTGCCACAAAAGGTCAACTTTTGCAATTTTCGAATATACAGATAACTCAGTAAAATTCAGAACCTGTGCCATTTTTATGTGTAATTTACTCTATTAGAGAAACATATTTAAAGCAAACGTTTGGAGATAGTTTTGAATCTAGATCTGGAAAAAAATCTTCGTATAAGTCAGAGAGCCGCGACTTCAGCCAAATTGACGAATATCATATTTGGTGAAAATCCTGTGAACGGTTTTAGGCGCTAGCATTGTTCAATGTCAGTCAGGCAGACATTTTTCCGTTCTGTTATCTATAACCCCCAAAGCGTTTATTCTGATTACAAAATATAATAGCTGAAGTAATTAACCGTATTTAGGAGTAAATTTGCATTTTTGTATCATATACTCACAATCAGTGGGGAATTCTTCGATACACCGCGTATATCAGCAGTATAGTATCTAATTCGAAGGATATAAGAAATGTCTTCATCCCCTAATAAGATATTGATATTTTTAACGTATTTCAAGCACATGCAAAAACATAACGCTGTTTCGCTGCCAGGAGTCAGATCCGCAAGTTTCTGCACTACGCAAGAGGATCAACCTTCAAAAACTGGAAGTACTGCAAAATAAATTTTTAAGAAATGTTTTAAAAGCTCCATGGTATATCAGAAATGATCAAATTCTAAAAGAACTATCTATAGAACCTCTGAAAACTTGGATTCTAAAACTTTCTTCTAATTTCTACTCTTCTCTTTCATCTTGCCCAGCCACTCCTTTGTACACCCTAGGTAAATCAGCCAATCTTTTTCCACGAATAAAATCAAGATATTCTAAAGATCTACTACATCCTCCTTAATTAGCTGTAAAGCAGGTTCCAACATTTCTAAATTAAATATTTATGTTTCTAATTCAAATATTGTATGTATTTTTCTGAAGGACCCTTCCTGGGTATCCTTAGTTGTTATTGTTTATATTGTAAATATTAGTCTTCTACCATTGTTCATGCATGATGAAATGTAATTACACAAAATTGTATACTATGTATCATAAAAACCCTTGAAAGGCATAATAATGTCGAACAAGGAAATAAAAACTATTAAAAAAACGCAAGAGGAAGGAGTTTCGCTGAGTTCTCAATCTGCTCAGCGAATTCGTGGCGCAGGGGAGGCAGCGCACGCCACACGCGGTGACCTTGGGCTCCTCATGTTTCAAGGGCAAGGGGAGGGCTGGATGGTCGGGACGCCCGCTAAAATATTGTAGTGTAGTCATTCGCGGGGTCCCTCGGAAATTTCGCTTCTCTCGTGCTTTTTGTGAAAACGGCGTGTGTAAATTATCCAAAGGCTAGTGGTTCATGGGATTGTGTCACAAAACAATTATTGAGGATTGAATTTCGTAGTGTTTTAGGACAGCTCAAAATGAGACTACGGTAGGATTTCAACATAATTTTCAGGTTTGGTGTATACTTTGGTTTTTTCAAAAATTACACAAATGTAATTTTTTAAAATATCTCTCACGCCGCTCGTATGCACATTTTCATCGATTTGAATATATTATTGCATTTGTGAGAGATATTGATTCAAATGACTTTAAATGAAGTTTTTCGAAAACAAAAAAATGCTCTGAAAAAGAGCTTCAAATTTCCCATTCACAGTAACGCTTAATAACCATTTTCTTAAAAATGGCTTCAAATTTTTCAATGAAAATTTTTATTTAAGACGAGTATTTTCTTCTTCTTTAATATTATTCAAGTAATATTTCTGTTGTACACTTAGGAAGGCAAAAAGTTGTAAAAATGTCAAAAAATGTACTTTGGGCGACGATAGATGGTAGCTGTCCAGAGAATGGAGCAAGACCTCAACGCCAGTCCACATTGAAGGACTTAAGAAAAATTTGCTATGAAAAAGTCTGGGCTATTCTATAGCACCTCTAGTTTACATTTAAATTGTGTAATTTCGATAATATACGAGTTGACTTGCGAGTAGATGCTCAGAAAACTTGCCAAATTTCGAAATACAACGAAATTGTAAAGAACAGACTGATACACAGACTTATAGGTGCTGTCTGCCATTTAGGGAAGCAAGAACATGTTTTCAGGGGGCGCGATGAATCATACGAAGCTGTAAGTGGTGTTAAAATTAAATTACAAAGGAACTTGCCTCTGTCAATTTTATGGCTATCCTCTAAAGAAGTGTTCAGACATAATTAATAAATCGGCTCTCTACCATTTTACTTTATGTGGACATATTTGATGAAATTCAAGAAAGGAACAAGGCGTTGGCAGACGTCAGCGTTGATAGATCTACCGATGCGCTGTATAAACATGTTGACACAACAGTGAATACTTTTAACATAGGAGAGGCAGTATTTGTGCATTTTACTGGCACATTCTGAATATTGTTTTGCAGCTGGCAGCAATGTGCACTGATAAATATACAGTGCCTGACTTCGACTTACGTGCGCCTCAGGCTGTCAAATGTTTTAGCGCCCTTTTTTGATTTCATTTTATCATTAAAGTATTTATATTTTGTATAAAATAATTTTGTACGATATTTTAACCGATGCAAATATTGAATATGTATAAATAATTGATTATATTTGCATATTTTTATAACATCAGACATTTTTACGTCAATAAATTAAAAATATAAGGTTAATATAACTGAATGTCTATATTTGAGTATTATTTACATTTTGTTACAAAACAATTGATATTAAAGTCAAAATAACATTTAGATGTGCGTATAAAAAAAGCATTATCATTCGGAATCTCGTTTTATCGCATTAGCCTCAGCAAATTTCTTCAAACGCTACGCGCCCCAAAATGTCATTTTCTACGTATAACGGAGATAATGCATTCAATGTATCTTGTTTAAGAGTCAATCTTAGATGTTTTTTACGCACTTCAATGCAGAGAGAAATCGTTCGCCACTTGGATTAATCACAGACATCGTACAATATATTCTTAAAATAACTTCGACATCTGGAAATATATTTTGTATCGACATTTTCTTTAATAATTGAAGTTTCCTGGCATCCTCTGAATTACCATTTCCTCTGAATTACCTAAACCCTTCTTCCACAAATGTGGCGGTTGGCTCCTAAAAAGATAGATAACGCAACGTATTCTTGGGAAACAGAAACATGTAATTCTAATGAATAGGCTATTCTGTGAGAAAGTTTTGCGCCTTTTGAAGAATTGGGTCACTGGAGGTTTCAGTTAAGGCCCACAAAACTGAAACTATATTCAATGTATTGTTATACATTTCTTTTCTTTTTTCAGTTCCAAAATCAATGTCGAGAGTTGCGTAGGGTTTGTTGATCACAAAATCTTTTTTCCCTTCAAACTCCGAGTGACCTTCAGCACTTTCTTCAAATGGCAGCTTAGTTTTCTCAGACTGAAGACCTCTTCATGTCTTTTGCGTAAGCGTTGCAGGCAGACAAAGTGATCCCTTCATCCCAAAGTTATGGAACTTTTCTTCACTGCGCAAGTTAGAAATTAATGAGTGCAGTAAATCATACAGCACTGTTTCTGTTTCTACTGTAATCACCGTTAACTGAGAATCCGAGAATCTCAAAGCGAAGAATTTGTGAAGCTGTTGTAGGAGTTCAAAATAGGCGGACGACTCACTACTTCCAGCGGCTGCTGAACACATAAGCTGAAAATAATGAACTGAACACGGCACGAAAATGGCTAGAGTATTCAGATTTAGAATTCGTGCTTGTAGACCTATGCCAATTATATTCGCCGCATTGTCGTAGCTTTTTCCTCTACATTCCAGTAAATAAAGACTTAATGTGTGTAATAAGTCAAAAATAGCTTCTTCCATTTGAACTGCTTTATGCCCAACACTAGAGACAAACGCAATGAATCGCTCTACTGGATCCCTGGTTTCCAAAACGAATCGAATTACAAATGTTTGTTGGTCCAGGTGAGTAATGTTCGGGGTGGAATCCACCACTATTAAAACGTATTCGACTCTTTTCAATTCTTATATTATTTCTTAATTTACTTGTTCAGACATCAAAGCAATAAATTCGCTAGCTATTGTCCAAGATAACTAGGTCGTTGAACCTGACCCTTTATATCCATTCTGGACGAGATGGACAACCATAATCGGATCAAATTTGAATATGAACTTAATGCAGCCTAAGAAATTTGTATTTTGTAAATTACCAATAATCTCGTTATTACCGAAAAAAGACAATTCTCTTGATGCTAAAAGTTCACTCTTTCTACAATTCTTCTGAGGACATTTCTCCAATATTCCACTTCATTTTTGTGCTCTTTCATAGGTTCTGAGTCCACTCTTTCTCAAACTGTACATGCACGTACAAATTTCCTTAAGCTATCTTCATGATCGGAACTTGTCATTTTGAGAAGTGTTGTTGCTATTTTTCCAGTCGTTAAATCATGTTGTAGTGAAAAAAGTCGATCCACCATATAACTTGCAAAGAGCACAAAAGACATGTCTTGTAGACGGCGAAAATACTAACCATGACCTTTTAACAACTTCACAATTTGCTCCCCACCGCTTTTTTTGTTTAGAAATATGATTTTGATAAATATGGACTTTGATCTGCGTACTGGCTTTTAGAGATAGAAAAATCGATGTCATAATTCGGCTGAAATACATCTTTAGCCACTAGTTTTCTAAACCCACCGTCAACGTTCCACTGTTCAGGCTCGTTTCGAGATTGTAATATGTTAATGTTATAATCGCAGTGGTTGACGCTAATTCCATGTTTGCAAGTATTATCTGACAGTTCCACTGTTAGCAAGTTGGAAGAATGGTCCACCACAGATTCTGCATCAACGGAAGATTTCTGAGTGAGTGCATCGACAATTTGATTAATTAAAACTTTCTTTTGTTAGAAATGTGAAAATAAATATTAAAAAACATTAAAAAGTTCGCCTTATGAAATTTTGCATCCGCTGAAAATCGTCCGCCAAAAATTGCACGCCCCAGGCTGCAGCCTACTCAGCCTGTTCGGAAATCTGATCCTGCAAATGTAGACTTTTCTTTCAAACTGACCAGTTTCTTTTCCCGTTCAACGAAGAGGACCGAAACTTTAGGCTATTTCATGAAGAGAAAGCTACCCAAACCGGCAGTAACACGTTGGAACTTCACCTCCAAGACTCATGAACACTGTACAAGTGCTATGAACTAAGGAATGTTCACAGAAACTCAGAAGGTAATTTCAAAGCATTTAGAAAAAATATTTCATCAAAGGTGATAAATGAAAATGCAAAAAAGAAAAAGAGGACTAGTGAACCAAATAAAGTCGCGTTGAGAAAAAAATTTAATGAGAGTTTGAACAATGTACTCTATTAGATAAACAATTCATTTTTCGATTTTGGAAATTCAGTTTCATTGCCCTTCTCGATTACTCAAAATGTATGGACTACAAAGCATCTTTCCCCAATCATCTAATTTCAAAGCTTTTGAAATCCTAGGGATCGAACTTTGATTCAATACGCCTGAAAAATGAATTGAGTTTTGTGTACTTGTCTTAAGATCAGATTTTCAAGGAAAATCTGTCTGATTGTATAACTCATGAACGAGAGAGACTTGACGTGGGCCATGCCGGAAGTATGTAAATTAGCATATCCAGTTTTAACTTTATCATCAAACACATCAAACAACTTCAGTTGAACGGTAATTTTCCACCTTGAATAAAGTGAAATCTCACTACAGATCAAATAAGTCTCAACAAAGACTTTATCTTCGCTGTCAATGATGTCGATAGAAAAGCTGTTTATAAACTTCGTAAAAATGTTCATGTAGATATTACACAGGCTGATTTTGGAGCTATTTTTGAAGAAATCTCGACTAATAGAGCAGACATTCCAGTAAACTCAGTAAGTACAATTAATTCTCCAGAATTCAAGTGTCATGTGTACGTTTCACTTCTAAGGAAAACTATGAGAGAAGTAGCTTTCGTAAGGTGCGCTATACTTAAAATAATGTTCAGGATTCGCCTCTGCACACAACTTAAGACTTTCTGTCGAAGAATCGCGGGTTTTTGGAATACCTTTACAATTATTTCTTCATAGTACATAAGTAATATGCGAGAAAGTACAATAAACTAGAAAATACTTTTTAATTCTAGAAATGTCATCACAATGAAAAGACCATCTAAAATAAATAAGATGATTGATTACATCATTAAATTAAAAAGACGAAGCATGACCAAATTGTTAATGTTAATATCTCGTAAACAGTAGCGAATAGTAATTTGTCATTCCTTTGATTGTAAATTAGATTCGCTTAAAATATTCACCAATCAAAAGAAAAATGTTCCTTGGCATTTGAGTAAGGAACGAAACAATGATAAGATTGTCTAATTGGTCTCGCCACTCGCATGAACTCATGAAGTGCTGTTTAGAAACCGATTTATCTTTTTTTCTGGCCATGAAATGCCCAAGACTGCGGTTCCTTATTACTTGCTATTGAACACGAGAGTTTGATAAACCACACTTGAGTATTATATTTGAAAATAATGTTCAAAGGAATGACTTCATAATAGTATATCCAGTTTCTTAAGAGAACATCTTTCGCTTGTGCAGTGATGTATGAATATATTGCATAAAATGTCAGAAACATAAAAAATATTTCCATATTTAAATCAGCTGACCGAACTGCCCATTTTGTGTTCTCGATGGTAACAATTCAGTCTCAGAAAACACGTTTTATTGCCATCACCAGTCATTAGCAGAGAGGATAATGAGAAAAATAAATTAAGAAAACTGTACTTGAAAAGTAATAATGTGTACCTAAACATGTAAATACATGTGGATCTAAATGTTCAAAATCTGGAATAAAATGGTATCTGATAACATGCACACAAAATAAAAATGTCAGATCCAAAGACTTGACACATGTTTCTCTATGTATTTATGTCTGTGCGCTAAATCGGAATCTGAAGCCATAATTTCATCAACACCGTCCAGTTCTTTTTAAATCGCGAAAATCGCCCGTGAAATTGTATTTTTTGTTTTTTGTTTTCGGGGGTTGTTGTCGGATCCAAAGGCTTGACTCATGTTTCTCTATGTATATCGACGCGCTGAATCCGAATGTGAAGCCAGAATTTCGAAATCACTTTACAGAATTTTTCAATCGCGAAAACCACAGTTGTAAATTGTAAAAATTACGGTGTTTTTCTCGATAAAAAACAACTGGAAGCAGGTGGCTCAATGCTATCTTCGGATTCGGATTCAGTGCGTGGAGAGACATGGAAAAACATGTGCCAAGTTTTTGGGTCTGACATTTTTGTTATTTTGTGTCAGTGTAATTGATTAAAAAGATTAAAAAGTAAAAAGAATCATTAATCAAATGTTTACATTAATAGAACAAAGAACTTAGTTTTAATATTAGCTGTTGAACAACATTTAAGCATATGCTACCATAAAAAACATACGTATATATGCTGAAAGTAAGTTCGTATTTTTTTTAGGTAATTAGCTATTTTCACAGCAGAAAGTTACAAGTCTCTGTTTTAAAAGTGAAAATGCCATTTTTTTATTAATTCACAATTTACATGCTTCCTTTTGATCAAGGATTTCGGAGTTTAAGCAACACGCGCATGCGAAGAGCGACTTATGCCACGGTGTTTCGCTTAATATAGGGTCATTCATAAGCAGGAAGCATGTAAAACGGGTCTTAATACTAACTAGTATTGGTCAAAATACCATTCATAATCTGAAGTAATGGAGGTCGCCTTGAACATTTCTTCATGTAAAATTTAACTAGTAATGGAACAGAATGACACAAACTTTCTCGTACAATTAAGTTTTCTAATTTCTTTGGTCTGGTCTAACCTTACGGTCTTGCTCCATCCTCTTGCAAGCTGCCATCTATCGTCACCCAAAATACATTTTTAAAAGTTTTTCCAATTTTTCGGTTTCCTGATAGTAGATTCCAAATATTACTTTTAGAATATTAAAGATGAGTAAAACATCGTCCTCTATGGAATTTTTTGTTAAAAATCTAATACAGTTTTTAAGAAAAAATAATTTAAACTCTAGTCTAAATGTGAACATAGGAGCTCTTTTTCGCAGGAATCATTGGAGTTTTAAAAAAAAACTTCATTTGACACCCTTTGATGCACATCTACTCACAAAAGAAATAATTGATACAAATTGCTGGAAATGTGTAAATTAATGGCCCTTTTACATTTGCGTATTTAAAAATAAAAAAATACAAACTAATAGACCAAAATGAGAGTTTTATGTCACCTTAACTAATGAAATTAGCACTATCCGTACGAAAAGTTTGGAGAGAAAATATAGAACCATTTTTGAAAAATGACGCTTGAGCGTTTGCGAAAATGCATATTTTGAGTTCGAATTCACAGAAAAATTTTCGAGAAATTTTATATAACAATATTTAAAGCACATGTACTCTTAAACGCATTAATGATAACTAATCGCCAATAGTGTAAAATATTACAGATGTGAAAGACTACTCGAAAAGTATATTTTTGTAATTTTTGAAGAAACAAAAGAACAGAGCATTGTGGCGTTAGTCATCGAATAGAGTACAATTAACATTATCCTCCCAAAAGTTTAAAGAAAACACATATAGCAATAGCCTAAAGATTAAAAAGAACACCTGGAGCCATTTTCAAGAAATTCTAGTCTGTCCGTCTGTCTGTCTCTCCGTCCGTCCGTCCGTCTCTCTGATTGTTCGTCCGTCAGTGAACACTAATAGCGCCTACACCATCCGTACAATCTCTTTCAAATTGAATTCCTAATCGATCTGGCTCTTTTTAAAGCTCTAAAAGTTTCTCAAAAGCGGCTCCAAATTTTTCTTTAAATTCCTTGTAAGAAAAGAACAAAATACACTTATAAAGGTGACATAGGTCCGATTTTGCGGATAACTATGAATTTTCGAAAATTGCGAAAGTTTGAATTTTTTCGGTGTCCTCCTACAACTACAAAATTAAAGATACAGATTTTTGCTTCAAATGAAATTTCTTGCTCATAATAAGTTCTTTTAATAAAGTCATGTAGATTTGTTTGAAAATTTTAGTAGTTTTCGCGCAATATGGCGTGAAATATTTGGAATTTTAAAAAATAATCAAAACAAGGTTTTCTAAAAAACTGCTCCACGTTTTTTCTTTACATTTTTGGTATGGATAGTGCTAAATGCACTGTATAAGAAGACATGAATTCCATACTGCTCTACTATTTTGTTTTTTCAAAAATTACGAAAATTAATTTTTTTGCTTCTCTCACGTCGTTAATAATAAAGTATCATAAGTAAGTATAATAAAGTATTAATAATAAAGTCTCGTATTAACGGTGTCGACTCCTTTTAAAATTATTGCACATATAATTTTGAAAAATAAATACAGAATACACAGAAATTAACTTCACGTCATATTAAAAAGTGTAATTCGTTCTATCCATTGGAGAAGATTTTGAAAAAGTCATATTATTTGGAGTCATTTTGAAAAAATGGCGTTTGAGCGTTTTGAAAATGTGGAAATTTGAATCATTTTAACAGAAAACTGTTGAGTTTTGGCAATTTTATATGACATATTTCAAGCACATACTCATAAATACAACATGAATAAATCGCTTTAAAGGAGAATTTAATAAAGAATAATAATATTTAATAAAATTTAATAAAAGAGCTCTGACACCATGCTAGTAGCCTAAGTAAAACCTTCTTTCTCCCAGCATGGTTGGTGAAAGGAGCGTGGCGGAATTTGGCGTGGTCAGACGGAAGAGCAGGCCTCATGGCTGAGTCACCGCCACGTAAAAATTCAATTCAATTCAATTCAATTGCTTAGTTGTTTCAGTTTCAAGCTTGACGTTACTTGATATTCTGCGGGGCAAAGCGCGTTGAGTTGTACGTAGGAGACAGAAAGCGCGCGACTGCTGCAGACCAACACCACGGCGACACTCACCGCGCGCAAGAGAGACAAATTTCATTAGCCGCTTGTGCCATCCCGCTACCCAAAGACTCTCGTGCGTTATTAAGCGAATAAAAGGGCCTTAGAAGAGTGAGATGGTTTTCCATCACTGCAAGAGGCATTGAAGGGTGTCACGACTGCATTACGATACTTCGATACAGAGGGCAAAGCAGAATCAAGTGTGGAGAGAGAACGAACTCTGGAGAAGGACATAGAGAAATTTCTAATGAAAATAACACGAAGTAAACAATTGAAAATAATTGATGTTTTCTGGACAAATAAAGATATTGAAATTTTCAGTTTGTGCTGTTAACGTAATTTACTGTATTTCTATATTAGTAAAATCAATCATTGTGGAGAAATTCTGATAAATTTTGACGTCATCAGATGTAGTGAAACTGGAATATTGTTAAACTCGGATATAGTGAACCAAATATGAAAGTCCTCAGATGTTCTCCATAAACGGAGTGACGGTATCCTTACATATATATTATATCTTACAAAACTGCAATATTTGTATGATTGACCAGGTAGTAAATATATATTTATCACGCTAAAGGTGGTAATCACAGAAGTCTCCCCTGAGGTGAAGGCAGTAGATTAAATGAGCAGTTCTGTGCATCATACGTGCTGAGAGGTTAGCTCTTGCGAACGCAGCGAAGCGGCTAAACACAAACCTTGAGGCAACACCTCTATGAGCGTGGAGCGCGGCGCGGCGGGGGGCAGGCTGGCCGGCGCGAAGCCCCTGGCGCGGGAGCGCAGCGTGAGCACGGCCACGTCGTTGAGCTCGTTGCCACCCTGCTCCGCGGGCTTCCAGCTGGGATGCGTCGCCGACCGCGCCACCTCCATCTCACGGCGCCCGCTTTCGCGCCTCAGGCAGCGGTTGTAGGTTCCCAGCGACACTGCCGGCTGCCCGCGCAACCTGCGCAAGCCGGACACCTTCATTCGAAGCCACTCAGCAGCGCGTCCCAATGGTTCAGTGGTTGTACGTCCCCAGCGACTACGCCGGCCGCCCGGCCAACTTAAGCAAACCGGACACCTTCCCATAAACCCCTCAGCAGCGTTTCCGAGTGTTCAGTGCTTGTATGTACCCAGCGACAACGCCGGTGGCCTCCCAAAGTGCGCATGCCAGACACCTTCACACCAAGCCACTTAGCAGGGCTTCCGAGTGTTTCAGTGCTTGTACGTGCCCAGCCACACCGCCGGCTGCCGACCAACCTGTGCACGCCCGACACCTTCACACGAAGCCACTCGTGAGTGTTTCCAAGTGGCGCTGCTAAGGACAAGTGTTGACTCAAATCAAAGAATTAAATTCACTGAGCGCTGCTGTCGCGTATTAATTTGAAAGCTACTATTGTAGTTGGGGAGTGAGTACCACGTGTACATCGTTGCGAATATGATAGGGAGAGGTTTAGAATATCCGTAATGTGTTCTTTTCGGTGCGTAGTTGATAACCGTGTGTCACGTATATGAAAATATATGGTAAAGACCATTTCATAAGGTCGTGATAATAAAGGTAGAATAAATCGTTGGCTTACGGGTGAGAGATGTTGGGTCGGGTTTTCGGGTCTTGGGAATACTCTTAACGGTAAAGATTTCCTAAATTCTTAAAATTTTCCAATTTGCTAGTTTGTGGAATATTTTAATTGTTAACATTTCCTAAAAATAAATTGATTATATCCACATTTTTAATTTTTTTAACTTTATTTAAGAACGAAATAGTTTTACGACACTTTATCATATAATAATTATTATTGTTAATATTATGAAATATACGCAAAATCATTTACCATTATCTCTCAATGCTTTCAGTTTCTCTCAAGGCTTGAACTCTTGACTTGATGAGTCTTCGCTTGTATGCTGACGAGATTCCCTCCCTTTCTAGTTTTTGAAGGGTCAATTCAAAAATACGTACGCAATTTTAGCTTCTTCAAAACCTCAATGAACCAATTAACAGAACTCACTAACTACTGATTCTTTTTCTACTTTTCTTTCTTTTTTTCTTTCCTTTCTCTCTACCGTTCCATTCATCCCGATTTTTTCCCGATTTCCTATCAAACTCGTCCTCCCTCGCTTTCACTCCTGTCATCCATGTGAAAATCTTCATCCAAATTGCGTGCGTATTTTTCATTGAATGACTTCCTTTATTATGTACTATTGTAATATAAATTCTGAAAGTGGTCAGGCGGAAGAGCAGGCTAAATGGCCTGAGCCTCGCCACCAATAAAGACATTTTTATTTATTATTTATTTATTTATTTATTTATTTATTTATTTATTTATTTATTTATTTATTTATTTATTTATTTATTTTATTTATTATTTATTTATTTATTTATTTATTTATTTATTTATTTATTTATTTATTTATTTATTTATTTATTTATTTATTTATTTATTTATTTATTTATTTATTTATTTATTTATTTATTTATTTATTTATTTATTCATTTATTTATTTATTTATTTATTTCACATGGTTTCATGATTATTTTTTCCTGTGTAAGGGGAACGCGCAGGCCGTGCCCACTGAAGCATTGAGGAAGCTGATGTCAGGTTCACCAGCGGCAGTGGTCTCCGAGATTCTCTAGGGAGCAGGTCGCTAATGGTTGCCCACTAATGCCTGCCAGTCGCCCTCTTCGGAAATTCGGAGAATCGAAAATTCAGCGTCATTTGGAGCTGCGTTATTCGATAATGCGGAACTGAACAAAAGCGCTATAGTCTTTTGGTATGGTTCAAGGGGCCTATAAAGAAGAAGCTACGTTACGTGGAATGGCTTTCATTAGGCACAGGACGTTCAAAGTCGAGCGCAAAAAGGATGTCCGCGCTGGGAGACCTTCAAGAACCCGAACCGATGGAAAGGGTTCAGCCGGAAAAGGCGGTGATTACGTTGGAGTTCTGTCTCAATTTCCCCCCTAAAATGGGTCTTATAACATTTTATAACATATTTTTTCAGATTTTTAAACAATGAGGACGGTAGTAAAAATAATTAAAACAAATTTTTTCAGTTTAAACATTTGAAATTTGCGCCAAAATGTTGTTTGGAAAAACTTGTGACCGACAAAAATAACATGATAAAAGGGTAATTGCAATAAAAGATGTATTATTTAAAAAAGGGCTGTCTGTTTCTGTCTCAATAACTTGTAACTGATAATTTTTGCATTTAAAATTCACGCTTATATTATGACGCACACTGGTGCCTGAAGCTCATTGGCTCAAGTCGGATGTGCAAGGGGCCACCCATCTCTTTCTACAATGTATTTCCACCATGCTTTCCACCAAGGATATTGGATTGAGTTTGGTACATAATCGATTTAACATCTATAATATTTAGAGTTCATATGTCCTGTTTAAATCTGTGTTTAAATATCAGTTAAACTTCTTTTTCCAATCACATTTCAAAATTTTGAACTGGAATAATTGGTTTTAATTTTTTTCACTACCGTCCACATTCTTTAAAAATATGAATAAAATATATGTTATGGAATGTTATAAGACCCATTGTAGGGGGGAAATTGAGCTTTAAATTAAACTATGTTTACCCATTTTCTGGATTTTTTAGCCTGATTTGTACAATAGATGCTGAGAAAAAAAATAAAACATTCAAAAAATGTTTATCGTTGTATCTCTGCAAAAGATTGCCCTAGGAGGAGGATTTTTTCTGAATTTTCGTCATTTTGTATTGTCTTTAATATGAGAATCGCGATTATCGATTATTATTTTGGTTTGGGGGCACTTTTCATCGCCTTATTCGGCTGTACCCTTTGTAGCATATGCATGAACTTTTAAACACTGACCGTCGTCTTAATGTTAGATGACTTGCTGATGGACTGGTATTTACGGTGGGGTGCTCCACCATTCCAAAGATCGAGTTCGCTCGATTGGCTTCATCGCCTTCACTATGCGACCTCCCAGATGTTGCTCGCCGCCGGCGAAGTTTTGGCGAAGTTCAACGTGACAACTGCTGCAGCCATCCTGCAGCCTTGACCCAGCTACAAGCGACTTCTTTTTCATCCCCAGAATCCTAATAGACCTAATAGGGAAGCGATTCGACACAATTCCAGCAGTCCAGACAGTTTTGACGAGGTTCCTTGAGAGCATTCCGCATGAAGACTTCTTTCACACGACGTGAGTGAAGAGTTCCTTCCTCTTCCTTGTCCTATCCGCATCCCTTACACACACACTACTCTTACATACACTACCCTACCACATATTCCGGGAGACCGGTCGGCAACTTAGAGCTTATCCCGGTTGGGGAGGTGCCCCGATGGTGGAAGATACTTGATTTGCTAGCCGACGATCGGTCGGCGTCTGATCTCGCCATCCAGCGGGGGAAGACCACCGCCACCTCCCACCGTCGACGGACCTTGTGGGAGCGCGCATTCATTTGCGCCCCGCCAGTGCAACGCCTCAGGCACACCGCCTCAGACACACCGCCGCAGGCACTCCGCCGCAGGCACACCGCCTCAGGCACACCGCCTCAGACACACCGCCGCAGGCACTCCGCCGCAGGCACACCGCCTCACATCTCCACCAACACATTAACTGTTGTCCTTCTAACTGTGGTCCGTGAAGGTACGTGGAAGAACAATTCAGTGACTGTGGTTCCGAAGACAAGTCGCGTAACGGACAACGCGTTCCGTAACTGTGGTGCATTGTATGAGACATCTTCAAAATCCACGTAAATAGTACAAACATGTCCTCAGTAGATAAAGGTTAATCATTACAAATGGAAATATGGTAAAATTAATAATAAATGTAAGTTCAATTCAGACAACCCCTGCTTCTTCCCTCAACCAGCGCCCTCACTCTCACCCCTCCGGGCAGCTCACGGCCCGGCGCGGCGTAAGCTTGTACAGAGAAGGTCCCGTTCAGTCCGCGAAAGCAACCCCCTCCCTTCCTGGCCATTCTTCCCTTTCTCTGTACACAAAGATTGTTTTCATTTTTCTAATAGAGGAACACATCCTGGCAATGCAGGGTGATACTCTAGCTAGTCACATAAATGAATTCCAAACTTAATTGAAAAACTAAGAATACTAATAGTTTCCAGGAGATAATTCCTTCAATGCAAGACAAGACAGAATCATATTTCTACATAAACTTTTATTTATTTATTTACACTTGTATTTATTTATTTACTCAAATGGTAAGCTTTTTATCACAGAAAGTTTGGCATGTTGATAGACATGCTTCATCAGACGTACTCTAAAACAATAGGTACTGTAAATAGCTACAGATTACAATTACATAATCATTAAGGACCGGATTTTTAGGTGATGCATCTTCAGACGAAGCGCTTTGAGAGCCTTCCCATTTTATTTCTAACTTGTTACGTAACCCAATTGAGAGCATTTGAGACACTTACCTTGCACCTAATTTGAACGTAAATCACCCGCTGCATCTAAATAGACCCTTTTTTTCTCCCCTATTTCCCAATCTTTGGATACACACAAAAAACAGTTATTATGAATGTTCACATTACATGAACATACACTGTTTAAAGTAAATCAGAAAATTTTTGCGTAAGCCATTCCCTTTATTTTACTAGACTTTGCCCCAAAATAACCTGCCTCTATTTTTAATCTCAGAAGTACAAAAGTAAAGATACCCACTGTCGTGCATTACCAGTTGTCGCGATTTTGCAGTCTTTTTTTAATGCATATTTTCCTGATGCCAAAGGTGCTTCGAATCCAACATCGTTGAGTTCTGAACATTTGCGCACTTCTGGTGGCAAATCTAATGTTTTCACAACAGATGCGCCAACTGAGAGCTCGCTAGCATTTACTACGGACCATCGGTGACTTACGGACATCTTTCAAACGAATTATATAGCCAATCGCCCTCGCGTGCTCCGCAACCCCTCATCCTACACCCAAACTCAGGGAAGCTGGCCTTTCGCAAAGGGCCGCAAAACTCACATAAGAACCGGGTAGGCCTAGGAAATGCTCTTGTGAAGTTAACGGAAACGTGTCTCGAAAAACGTTTGGATACATTATAGATCTCATATTTTGCTTTTATTAAACGTTCTAGAAACGAGTGAGGTAAAAAGACAAACTGGAAGAAATAGCTAAGCAGTATGCAGAAGATGGAATTTTATCGAATGGTTCTGTAATTTGGTGTGATGTTTGTGGCTGTGAAATAGCAGTGGATGAAAAACATCTTACTTCACGTGTTCGCATCCTTCAAATCACTTTGAGCATCTCTCAATTAAATAGAGGGCAACTGCCTCTTGCTGAACAGTGGCGAATTTTCCCAGAAGTATAGAAGAGTTTCGAAGGAATTGCTCCTCAGAATTTGGAAAAACATGTGACCAAAAACCCAGATATTTTAAAGGTTACAAGCCCTGATGATTTGCCATTAGAGGAACGGATTGCTCTAAAGTGTGTCCCGCTGTGTATGCACCCGTGTCAGTGAACATAGATCTCTTTTTCTGAATATAAAAGCTTTCTGACAAATAAGGGTTTAAATTTCGATTTCTTTACCATTGGGATTTACAATTGTAATATACCATTGCAATGCAATATAATTCCTTTCCTTTTATGGCCCAGAGAACCAGAATAATTCCGAATTACAGCAATCATTTAATTGCTACATACTTTAAAAAACGCAAAAGTCAACTCTAATAAATTGCTACCTTGCGTCTAGATCTAATACATTAACTAATTACTTTAAATACAAGAATAAGTCTATGATATGAATTGTGCAATGTCACTTCACAGTTCACTTTCGTCACTTTTCCTTCATGTCTTCATCTTCTGTGCGTTTGAATGAAAATAAATGTGCAATTGAAATAAACTTATTTAGGATCATAATTAACACTTTAAGCGAATATCTTGTAGAATACTTTTATTTACACAAATTGTTTACACCCTCTCTCGTAAGTTCATTGTAAATACAATGATATAGCCTTAAACAATATCATGAATGTGTAGAGTTGCTCAAACACATTGCAAACTATTATGCATACAATCAACGATACCTTGAATAAATAGCCTTGCTCATACATTGCAAATTACCATCCATTGATACACACTGAACGAATACCCTTGTTCATAATCAGTGCTCGACATTCACCTTGAGCAACCAGTCTGTGCACACAGCCATCGAGCACTAATACCGTGGAAAGTTATAAATCAAGGTCTCCTATTGGTGGCAGTGACTCACTTCGCGGCATCGTGACATTCCCCGAACTTCTAAGCGCCACTAGCGTCGGGAAAGAAAACTACGAATATCAGTTGTAATCTCGCCGTTTGGTGGAATCGCATGAATAAAAAAGGACATGTATAAACGAGAATGTATAATGTACATACTCGTTTAAAGCACGTAACGTAAGTTCAACCGGGTCTTAGGTTTACAACTGTTGTAAATCAATGTCCTTTCCGAATCACAAAGTAAAAGTGTTGTGTGCAAGAATAGGACATGGGGAACCTTTTTCCTTAGGCACAAGGTCGTTGCAGCATCAGTATCGCATTGTTGAAAGACAATTTTGAGTCGCAAAGTTAACGCATTTACTTATGCACTACTTTTAACTGTTGCTGTGCATGAATTTCCTTCATGTTTGCTGCGCGTTCCTGTTTACATGTTCACAGTTAATCACAGAATGTGAAATGCATTCAGACAGCGAAGATTCGGACTCTCCTTCTCTTAAGTGGGACGCACTCAAATTACCACACCTTACATTCACAAGCGTGGCACTTTTCCAATACGCCGACTAAAACAGGAAGTCCTTTCAAGGTCACGCGCAGGAAGGAGAGAAGGACACGGTCATCAAATCGCCAGCGTCGTTACGATTTAAATTTTTAGTATTGAAGTTCCCGACTGGATGACAGTGTCTCTCTCTTCAGTTTGCGACCTTGAAAGGGCCTTGTGTTGTAATTGAAGTATAGCCTGACTGTCGACCCACCCGCTACCTTTTAACCCGGTTGCTAATACTTCGATTAAAACAAAAGTTCTTTGCTGGTCACGAGCTGAAAAGATAGGGGTACACTGTCCTCCAATCGGAAGCTTCAAAACCTAACCTTTAAGACGTAACGAAGCTCGCGACTGGATGACAATGTCCCCTCTCCTGTCAGCTCGTAGTGTACTGCGACGCGGTTCAACCCGGCCGCCCCTACCCTGCCGTTCCCACTCCTCGATACCCCCTACGTCTCTCCCGCAAGGGAGGGAACCACCCCTCACGGCCCTACTCATTGTGCACTCTTTTTGAACTACCGTTGACCGAACTCCTTCGATTCCCGATTACAATCGAACAGGATAATAAAATAGAATCTTCACTTCATTTAATCCTTTAATACCCGGGTGTAGACATATCGCAAACGTTTCTGAGAACTTATTTCTCTACAGCTTAACTTTTCCAGGGGTAGTTATTCCACCTAAATCATTCCTCGCATATTGTCGACATGTTTCACAATATGGCATGATTTTGGCTCTCGCTGTTGTCCAGAGAACGTGACAAAATAGGAGTTTTTCTGCCGATAATTGCCATTTTCTGGTGCAGGATTATATAACTTTCTCATCTTATGGAGAATTTCAAAAGGCGAGAAAGTAAAATGAATCTGGAATCACGAAAGTTAATCCACACTATTCCTCAACAATAGAACTTTTGCAGTTACAGTCGATAACCATTATTCTAATTCAAAAGCGGTCAAGGCTGGCCTCCCCCAAGGCTCCCTGTTATATCCCGTTCTTTATAACTTGTACGTAGCCGACCTTCCGAAAAACAGGAATATAAAAATCGCTCAATTTGCAAATGACACAGCTATATATTCATCAGGTCCCGCCATAAACACAATGAAAATCAGATTTTAGGTATACCTAAACAAATCGACAGCTGGGCAGCCAAAAACAAAATTAAACTCAACCCGTCAAAAACAGCAGCCAAAATATTTTCCCTAAGACCATTTATCCCTCCCCTCTTACAACTGAATTAAGAATCTGTACGATGGCATCCGCATAACAAACCTATAAAATATCTAGGCCTTTTCTTAGACGCACGCCTCAATTAGAACAATCACATCGACACTAAAGTTATGCAAGCAAAGATTAAATTATACCAACTAAAACCAATAATAAATAGATCAGCTAAATTACCCCACAATACTGTCTTACTAATATACAAAATTATCATACGAGCACTATTATTATACTTACCCCCTGTTTGAATCAGCGCCGCCAAATCAAACACCAAAAAACTGCAAGTAATCCAAAATCAGTTCCTGCGCCCATCACGAATGCCCCATGGTACGTCTCCAATGCACAACTCCATAACGAATTCCAGATATAACCGATTACCAACCACATTATTTTTTTGTTCACCCACTTCTTCCAAAACATACCAAATATACCCAAACTAACCCCGCTAAGACTCTGTCAAAACCCATTGTAACAGAACCCGTGTTAAGAATACATTTCCTTTCCATACATTCCTCAATAAATTCTCAGGTCTCGACCCAAAGTAGAGATATTATACAAAGGTACCTCTACCACCCTAATACTAATGTAAATTGTACTTTAAGATTATTTTCAAGATTATTTTAAGTTAATTGTATGTAGAATTAAGAAAGTATAACAAATATAGTGTATTAACACTGATCTTTGTATTTTTCTATCCCAAAGAAAAATTTTTTTTTTAAAAATCCACACTAGAGGAAAGCAATAAAGCACCCGTACTCGTGAGCAACTCAGGTGTTCGCATTCAATTAGTTGAAGCATCAATGCAAGAACGAGATAAAAAACCGTTGGAATAAAAGGGCATATTACACGCTTAATGTGCTCTCTGATTGTAACTTCAAATAAAATATGACTTCTGAGCTCTTCAATTCAATGAGTGCATTAGGGCATATATTTGTCAAAAATATCTTGCATTGAATTGATAGTATTATTTCCTAGAGTATTTGAAAATTATCTAGGATTAAAGACAGTCAGACACTAGAAGTTTATTCTGTCATTTATTGGATTATATCAACTTTATATCTAATGTCTAAAGGCACCGTTTCGAAGAAAATGCTCTTGAACTTTAGGCAGTTATCTGTTGTAAATTGTGTATACTTAATTAAAATTGTGCATTTAAATGATAAATTATATTACATTAAAATTAATAAATAAAAATAATCTATATCTATATCTATATCTATACTAATATATAAAGACAGAAGTGCGTTGTCTTACAGCGCGGTAATCTCTGAATTCACTGAACCAATGCCGATGAAACTTTTGTGCTGGCATCCTTTAAAGGTCTAGAGAACTATAGGCTATGATTTACAAACATAAACAGTAATATATTTTCAAAATAATCACTTTTCTGGACATTTTTCGCCTAGCCTTACATCACAGATTCAAGAGTGCATCAATGTCAATAGTTCTGCTGCGCGCCACCAGAGGATGACGTCTGAGATCTACTACTGATTTCATCAATGTCCAGAATTATTGCGAAATTCATTGGGGTTTGAATAAGGTTATGTAATGTCCCTGTGTGAACATTTGAAAGAATGCCGTAACTGAAATTGTAAAGAATGTCAATGTTCAGGCATTGCTCTTTGTCCGTGTTATATACAAAGTGGCAAGAAATCATTGTGAGTTTGAAAATGTTTAATAATTGAGGTAGGTTGAGAGAATAAAAAGTACAATAATATGCAGCACAGAATATACGGTAATGTACAATGTACAATATATAGATATCGTATACAATTTAAACAACGTCTTCTTTTACAGAAATTTGTGATAACTGAATTGTTTGACGAAACGAGTGTCACAATTGTCAAAACAGATTACAAATGACAAGAGATGGGCAGTATAGGTACTAAAATTTTGAATCGGCTACTCAGAGGGAAGATCGACTTACTGAAGTACGCACTCGCCCCATTGAAAACAATACTGCAAGAAGGGGAGAAATGTGAATAATTCTCGAAGTAGTAGGGCAATTGTTCATTAGGACTCTCAATTTGACTATTTACACAGTTCTTATGTTGTTCAAAATGGTAAAATGGAAAATGTGTATATGTTCTCAGTCCATCCAGTAAATTTTTTTCTTCAATATGCGAAGGACGTTTGAACAGTGGTGTGTAATTTATGAATGATCATTTACAAATTAAGACTAATCTGTAAAGTTGTTGTGCATATCAATTGCTCCCAATGAATGAGTTCATTCATATTTTTCTAAAAAAATATTAGCAAAAATTAATTTGTCTAAAATTATTTTTGTCTAAGCAAATAATATCTGGGAGTCTTTGGTTTCTATTATTCATATTTCAGGATCCATAATCTTTATCACTTGAGATAAAATAATGATATTGTTTTGTTATCTGGCTCAGTGCATTGTCAATTTATTATTTACACATAATGTCAAGTTGGTGGATCATTAGTTTTTTAATGTATCAGTCGTATGATGAATTGATTTACCTGAACAAATAAGTTTTATACTACACATTACTGGCACATATGACATTAAACATATTTTGTTTCATCTTCAGAATTATAAAAACTGGTAATTATGTTTCAGAATAGATACAAGTATTTTCGTTTATTTTGATAATTATGATTCATCAATTACGTTATGACATCTATAACTAATACTCCGGATCTACCTACTACCGTTCCCGTGCATGAACTTCCGAATGTTATACACAGCTTAAAACAGTAAGTCCCTTCAAGGTCACGAGTTGACAGATCAATTTCAAAACTTTTTTTATGAATAGAATAGAAGAAAAAATATAAAAATTGGATAAGTTTTACAACGTGACAATTTATTGATAGTGTGGGAATATTATATAAAACTCCACAAAATTATACATGTGAGTCTACAAGTATTTTATTTTGTAGTTTAGATTTATTTATTGTTTTTTGTTATAAAGTGAATGTTTAGAAGCTGGAACTTCAAATAAGAAAAATGTAATTATTTGTGCAAAAGTGAACGAGATAATCCGGAAATTTCCAAATGGGGGTCAAGAGAAGACAGCTATCGTGGCGTGGCCGGGCAGAGCATGGCAGGGAGTGGGGCGGAGAAGGGATTCAATGGAAGAGATAGAGGTAGGTCCCGCAGCAGGGCATGAAAAGATTGAATTCTTCCTGAATAATAATTTACAGTAATAAATACCCGAGCAACGCCGGGTACTTTAGCTAGTAATATATAATCACATATATAATATAAATATAATAAATAAAACAATAAACTATATCAAAATATAAATGAAGAATGACTAATGAATAAGTGCATTAAATTGGACAATAGTGCAGTAGCATCAAAATGGTGGAGACAAAGAGTAAAGAAGCAGACTCACGCTTGCACGCAGTGGGCGGCGGTGAGGACGTGTCGCGTGGAGACGAGCGTGCCTCCGCACACAGCGATGGTGGGGCGTCCAGGCGGGTGCACCAGGGCGAACCAGGAGAGCGCGCGCCCGGCCGCCTGCCCGCCCAGCACGCGCGGCGCCTCCGCCTCCAGCCCCGCCACGCCTCCGCCTCCGCCTCCGCCTGCGCACCCACGCACCGCCACGCCTCACCACACCAGCGCCCAGCCACGCGCGGTTTAGCGGTTCCGGGCGCGGCAACTGTTAAGGTCATTAGACCCGTAAGTGAAGTGCATGTTTACATGATGGCGAGATACGTCGGCTTGCGGAGTTCTCCTCAATCAGATATCTCCAACCAGCGGGGCACCGCCCCAGCGGAGAAAAGTTGAAAGCTCCCGACTGGTCTCCCGGTATGTGTTGAAGTCCAGTCGCAAAATGAAACGCAGATCCGTGACGTGGCGCATTGTGACTCACGCCGAATTCCTTATGGCTGAGTGTGTCACAGCGCCGATCACCACAAGATGAGCCGCAGTTTTTCTCTCCCTACATAGTTTTTTTGGAACCAGCGCTGACGAATATGTCGAGTATTTACGTGATGCTAATGGATTTTAGTTCTTATTCGTATTCCGAAAGCGAGTTTGAGTTAGAAACGATATATTACGCCGTTCTGTGGAAGCAAAAAGGAGAAAGGCGATAACATGAAGAAAAAGAAAAGCATAGAGAATATGCTCTAAGAAATTTGATGATGAAAAATTTCAGAACTATTACATTAAACCATGATTAGTTCAAAGATATGATTAGTGCATGATATGACCAAAAATGAAGTTTGCAGAGAGGGTTGCAACGCCAACACCATTGGAACCGAGAAAACATTTGCAGTGTTTTTAAAGTAAGTTCTTATTTATTTTATAAAATTTGACATATTAATAGAGGCCGGATATGTATGCAAAAAATATATTCTTTGCAAATACGTTCTTAAAAAATTATCCCATTTCTTTACGAATCAGCTCAATTGGAGCTTTCCTGCCAAATTTTATATTGCACATTTTCGTGTAATGGAAGTTTCCTGTATATTTTTGCACTTTCAGCGATATTTTTGAAACAGTAAGGGAAATTTAGTAATTTCAATATTATTACATAAGTAGCTAATTTTAAAGAATGTCTTCAATCAAGCTTCTTGAGTTTGATGAATAATGGTTACCACGTTCGTAACGGGGTAATATAGTTCCACGGTACCAAGTTCGTTTAGGAGGTGTTTATAAAACACTTCATTTTCTTTATTAAATACTTTATCATGCTTTGTGTCATAAAGAATTTTTACGCACGGCTTCAGTCTTGAGCAGAGTGAGGGCGCAGACGCTGCGCTCCGAGAGGCCACCGCCGTGAGTCACGCTCCTTGGTTAGTTAGTTAGTTAGTTAGTTAGTTAGTTAATGCCTTATTTTACGTCGCGAGACTCGGGCCATCAGGCCCGCTCTTCCGTCTAACCACGCAAATTTCGCTACGCTCCTTTCACCACCCAGCGGAGAAAGGAGGTATTATCTTGGGCGACGAAACAGGCGGATCAATTTTGCTCAGAGGCTTCATTTAGGCTTGAGGATCTTTTTTTTTATCTAGGGCTTTTTATCCAGCCAACAGCCGGTTGCCCTTTACGCCCCGATGGGACGCATATTCGACCATACACTAGACACCAACACACTTGCAGGCTCCTCTGATCTGGGGTCAGCAGAACGCGAGGCCCTCCGCGACAACACATACATACAAAGTCAAGGGACAAGCAGCCATGCCCAAGGCGGTACTCGAACCCGCGACCCTTCGGAGCGGAGCGCTGAGTCGGTACTCGCTTTTAGCCACCTCGGCCATCCAGGTCGGCGAGGATCTTTTACATGCAGTAAATATACTAACATGGGACAGCCGGCTTTACTTCCCCTCCGAAGGAAGGCGTACGAAGGATTTTTTCGCCCTTAAAAATGGCTTCGATCGGGTTTGAACCCGCAAACTCGGGTACAATAGTCCGGTACGCTGACCGTCATACCACCGAATCCGCGAATTGGTGTAGTGCATGTAAGTGTGGTGTAACTAAGGGGTGAGGATAGGACAAGCAAGGAAAAGGAGGGATCGCGCACGATCCGGGACTCGTTTGTTAGGGTACTTCTACGGCATTCGCCTGGTATTTATTGGGGAAACCACGGTAAACTACCTGTCAGAGACAGGGCTAAAGGCCCATTCACAATGCAATCACAAACATAAGCATAACACATAGGCATAGACATTAACACAAGCGAAGAGTTGGCGTATTCACAATGTCGAACATAAACATAGGCAAAATAAGAGTTTCTATTGGCTATGAGATACAGCACACGAATCGACACGAATAGTTCGCCTATCGACTTCGATACTCGATTTTGAGTTAACGAACGGTGATTGGCTCATTCCTTATGTCTGACATAAGGATAAGCACAGAAGCTTGAAGCTTGCAAGCTCTTAAGTTAACGTCTTACGTGTTATGCTTATGCGAACGCATTGTGAACGAGTCCACTTGTAGACGTAGTCCTAACTTTTATGTTAACGCCATGCATATGCTTATGTTTGCATTGTGAATGGGCCTTAAGGGTTGCCACGCGCATCAACTACTTTTGTCGTGAGTGAGAACAGTGCGTGTTGTTGTCCGGAGTTCCTTCCCCTCCTGCACCTCGAGATCCGGGGTCGAAATTCACGGCCTCTCGCGGGTTTTCCAATCCGGTATCTCCTCCCGTAGGGGCACCGACACTGCCAGATTAAACTCTCGACTCCCGACTGGCCTCCCACTGTGAGAGTGAAGTGCGTGTTACTCGTAGTGTATGTGTGTAGGAGGACAGGAGGACAGAAAAATGGCGAAGGGAAGAATTGTAAATTGTATCCTACTAATTTTTTAACGATCTTATAGAAACATTCTCTTCAGCAAAACGCTCCGGAGATATGGATTTACAATTTTCAATTAACATGTTTTCAATCAAATGTGGACTTATACCAAAGCACATTTTACTCTACTTGAGGATCAAATTTGAACAACAAATCTCATGAGAATCGCGGGTATCAATCCTTGGCATTCAGATTGGTAGTCCAGAGCAGTACTTCGATTGAAACTGTCAGCAGGCGCCCGCTATAATGCTTCACTGCTAAAGGGAGGCCCTTTTGCTGGACAACTGGGAAATCACCCGTAATTCTCGAAAAATCTTAGTTAATATTATAAGAGACTCCACTGGTGTCGGTTCGTTATTATCTCCATCATTATTAACGACAAAGATGGCTCAGGGTATCAACTGATGTCTCTTCAGTGTCTCTGACTGGGAGGTTCCGACTCTTTAACTTGTCAGTTGGTCGCATTCAGAACCTGTCTGGAGGAGATTTCTAGCGGCCGGCTGCTTTAATCGGTAGTATTCCATGGTTTCTCCGATCATCAGGTGATTGCAGAAGCAGTATCCTATCAAATGGACAACGGACCGCACGCTATTCTTCCTTCCTCTTCGTTGTCTTTTCTCACCCCATTTCTTGCTCACACTCATACTCACTACCACAAATGTCAGGAGACAAGACGGGAAACCAGTCGGGAGCTTAGAACTTGTCCCGGCTGGGGCGGTGCCACGCTAGTGGGAGATAACTAATCGTGCCACCCAGCGGGCGAAGATCACCGCCACCTCCCGCAAATTAAGCATGCACTTCACTTACGGGACTAGAGATCTTAGCAATTGACGCGCCTGGAAACATTAATCAATCAACAAATATTGACAGCAACAGGATCGTACATCTCGCCTACTATCTCTGCTGTGTTCGGATCTGCTGCACATCTCTAACTGGTCGAAAAACGGACTGAGCTGCGCTTAATAACCACCGACATTTATATAACAATGAACTTTTTCATATTTCACAAGGATTAAATATGAAAAAATCCCGGACACCGCAAGGTATTTTTCTGTTGTTGTTTTTTATTTCTACAAACATTAATACAAAAACAAGAAAACAAAAAAATTTCGTTAATATCATCTTACACAGTGCATTTAGCACTATACCAACAAAACGTTGTATGAAATAACGAATAGATCCATTCTTAAGAAAATCTTTAATAAAATATTATTTCATATTTCCTACATTTCACTCAAAACTTTGCGAAAACTACGAAATTTTCATAAACACATACATGATATTTATCAAAAAAATAATTGATTCATTTCTCATATTACGTTCACCAAGCGCACGAAATTCGAAGCGGACGATGTTTGACCCAAATTTACCCTCTTCGAGGATCAGTTTTTGATGAACACATTTCATTAAGAAAACTAGTGGTGCTACAGAATGGCACAGACTTTCTCGTATTAAAGTTTTCTAATTTCCATAGTGTGGATTCACTTTACGGTCTTCGCCATCCTCTTGCCACCTGCCATCTATCGCCTCCCAAAGCACACGTTTTTGACATTTTCTCAATTTTTCGTTTTCCTAATTGGAGAACCGAAATATTAACTTAAGAATTTTAAACTAGAAGTGATACAGAATTTCACAGACTTTCTCGTGAGAAATTTTTCTTTAAGGTAAGGCTCCATTCTCTGGCAAGCTGCCATATATCGTCGCTCAAAAAACTTTTTTTGGACATTTTGTCACCTTTTTTCTTTCCTAGTAGCACAACACAATTATTACTTCAAAAATATTAAATAATAGTAAAAACTCGTCCTTAATAGAAATTTTCATTAATAAATTCGAAGCCGTTTTACGATAATGGCGATTAAGCATTACTGTAAATGCGAAATTTGAAGCTCTTTTTCACAGGATTCTAATGAGTTTTCGAAAAATTTCAATTGAAGTCATTTCCAGCACATTTACTTACACATGTAATAATGCATACAAATCGATGGAAATGTCCATATTAACGGAGGGAGGGTTATTTAAAAAAAATACATTTGTGTAATTTTCTAAAAAAAGACACAAAAGAATACACCAAAATGAACTTTACGTCATTTTCAAGAGTGGAATACATTGAAAATATTTAAAGAAAAATTTGGAACCATTTATTAGAAAATTGTGTTTGAGCATTTCTAAAAATGCGGAATTTTGAGCTCATTTTTACAGACAACTGAAACTTTATTTGACAGTATTTAAAGTACATGTTTTAATAATTCTACGCCGAAAAAACTTCAAATTTTTACAATCTTCGAATATTCAATTAACCCTGAAAATCAGACCTATCCAACCTTTGTAAGTGTGGTTTACTCTATTTTTAAAAGAAACTAAAAACTTTACTTGGTATCATTTAAAGCACATGTACTCATAAATACAATAATGTGAAGGAATTGCCTCTAGTGTAAATATTACCGACGCGAGAGACAAGCCAAAAATTACATTTTTGTAATTTTTGAAAAAACAGCAACAGGGCGTTTATGTCATCTTATAGGCTTCATTTGGCACTAACCCTACCAAAAATTTTTAAAAAAATGGATACGCTTTTGAAAAAATCTTGTTATTTTTTAAAATATCAAATATTGCATGCACTATTGCACGAAAAATACTAACATTTTAAAAATAATTTACTTGACTTTAATGACGGAACTGTTTATGGGCAACAAATTTCATCTGAAGGAAAAATATTTGTCTTCATTGTTGGAGCTGTAGAAAGACGCGGAAAATTCAGAGTTAACCGTAAAAATCGGACCTAAACCTTATTCATAAGCGTATTTTACTCTATTCTTGGCAGAAATTTAAAGAAAAAATTTGGAGCCGTTTTTATGAAAATTTTGAAAATGTCCGATGGGCTTCGTGTAAAGTACCCCTACATTTTAAAGAAAGTTTTTCAAAATTTCGAAGCATCAACTTGAGCCAGACCGACGAGTTTCTTCAATTCGGAGAAGGTCGTACGTTTGGTTTAGGCGCTAGTAGTAGTGTTCACAGACGGACGGACATTCCGCGCTCAGCCAGCGACCAGTTCACATCGTGCTCCGTACAACGTTTCAATTTGACTCAGTTTCAGTGACTTAAAGTTTGTGTATCGTACAGATAATTAAACATTCCAAGTGCAGTGATTCGAGCTAAAGTCGTGCTATTGATTTTTCAATATTAATAG
Source organism: Teleogryllus occipitalis (assembly GCA_011170035.1). NCBI lineage: Eukaryota > Metazoa > Arthropoda > Insecta > Orthoptera > Gryllidae > Teleogryllus > Teleogryllus occipitalis. The sequence goes on along the minus strand of BLKR01001686.1, from coordinate 28,401 downwards.
CAGTTTTCAACTACCAAGCCCTGACCTAGGTCAGAGCATAGCGGGAGCCATGGCGCTCATGTACAACACAGCCGATATGAAAATCACCTACAAGCAACTCGGGGATCAACACATCCTCGCAGATTCATCAGGCAGCTCCTTCAATCACATCAATGAACCAGGCCAGAACCTGCAGGCAACAAATCTCGAACACAGAAACGGTACTCCAGCCGCCGATCCAACACAAAGCTCCAGCAAGGTCAGTCGAGTCACGAGCCAGCGGCCAGCCTCGCGGCCAAGCAACCCACGGCCCCGCCAACATCAACGGCAGTGATAAGACCAGTAACATTGTAAAAAGAGGCCACGGTGATAATACCCCCCTAGGCAGCCCATCAAAAAAACAATCCAGCAGAAGTGAATATAATGTACCTGTTAGCAATAGATATTATTTCTTGAAGAAAATATCTCTTGAAGAAAATAGTTACCAAGACAAAGATTAAACTACCTGGACGATGAGAAAACACTAGAAGTCGAGATTCCCCCATATGTGTGAAAGACATTCCGATCATTAATGATTTGAACCAAGAGATTAAAAGCAAATTACCACTTAATTCACCTGTGAAACAGTTAAGAACAACATGAAGCTATCTTTCAAGTACATAGCGGACTTTAGAAAGGCCATTAAATCTCTTAAGCACAAATAGACAATTCCACACTTATAAGAATCCCATGAACAAGAAATTCTCAGTAGTTTTCAAAAACATTCCCCAGTCAGTAACTCAGAAGGAGGTATACGAAGATTTGCATCCAAAATATCCTTCACTGATCAGTGTCACAAGATTATACAAAGACAATATTCCCATTCCGGTTATTGCAGCAGAGTTCGATGGGCATCAAAGTATTGAGGAAGTGTTAGAAATTAATGCAATATGTAATCTGTGTGTCAAAACTGAAAAAAGACGTAAAACAAATGTGCAAATACAATGTTTGAGGTGTCTGGACGTCGACCATAAAAGAAATAACTGTAATAATGAATTTGTATGTGCATTCTGTGCAAAAGACCATTGCATGGTAATATGCCCACAAAAAAACTTAACACCAACATGCCACAACTGCAAGGGTCCGCACCGTACGAACATTCGGTCCGCTGAATGTAATTATTTTTAAAAAATTTCAGAGACCAACGAAAGCAACTCTAAAACTACTACCCCTCAGGAAAATTCAAACAACAATACTTCGGCCCTTATACTCACAAATCGCAATTTTCCTAATCTTTGTCATTATCGAGCCATACCAGGCTTTACATATCAAGAAAACCCAAACACAAACCAGCAAAGCAGACAAAACACACACTAAAATGTAAATAATAACACAAACTCAATAATGTTCACTATAGTCAACAACATTACACATTATTTAATGGGCATTATCAATAGTATTATTGCAACCATAATAAACAGTATTAAAAATTCAATCACATCTTACTTTAATAACAATAATGCCAGAACAGTGTAATAAAGAATTAATCATACTAAACTGGAATGCTAATAATATCTCAAACAAAAAAAATTAACTAAAATAGTTCTTAAAAGATAAAGGAATACAAATCGCATGCATCACCGAAACGCACCTCAGTCCAGACAAGACATTTAATCTATCAGGATACAATGTAATAAGAAAAGAGAGAGTAGATCAAAAAGGGGGAGGAGTTCTCATACTCATCGAAAAATCAATTCCGTTTGTGCAATCTGACACACCTCACACTCCAGGGTTAGAAATTATTGCAATTAAAATCCCTATAAACAACAGAATCACAACCATAATATCATCATGCAAACCACCCCATATTAAAATGAAAAACACCAACATAATTTCCCTTCTTCAACAGAATACCCCGATGACTCTACTAGGTGACTTAAATGCAAAACATACTAACTGGGGATGCAGAGTTTTCAACAATGCAGGCTCTCAACAACTCAAAATAATAACAGAATTAAAGTTGACTACAATTACGCCATACGAACCAACCCAATTCCCACACGACAGCAGCAAACACCCAGATATATTAAATATAGCAATTACTAACACAACTACAGCATATCATTGAACCCCAGTATTTGAGATGGATTCAGACCATCTTCCAGTATTAAAAACCACGAAAATAATATCTAATAATACCTCCCCCACATACTCCAACTCAGAAACTAAAGACCCAAAACATAAATTGGGAATCATTCAGGAAAATTGTGAGAGCCAAGACACCACAATTCAAAATATTAAACTCTCCCCTAGAAATAGAAAAGCCTGTCATGCAGATAAACAAAATAATAATAAACATAATAAAGCACTAGCAAGACAACAAACCCACATATCCTCTCCACTAGGCAATAATTTATTCAAATAGAGCACCAAACTATAACGTCACTCAGAGAATAAAATTCATTTCACCTTCCGAAGTTAAAAACCCCATAAAAAATTTGCCCAAAAGAAAAGCTCCTGGCCATGACCTAATTAGCAACCAAATATTAAAAAAACTTGCCCACATCCACAATTGCATATATAAATAACCTCTATAATTCATCACTCAGATTAGGCTATTTCCCACGTTCTTGGAAAATATCAAATATAATCCCGATCCCTAAACCCAACACAAATTATAGTCTTGCAGCGAATTATAGACCAATAAGTCTCTTCCCAACTATTTCAAAAATATTTGAAAAAATAATTATAAAAAGACGCAATAATCACCTAACTAAGTCAGAAGCTATTCCAAATCATCAATTTGGGTTCAGAAACCATATTTCAACTGACATCGTAGGCTTCCGCGGCCAGTCATGATCTGGGCTGACCGGGTGACGCCGCGTCGAAGTCTGAGGTGCCGACGTTTCGACCGACATATCGCAGTCCTCTTCAGGGCGGTACTGTGGCAATACAGTCCTCAAGAGGATCGCGGTATGTCGGTCGAAACGTCGGCACTTCAGCCTTCGACGCGGCGTCACCCGGATATCCCAGATCATATCTCAACTGCACACTAATTACTCAGGATAACTGAATTTATTCACACCAGCTTTCAAGAAAAGAAACACACAATAGCAATACTCTTATACGTATCTCAAGCAACAGGGTCTGGCGCCCCGAATTAATCTACAAACTCAAAACTACATCTATATACTTACTAAATATTATCACACAATTTATATCAGACAGATCTTTCACAGTAACCATAGACAATCGTAGCTCCAACCCACGCACTATAGAAGCAGGACTTCCACAAGGCTCACCCCTATCCGCAACGCTATGTACTCTTTATAAAGCAGATATCCCCATCACACGTTACACGCAACTTGCACAGTTCGCCGACGATACGGCAATATTCATATCAAGTCGCACGCTGTCACATAGCAGTGTAAAAATTCAACAACATTTAAACAAAATAGACGAATGGGCAACAAAATGGAAAATTAAACTAAACAGAAACAAATCAAAATCAAAATTTTTTTCATTCAGACCATTCTCTGCCCCCCACTCATTACTATTAAATAATAGCAAAAGTGATCCTTGATTGCTGCCATATCTATCATACGATAAAATATTGCAAGTGGTCATGCCCTCGTGGCAAGATTTATAGAATATTGCCGAGCCATCATGGCAACGGTGTCAACTGATAACTTCTTGTTATTGCAGTACAAAATTACCTCCGGATTTTCTTTTCAACCGCATTGATCTCAAATGTTTTATTAAATGTAGACAGTAGAATGACGGATTAATTTTTTCTTGGGACGTTTGATACCAAGACTGTATTTGTGATAATTACGAAGATGCTCGAATTCTCTAGACCTGGCTTTTGGAATTTCATCACGGTTGGAGTGAAATGTGTCTACAAAAGTGCGATTTGGTTCCTCAAATTCTTGACCAAGTTCAAAGCTAGGGAACAAATTATCAGTTGTGATATTTCTTCCAACACCGCACAAGTGTTCAAACAGCTAGTCTCTTTCTCTGCTGAATTTCTCTGATATATATATATATATATATATATATATATATATATATATATAATAGTTATAAAATTGTGCATTTTCTAACTATTAGGCCTCACAACCTACAGCAGCCCATACTCTCTCCATACCTCTATAAATTTACATGCACATCTGCCTCTAAAGTGCACAAATGTTTGTCTACGGTAATATTGACACCGGGAATGTACGATGACATACAAACTCCCCCCAGTGAATATGTCAAAACTTGCTGGCCTCAGCTTTATTTCAACATATTTCTTTTGCCTCACGTGTTGTTTTATCAACAAACCTCAGTCAGCGAAGTATGTCTTCAAACCTAGCATTATTCATAGTTACCCGAAACCTATTTCTTATTCCAATTTCTAGCGACCACTGCTCATGAACAAGCTTTCCATTATCTTTCTGAATGCCATACTCAATCATAAGAAAGGAGATAGCAAATACTGTGTCATTTATATCTCGCCATCGTTCAAGAAAAGAATATTTCGTCTTCAATTCTTCTGGGCTGTTATTAGCATAATTACATACAATTTTCCTCATGCCCTCTGCAAGTAAGGATACTAAAGTATTTTTTTGTTAACACTTTTAATTTTTTGCCATTACTTTTTAAAAAGAGAAAGTATTGTAATGGTGTGTCGGAAAACGGCCAATTTTCGGTAGAAAAAAACATACTTGCAGGGAGGAGACTATATGAAGGTTCAACCTCATTTTTAAAATTTGATCAAGAATGGCAGAAATTGTGAGTAATTCTTGTTCGCGAAAAATGTAAAGGTCACTTTAGAAAATTATGCAGGTCTCTTTTGAGGTGAAATCTCATATTATACGAAAATTGCAAAGTTCAATTTTTTTCGGCGTTTTCCGCCTACAATATTGAGGATCGAGATTTTTTCTGAATGAAATCAGTTATTTAAATGAAGATCTTAAAATAAGATTATGTTCCATTTTTTCGAAAATCCATCCAAATCCAATTTTAAACATTTTTTTCTTGAAAACGCCTCCATTTTTTCTTTAAAGTTTATCCTCGTATGCATCAAAGCACGGTTAAAATCATAGTTCTAGTCTCATTTTTTGTGAACTCTCTGTATTTTCGATAACTGCAAAAAATTTAACATTTCAAAAATACAAATTTGAAGATAGAGATTTTTGCCTTGAACAAAATGTTTTAGAAACTCAGCTCTTGTAAAAACATAATGTATATTTTTAATGTATCGTTTTCACGTAATTTCTGCTTGAAATTAATGCAATTTGTGAATGAATTTCTCAAAAACCACTCATTTTTTGAAAATATCAAATTTAGAAATAACACGAGAAATAATCCTCACTTTTTGTATAATCACTTTCTATGTCACTGGCATCGCTTTCAGAATAGTCATCTTCTTTTTCTAAATCTTCTATCAATTGTTGCTCACTGTAATCTTCTCGGTATTGAACCGCCATATCTGTGAGAAGAAATCACTCGAATTGAGTCATCAATGTAGGATGCTTCTAGAACCAATTCACGAATGCATCACTGTTACCAAATGTGCCATTCAGCTGAATATCGAACTCTAAAGCTGAACCATGAACACAAAAGAAGTTATGACACAAAGCATTCATAAATCTCACATGTGGTCAATTCTGACCCCATATCACAAAATACAAATTACCTGTTTAAAATTTATCAAAAATAAATTGATTTGATATAATTAGACATTTAAAGGACCAAAAAAGGATATCTGAATCGTTAATTATATAAAAAAAATTAAATAAAAAATATCCTCAAGCATGGTTCAAGGTTTAAAAAATAAGAAGTCTGGTAGAAAATATATAAACAAAAGTATTTGTTGAGGAACAAAAAAGAAAAACAAGTTAAAATTAATCAAGAAAATGCTGATATAAAGTAAAATGTAAAGAATGTCCATCGGTGTATACTAAGGAGGTTAAAAGGCAAATAAAGAAAGGCATATATGATCACCAAAATTTTTCAAATCATCACAATTCTATAACTAGAAATAGAAAGATAACGTAGAAATCAGCACTGTGTGTATGATATCTTATAGATTAATTAAAATGTGTATTTTACTATTTAACCATTGCAAATGGGCAGTGAGGTTTATGAACATCGAAGATATCATAATGTATTTTAAACAGTGTGGTAGTTCAGTTTGGAACCTTAACAAAAGATTTTTACACCTCAGTCAAAAAAAATGGAATGTTTCCAATGTCTAGGGGGGAGAATAAATCACCCTGCCACTAAAATCGTAAGAAACAGACGAAGAACGTACGTGTAAAAGATGAGAGTCGGATAAAATACGAGGCATGTTAGTGTGTAATATAAGTTATTAGTAACGGGAATATGAACTGATACAGTGCTAAGGGTAACGCTAGTTATAAAAGAGCTCACAATATGCTTAGAATGAAATAAAATGGTACATTTCGAAACGTCCTTCTTTCCAAAGTATTAAATTAATGTTTTATCGAAACTTTCCACTTTCTCAAATATCAATACAGTTATTAGTCATAAAAATGACAATATTTCTACTGCGAAATTAAATAAGCCCAAAGGGAATTTCCAATATATTCTAAAAGAAACACTCACATCTGAGTACACTGATTACTCAATTAAATTTTCTGCATACAGTATTCAGAGTACAAACAGTACTCTGTATAATAAAGTAACAGTATAGTAACATGGTTGCAGCTATCTTCTTAAATCTGATTCCTTCTTTTAGACAGATAGACAGCGTGTGATCAGAGAGTGGAATTTTTACAATTTCTGTTCTAGATCTGTACCGAATCAAAGGTTTCGTTAGCAGGAAACCCACGACACTTACCTTTCCGCGCATCCGTGAAAGAGGGAATAGGCGCAGAAAGCAGGGCGAGAAGTACCACCTGCGTCAGGCGGAAACACATGACTGGCCTCGTTACCTTCACGAGCGCCTTCGCCGCACCCTATCGCGCCTCCCACACTGCAGGCGGCTCTTTCCTCCATGCGCACTCGCCCTCCCAAAGCCTTGAACGCAGTGCCAAGACCACAACGTTCATTTCACTTTTTTGGTATCGTCACCGCGGTAGAGAGAACGTTATGTAATGCTGCGTAAAGAAACAGCGAATTTTTGGAAGAAAAACTCTTTCCAGGGCCCTGGAAACGAAAAAGTTGATCTAGGAGATAAATTTAGAAAAAGAATCCTTTAACACGTGATGTACCAGAATCCATGTTTTGTGGGTCCTTGAAACCGAAAAATCGATTGACGGCAAAACGTCTGTCTGTCTGTCTGTGCGTAATGCTAGCGGCTAAACCATTCAGCCCACTTTCTCCAAAATTGATATTCCCCTATCGTACTGTCTGACGACACATACCCTTAAATATTAAATCGATATTATAATTTTGGGGAGTACTTTACGTGAAACCATGGGATATTTTCAAAATAAAAAAAAAGCTTTGATTAAATTTTGTTGTTCGATAAAAGGACATTTTAGAGAATGATGCAGGTCCCATGTTTGATATAAAACTCTAATTTTTTCAAAAATTGCTAAAACTAAAAATAATTCTGTGTCTTCCTACAACTAAAATATTAAAAACAAATAGTTTTTCCCTTTAAAAATCTGTCTCCTAAAGATAGATTTCCTTAGGAAAGATAGATTCCCTAGATATACTACATGTTATGTACAATGTTTCGAAAATTTAAGTATTTTCCGCATAAATTTGCTTAAAAATAGAGGCAATTTTTAATTTAGTTAAAACAATTTTTTCTCAAAAAAGGCTCCATTCTATTTAATGAAATTTTGTTGTTGGATGGTCTGAAAGACCTTTAAGATAGTGGTGCAGCTCTCCTCTTCGTTGAAATGCCTAATTTTTCGAAAATTTAAAACAATTAAAAATTGTTCGGAGTCTTTTTACTATTACAATTGTGAAGATATATTTTTTACTTTCTCGTGTACATACGTATAAACGGATTAAAATAAAAATTATGTAATTTAGCGCAAGTAAACGGCGGATTTTCGGCACAAAAAACTAATTCCCGGACTCTGACAACGAAAATGTGGATAAATCCAGTTGCTAAATTAACCCTTAGTTACTTGCGCAATGTTTTTACACACACGTTCCTGCGCAGCGTACGTTTTACGCCAAGTCAATTTTGTCAGAAAAATGAACTCTGCAATGCCTGAACAATATGTGGATATAACTTTTATTTACTTATATTTGAAATGTATACATATTACTATTTTAATAAATAATAATATAAAATTTAGCATATTAGTCTTCAGAACAATGTTTGCATTTAATGACCAAAAACATGTTCGTTGCTTGCAAATTGGTAGCATCAGTTAGTAGTAAGTTTGTCGAAAGCTCAACAGTTTCTGTTAAAACGAGCTCACATTCCCGCATTTTCAGAATACGTCGTTTTCTCAAAAATTGTTCCAAATTCTTCTTCAAACTTTTCCAACGAATAGTGCTAATTGCATGGTTTAATATGACGTAAAGTTCATTTGGTGTATTCTTACACAAATGTACTTTTTTTAAAACATCGTTCACCCCGAAATAAGCACATGTCCATGGATGTGTATACATTTGTGCACTTGTAAGTGAATGTGCTTTAAATGACTTCAAGAATGTTTTCGAAAACTCAATAGATTCATGTGAAAAGAGCTTCAAATTTCGCATTTATAGTACCGCTTAAACGCCATACATTTGTGCACTTGTAAGTGAATGTGCTTTAAATGACTTCAAGAAAATTTTCGAAAACTAAATAGATTCCTGTGAAAAAGAGCTTCCAATTTTGCATTTACAGTAATGCTTAGTGACCATTTTCTTAAACACGGTTTCAAATATTTCAATGAAAATTTTTATTTAGAGCTAGGTTTTACTCTTCTTTAATATTCTTAAAGTAATATTTCAGTTCTACTATTAGGAAACCGAAATTTTGAAAAACTTAAAGAAGAAGAAGAAGAAGAAGAAGAAGAAGAAGAAGAAGAAGAAGAAGAAGAAGAAGAATTTGCTCTTCAAACGTTTAGTACGAATAGCGCCAATTAGTGACCTATAATTAATTTGGTGATCTTTATTGCTTTGGTGATCTTAATTTGGTCATTAGTGAGCATTAAGGTGACCTAAAACTATTTAAGTTTTATACTTTTGTTTTCTAAAAAATACACAAACGTAATGTTTTAAAAATATCTCTCATGCCTTTAATAGGCATATTTCCAGTTTGTATACATTATTGCACTTGTGAGTGAGAGTGCTTAAAATGACTTCAAATGAAGTTTTTCGAAAATTCAGTCGTTTTCTGTCAAAAAGAGCTTCAAATATCCCATTTTCAGTAACGCGGAAAACGCAATTTTCTTATAAACTCTTTCCAATTGTTCGATAAAAATAACCATTTCTGACGAGATTTTACTCTTCTTTAAAATTCTTAAAGTAATATTTCGGTTCTACTAATAGGAATCCGAAAAATACGGAGCAATAGCCGAAATTGGGACTAGCACCATGTTTTTTACCGTCCGGTATTACATATGTAGAGGAAATGTAAAGAAAAAAATTTGAGCGGATATTGAGAATTTTTTTAGGAATTTCCTACATTTCTGACAACAATTACGCGAAATCTGATTGTTTTCGGAAGTAAATTGTATATGAAAAAGAATTTAAAATTAGGGAAGTTAGTTTATTTCATATACAACGTTGTATATGAAATAAAGCAACTTTCCTAATTTTTATTTACTGAATTATAAAATCAAAACTGATTGTCTCTAATAAATGGAACTTTTTCTTAATATAAAATGTTTTTAAATTTATTTACCTAAATCCCACCTAGTCATATTTCATGTGTAAAGAGTAAAAGCTTCAGAGCGAATTTTATTGCGTATTGCTTTCTTGTGGGGAGGTGATCAACTAAGTGGAAAGGGTGAATCTGCCATGCCACCAGTGCCATGGACTCTCGGTGACCTTGACATCGACCTTGACATCACTGTACTAAGCAGACAAGCAAGAACGAAAACAAGTCTCGTAAAGATGTTCATTTAGCAACTGGGTCGCGGCCGTGAACGGACGGTGGCTAAGTCCATACGGGTAGCCAATCTACGGCTTCTTCTCCTTCTCCTAGGGCTTTTATCCAGCCGACAGCCGGTTGCCCTTTACGTCCCGAAGGGATGCATATTCGGCCATACACTAGACAAACACTTGCGGGTTCCTCTGATCTGGGGTCAGCAGAACGCGAGGCCCTCCGCGACAACACACTCAAAGTCAAGGGACAAACAGCCATGCCCAAGGCGGGACTCGAACCCGCGACCCTTCGGACCGAAGCGCTGAGTGGGTACTCGCTCTTAGCCACCTCGGCCATCCAGGTCGGCATCTATGACTTCTACTTTATGCATATATGCCCATTATGGCTAAATGCAGCCAAGACCAATTTTATCAAAATCCAAGTTATTCAAAATCAATTGCTTAAGTTATTAGCAACGCACCAAGACTCGTATCTAATACACAGCTCTGTAAAGAATTCAATCTCCAACCGATAACCCAGCACATCAATACATATCCACCCGATTCTTCTCCAACCTAATGCAGATACCAAATTTAACCGGATTCAACCTAGACACAATCCCAATTTATTCCACAAGAATCAATTATAAATAACCTTTTCTACTATCCAAATTGCCGTTGCTTCGAGGAAATTGCAAATTTGGAGTCATAGATGTATGAAAGTATTTGAAGTAGAAGTAAATGTAACCACTGCTTTCCGTTTTTAGTAGCATACTATAAAACTCGACCAAAATCTGGGGAATATTTCTTAGAGACCGTTGTCTTATATGGCTGGTTGCACCAATGACAACGAAACACCTGTGTTACGTTCGCCAATTCTGAACGAATTATTGAAATCCTGCTCACTCGGATCCAATGGGAAAGCGGCACGATCAATTTGACTGTTTTATTACATATTAATTTTTGCGAATTTATTACAACTTGATGTCGCTCTTCGCATCCTAGCTTCGATCTTTCCAGTCTTTTCCATGCAGGTCTCTTCCGTCCATCGCTTTAGTCACTGCACCGTTACAGTGTGTCCACGGTCTCCCTCTTCTTCTTTCATCTTTCGATCATAATTTTTAGATCACCTTCCCTCATCCATTTGACGCACGTGTCCATACCATCGCAGGAATTTTTCCTCCAGAGTGTTTAAAATTTTAGTTCCTATGTTTAGTCTTGCTAACACGCCTTCATTCCCTCTAACACTTGGTGTAGTCAGATTCCCTGTTTTGTGGGTCGTTGATGACGAAAAACCAATGGGAAGGAAAACGTTCGTCCGTCCGTCCGTCCGTCCATCTGCCCGTCCGTCTGTGCACCTAAACCATGCATAGGATTTTTTCAAAATTGAAGAAACCCCTGTCGATCCAACTCTTGTTGAAGCTCTGAGATTTTGAAAAACATTCTTTAAAATTAGGGGGTACTTTACATGAAACCCCCGGTCAATTTCAAAATTTCCTTAAAAAACGGCTCCAATTTTTTTCTTTAAATTTCTTGTAAGAATAGAGTAAAATACATTTATAAAGGCGGCATAAGTCCTACTTTCACTGTTAACTCTGAGTTTTCGAAAATTTTAAAAATTTCAATTTTTTCGGCGTTTTCCCACAACTACAAATTTGAAGATAAGAGATTTTTCCTTCAATATGGCGTGCATATTTGCAATTTAAAAAAAATAATAAAAACAATATTTTCACAAAAATTGTTCCAATTTTTTTCTTTAAAATTTTCCAATGTATAGTGGTAATGACACAGTTAAGTACGACGTAAAATTCATTTTGGTGTTGTCATTTATATTTTAAAATATTCCAGAAATGTAATTTCTTTTCAATATCTCTCACGCCGTTAATATGCACATTCTTCAAATTTTTCAATGAAAATTGCTATTTAGGACAAGGTTTTATCCTTCTTTAATATTCTTAAAATAATATTTCGGTTCGACTATTTGGAAACCGAAAAGTTGATAAAATTTCAAAAAAAATGTACTTAGGGCAGCGATACGTGGCAGCTTGCAAGAAGGAAGGGCAAGACTGTACAGTATCAGTCCACACACAAGAAAACTTTACTACGAAGAAGTCTGTGCCATTCTGTACCACCTCTAGTTACTTTCTCGTATACATGCGCATATTCGGAGTAATATATAAAAAAAAGTTATGCAATGCTACTTACTTTTGGGGTTCCCATGATACCGGAAAGGTGTTTTTAATATATCCGTCCGTGTGAGTGTCTTTCCGTCTGTCTGTCCATCCGTCCGTCTGTAAAAACTGGTAGCGCCTAAAACGCACATAAGATATTTTCCAAATCGAAGAAACCCCTGTGCATCTGGCTCTAATGGAAGCTTTGAAATATTGAAAAACTTTCTTTAATATATGGGAGTACTTTACTTGAAGTCCCCCCGAACATTTTCAAAATTTTCTCAAAAACCGCTCCAAATTTATTCTTTAAATTTCTCTTAAGAATATAGTAAAATATACCTATATGGGTGGCGTAGGTCCGATTTTCACGGTTAACTCTGAATTTTCGAAAATTGCAAAAGTTTGAATTTTATTCGGTGTCTTCCTACAACTAGAATATTGGACACAGAGATTTTTCTTTCAAATAAAATTTATTGTGCATAAGTAGTTCTTTCAATAAAGTCACGTACATTTTTTTGAAAATGGTCGTTTTCGTGCAAATGTTCACGCAATACTTGCAATTTTAAAAAATTACAAAAACAAGATTTTCTCAAAAACGGCTCCAAATTTTTTCTTTAAAATATTGGTAGTGTTAGTGCCAAACAAACTCTATACGATGACTAAAATGCCATGTAGCTCTATTTTTTTTCAAAAATTACAAAAATGTATTTTTTTACTTGTCTGTTACGTCGGTAATATTTATATTAGAGGCAATTTCTTTACGCTATTGTATTTATGAGTACATGTGTTTAAATAATGTCAAATAAAGTTTCTGAAAAACCGAACAGTTTTCCGTGAAAATGAGCTCAAAATTCCACATTTTCAGAAACGCTCAAACGTTCTGAAAACGTTTGATAGAAGATCATTTCCTCAAAAATGGCTTCAATTTTTTTCTTCAAACTTTTGCAATGATTAGTGCTAATTGTACTGTTGAATATGACGTAAAGTTGATTTTAGTGTATTCTTTTCTTTGTTTGTTTGTTTTTCAAAAATTTCATAAATGTAATGTTTTTTAAATATTTCTTACGCCGTTAATATACGTATTCCTATCGATTTGTATGCATTATTACATTCCTAAGTAGATGTGCTTCAAATGACTTCTATTTAAGTTTTTCGAAAACTCAATAAATTCCTCTGAAAAAGAGCTTGAAATTTCGCATTTACAGCAATGCAAACTTGCCATTTTCTTCAAAACGGCTTCAAATTTTTTAAATGAAAATTTCTATTTAGGATGATGTTTTAATCTTCTTTAATATTCGTGATCTAATATTTCGGTTGTACTATTAATAAAGCAAAAAGGTGAGAAAATATTTAAAAAAATGTACTTCGGGCGACGATAGATGGCAGCTGGCCAGATAATGGAGGAAGACTTTAAAGCCAGACCACATCAAGGAAATTAGAAAACTTTACTACGAGAAAGTCTGTGCTATTTTCTAGATCCTCTAGTTTTTTAGTTGCTCTGTTGTTGTCGACACCTCTGCTCCGTACGTAACAATGCTATCTACAATAGAATTGTATAATTTTCTCTTCGTGCGTGGTCTTATGTGTGTGCTCCATAAAGTTTTGGGCAGCCGTTGTAAAATTTGTTTCCGTTTTCTTATTCATTCAATAATTTCAGTTTTACTTTTACCATTTTTGGTAAACGTTACTTCAAGGTACTTGAAGCTATCTACTACTTTGATAATTCCACTTTGTAGCACCAAATATCTGTTTACATTACAGCTGCAATATATTTAGTTTTAAGATATATTTATTGTTAGCCCCATTTCTGATATTCTTCAAAGAGCTTCCTCAACACGTAATGGATATCATCTTCTTCTTCTGCCAATACAATTGGTCGTCAGCAAAAAGCAAAGTGAACAGTTTATCTGTTCCGATTGAAATTCCCATATTCGCGCAAGTTCGCCTCCATCTCTCCAGGGCAGATGTTAGATATATTTTAAAGAGTGTGGGAGATATTTCACATCATTGTCGCAGACCTTTGGGAACAGGGAATTCTTCAGATTTTTTCGACCTATCTTCACCCTACTAGTACAATTAACAGTCAGTACTTTCGCTGCTTTTATATGTAGGAGGTTCACCAATTGTTTTCATTGCTAACTATAATTTACAGAAAGGAATACTGATGTATCCTTTTTCTAATTCTACCAAGACCAAATGGATTTCAAGGTCTCTTGCTAACCGTTTCTCACACTCCAAAGATAATTTTCCAGCACGAAATCCATTTTTTCTAGCTCTTGTGTCTGATTTTCAATTCTTTGTTTTATAATTTTGCCATATAGTCTTGGAAGAGAATATCACACTTATTCCTCTGCCAGAGGAGCGAATTTGTCCCTCTTCTTTATTAGAAATGTTAGAAACATGAGTAGTTTTCCACTCAGGGGACACAATTTCATCCCTCAAAAAGCAGCTGAAAACATACGAAACATAAACTCCATATACCGTCCCATATTTAGTCCAGGCGAGTCCATTATGTCCAGGCGAGTGTCCATTTTTCATCGATCTAAGAGCTTTTATCTCAATGAGATGACGTCATGTTCTGTAAAGACTTATCTCATTGTCTTATTGAGTAGTAAATTCTGGACGATCTTCGGTTAATAGCTTGAGATGAGGGAATAAGACTTATGAGCATAGTCTCTTTTCTGTCTGTTTGAAGAGATTTTAATACTTTTCATGCTTCAGTGGTCTTTCTATATCCCACATGCGCATCAAATCTTACATTCTTTTATACATTTCATTTTGAGCTTTCGTTACTTCTTTCTTCACTTCCCTGCAAAACTGCAAATAGTATTTTTTAACCTTATGGTTCCTGATCTCAGCCTTACGTTATAACGTTTCGTTTTGTTATTTACGATTTTCTCCATATTATCATTCCACCATGGAATTTTTTTTTGTTATTAGGTTTTGGCAATTCTCGAAGAGCTTTTGATGCGAATTCACTGACGCATCTTACTACATCTTTGTACTATATATATATATATATATATATATATATATATATATATATATTTATATTTCTACAAAGCTAGACTGTGTTCCAAGCTGAATAACTTACGCTGAATGCATTACGTCATTGAAAATCATTGCTTCATAACATTTAAACTTTAATTGACAATTTTACACGTGAAGTGAAGCCGATGGTTACGACGAATTTCCTTAATCTAACTTATCTTAATACAGTCGCCTGTCGTTCATTGTCTGGGCGTTTACACCCGTCAGACAGGCCGGCGTGGGCCCGACGTAGTTCGGCGGTGGCGCGTGCAGTAGGCCATTCTCTAAGGCGCCCGAGGATGCCCGGCGGCGGCGTACAGATGCCTCGGGCGCTAGCGTCGGCTCTGCCGATCGCCGGCAGCACGGCCCAAGTGGCGGTGATTGCGCCTTTGCCCGTGGCGAGTTCGGGCGCTCTGGCAGTCATGGGATGTCCCGCGATCGTCTCCCGGCGATAGTTCGGCGTGCGGCCGGGTCCAGGCAGCACAGGAGCGACCAGCGAGGTGGCGGCGACGGCAGTCTAGCCACTCGATGCGGCGTCTCGCGGCATGCGGCGGCGTTTCTGGCGGCGTGCGGCAACGCGTTCTCGCACGATCAGCTTGTTATATGCGCCTGTTAAATGCATCGGAAAAGCACAAACTCCCATCTCACGCACCCGTTTACATCATTGAAAAGAAATGTCCGCGATTCGTCCGTGGCCAAAGCCAGAGACGCGTCTCTAATCGTCCGCTGCCAAAGTTCGAAGCCCGTCCGTACTCAACCGTTGCCAAAGTTAGAAGATCGTTCCTGGGACCAGCACTCGCCTCCCTCGAATACGCCCCCACCACCGCCACCGCCGCATTTCGCCGCCAGGGCGCGCGCGCGCGCGGTGATTTGACGCCTTCAGCTGATAAGATAGGCTGGTGACGTCATATGGTTCAGTACCCCCGCAGGTTGTTGATGTTGACATGCGGCGTTATAATTGGTGGTGGCGCCGGGGCTGGGGGTCTGGCCTCAGGAAGTGGGTCAATGTCTTATGGGTTATCTGGCCTCAGGAAGTGGGTTATCTGTGACGTCAATGTCTTATGGGTTATCTGACCTCAGGAAGTGGGTTATCTGTGACGTCAATGGAACCATTGGCGGGTCTGACTTCACATGACGTGGCTTATCTGTGACGTCATGTGAAGCCAGACCCGCCAATATCCCCTACTGCGAGGTCACGTGGCCCTGCCCTGCTCAGTTTTCGGCGATTGCCCCCCCTCGAAATCACGCGGTGCGTTGTGCCCAATCGCGGTGTCACCTACGACCATTGTAGGTTCGCGTCTTCGTGCTAATTTTGCTGACGTCGGAATTTCTCGGAATCCCGGGTCTAGGTGGGTAGCAACGCCCATCGACGTAGCGTACGTAAATTTCGCTGATTCATGGCGCATCCCATCTGCCTCCCTCCGACACAATGGAGCGACCAGCGAGGCCCGACCGCGACCCGAGCGCGGCAGGTATAGCACTTGTGCGTCTTTCCTGGCCCTCAAACCTCGGAGGCTCATGTTGAACAACGAAATAAAGTTTATAATGTGCGTCGACACATGACGCGTGCGACCGTCCCATTACAGTACGGATCTTTTTATGTTAAGAGAACCCATTTCAAATTTTCAGAGAATATTGTTGGCAGATGTCAATTACACTTTCCTCGTTTTTATATATAATAATAATAATAATAATAATAATAATAATAATAATAATAATAATAATAATAATAATGTCTTTATTACTGGCGAGGCTCAGGCCGTATGGCCTGTTATTGCGCTTTACCACTTAAATATTTTCATTTACATAATTATAATTGAGACGTTCCTGCGGAAATAGTGATAACTAACACTTCACGTTGTTTACAAAATGGCAGTGATCGTATTAGCTAACAGAAGTGTGCTATACATAACTAATGAAACATAAATTGTGAATGTATTTTCATTGACAATTTTCTGTATTCTAAAGCTAACATGAAATAAAGAGAGCCCATGTTTCTTATTTATAAGAGAGGCGTGGTAAGTCAATAATTTTACTTTCGCAAAATCTAAAAAATTCTCGTATACCCGAATGCCTCAATTGTGAACAAATTTAAAGAAAAAGGAGGGCATATTTTACATTTATATCTGGGATGCAAAACTAGGGACCATCCCAGCATACGCCTTAAGCGATTGAGTAAACTCAGGAAAACCTCAATCAGGATGGCGGGTTAGGGCCGTAACACTAGCGAAAGGAAAGAAAATAGGAAGAGTAAAGGAAAAGTGTTAAGGCAGAAGGAAAGTAGAGGGACTTAAAATGTTTGGGGAAAGTGGGTAGGGGAAAAGACGATAATATAAATATAACATTTTTATGTACATAAATGCAGTTTTCCTAGTTGAGCGCAGTTAACTGAAGTCTAGAAGATAATCTGTAATAGTAACAGAATGCAGGCAGATGAACAAGATACATGCTGCGTAGCACGAAAATATCTGAAAATGCATGAAAATCTTATTATCTAAAATGTAATATACTTGCTTTAGGGCATTGAATTAGAAAAGAAGATATGTCGTTAGGACTTTCAGCGATAGTGTAAAGAGGATAAAAGTGCAAAGCTTGACGTCTTGAAATCTAATCGAACTTGATTAGTGATGATAGCGTACTTGGTGTTTAATTAGGGAATGAAAATGGGAATAGGAGCTTGTGTTATTTATAGGTAATTGTTTTAATCCAATCACTGAGTTGAGTTAAAAATTTCCTGAAACCACTAATTTGTTTTAGATATGTGGGTAGAGAGTTCCATATTCTAATTACAGTGACAGTAAATGACTTACTGGAGGATACCGTGTTGTGCCGTAGTGCGCATAGTAAACGCGAGGAACGTGATCGTTGCAGCGCCAGTATTTTAAAGTTGCGCAATAAGTGCGTTCGAGAGCTATTATTCAAAATTTTATGGAGAAGGAAGAGGCTATGTAAACTTCTCCTTTTCTCGATTGAGAGAATTTTTGTTTGATCGTAAAATGCCGATACGTGATCGTATCTCATAAGATTGAATATGAAATGGATGAATGCATTTTGTGCTAACTGTAATTTGCGTTGTTGCTTGATCTTTAAGTCCGTCAGCAGGAAAGTGCAATAAACGAAATGAAGCATTATGTGTGAATTTACGTGGATTATGCGGGTGTTAATAGGTAGTGGTTCTCTGACGCGTTTTAAGGAATGGAGGCCTGAGAAGACTTTTTGGCAAATCTTACCTACTTGTGTGGTCCAGCTAAGTGCGTTGTCTATATGTATTCCTAAGTTCTTTACATCGCTACACCAGGGAGCGGGAGAGTTACCTATGCTAATTTCCGGTAGGGGGGATTTCTCCTACTTGTTTAAAGCATTGCGAGAGCCTATCACTAAGCTTTGCGACTTCATTGGATTTAATACGAGGCCAAGTGCTTCTGCCTATTTATTGAGAGAATTTAAATCATCGTTTATTTTCTGGACTAATGAGTCTAACTCCGATGGGTATCCACTTATACAGATCTGAAGGTCGTCGGTGTAAATTTTGTGTTTACAGTAACTGAGGCATTATCCTACGTCATTTACGTAAATTAAAAATGCTAAGGGTCCTAGAACTGTTCCCCACGCAATACCACGAGAAGTTTTAACGGTAATGGATTGTTTGTCATCCGATACAACGATTTGTTGTCGATTTGAAATATATTGTGAGAATCAGCGTGTTGTGGGTCTAGCGAAACCCAATATTTTAATTTTTTTAAAGCAGAATTTCGTGATTGACCGAGTCAAATGCTTTACTAAAATCTAGGAGAACAAGTATCGTTAGTTTGCCTTTGTCAATGAAGGTTCTAGCTTCCTCAATAATATTTAAGAGAACAGTTCCTGCGTTTCTGCCTAATCGGAAGCTGTATTGTTGATCACTTATGTGATATTTGCTTTCGAGATAACTTATAATGTCACGTCGCGCAATTTTTTCTAGAACTTTTGAGGTTGTAGGTAGAATACTTATAGGTCTGTATTCTGGAAGATTTGTGGAAGTTTTAGGAAGAGGGTGGACAAGTGCGGTTTTCAGAGAGTTTAGATACGTTTCACTTACTAGAGAAAAATTTATTATGTCAGTTACAACGGGATATATAACTTCAGCACTGAGTTTTAGTAATATGGCATTGATGTTATCTGTCCCTGAGGCGTTTGATTTGAGACTCTAAATGGTTTTAAAAATGTCATAATGATTTGTAGATGCGAAAAAGAATTCTTCCTGAGTGTGTTCCGTAACGGATCGTAAGATTGAGAGAGTTTTGTTTTTTGAGAAATAGTCGAAGTGAGGAGCCATGTTAGCAAAACGCTGGTTAAGAGTGTCAAGGGATGCATCAATTTGCGTTGGGGTTCGTGATTTGCCTAAATCTAAGGTGTGCAGCGATTTCCATACTGGTTTTGAGTCTCAGTTCGTTTCAAGAATTCTATGATAATATTTAATTTTAGCGTTCCTAGATTTTTGCGTTACAAGATTCCTCAGTTTCTTGTATGCATCTCTGTGGTATTCGCACTTTGTGTTACGAAATACATTAAAGGCGGCATCTGTCTGTTTCATTAACGCATGTATTTCATCCGTTAACCAGTGTGGCGCAAGCTTTCCTAATAGGAATGTGCCTATCAAGAAGTTCCGTCAGTAAGCGCATGAAGGTATTTACTTTTCTGTCTATACAATTTTCTTGATTGATAAGGTGCCAGGGCACACATAAACCGTCGGAGATAAATGCTTCCGAATTGAAGCTCTTATAGTCACGGTATATTTCGGGCATTTCATGCGATATGATAGGTATATAAGGTCGTGTTTAGATATCCCGGGAACTGACATCTGTCCATGGTGATTTACTTTCTCGTGATTTGATTCGATTATATGGTCAATCCATGTGTCTGTGCCGGCAGTGTGATGAGTAGTATTTAGCAGCAGAATCATAAGGTTTATTTCGCAAAAGAAACGCTTGAAATTATCGGCAAGTGGTAATGGTGTCAGAAGATTGCAGTTAAAATCGCCCATTAATATTATGTTTTTATATTTGCTTGCGCAAGATGCTATTACATTGCCCACAACCTCAATATTTCTTGTTTTCGGTGGGCAGCACAGTACCGCTCAGGCGCATTTTTTCCAAAGATCGATATTTCGATGAAGAGGTATTCATTTGACTGATTGACTTCGTCTGTTGAAGATACGATACATTTATAAGCAAGATCATCTCGAATATAGATACGGACAACTCCACCTCGTGATGCGACACTTGGATTCCTGTCGGTTCTCAGAAAACGGTAACCAGGAAGTGAAACAAGAGACGTGTTCAGTCTACTCCCAGAGCGCCGTGCGTACCCAGCGTCGCGAGTTGTATCAAAAATATTTTAAGTGTTTTATGTGTGCCAGTGATCCATTAACATTTGATAATAAAAATAACTTCTTTATTGTTTATCTATCAAGACAACAGTTAAGAGCTGCAATTGCAGTAACTAATCTGTTGATATGGCTTCTTCTAACAACCAGGAAAAACTAACCTCCAACCGACCCAACACCACCCAAGAAAATGCACCGGAGTTGAACTCCAAAACAACAGCAGAGGAATCTTCATTCTACAAGACATCTACAACCTACAGTGGCACCAGTAATCAACAACAAGAAAATCTTATTCTAATGTAACTACATCTGAAATTTTCCCATCAAAAGAACAAGCCGCAATTATTGAGGCACAAGAAGGGCTGTCCATAAAAGACTATATTAGTAAAATTGCAACGATAGTAAATGCCACAGACATTAGATTTATATACAGGATATCAAATAACAGAATATGTATATTTTTCTCTAATCAAGCTATCAACTACAGATTTGTAGAACATAACCCAACAATGGAAATTAAGAACTACAAACTAGGAGTTAGACCGTTCATCAGCAAGCACAAAAAAGTAATAATCTCAAATGTGTGCCCAGTTATACCGCACGAAGTAATAGAAAAAGAACTAAATGACAGAGGAATCACAATATCGACTAAAATATCCTTTATAAAAGCTGGTATAAGTGAACCTGGTTTCTCCCATATAATGAGTTTTAGAAGGCAAGTTTATATAGCACCTGAACATATAGAGAAACTACCAACCTCCACTATAATATACTATGATAACATTTCATACAGGATATTCTTCACTACAGATAACATTTCATGTTTTATGTGTAAAGACAAAGGTCACATTGCAAATCAGTGCCCATTGAAGCCCCTAAATAATAATGAAACAGAAGAACATAACACTTATTCTTCCACCAAGAATTCACAGCTGACAACATATCTTTATCACATCAATTAGAAAATCAACATGAAGCTCCTTTATTCAATAACCTACAGTTCCCAACTCTTCAGAAGAGCGCCTACCCTACTGATTCATCGTCACAAGAGACACACATCTTAATGAAAACACAGGATTGAACACCAAAAAGCTCAACCAACAAAGAAGAAGAAACCAGAAAAAAATGAACCACTTAAAACTCAAGACATTACACACAACAAAAAAGTAGAAGAACAAATTGCTCCTATCAAAAGCACCATATATAATAACCAAGACAAATTTCCATTAAACTACCTACAATTTTCATTATTCTTGGAAAATTGTTTTGGTGCCAAGCATGTCTCAATTGTAGCCAAAGAATTCACTGATGACCTACAAGATATAGTATCAATGATGAAAGAAACTTACCCTCTTCTTACAGACAGAGCAATAGAAAATAGATTCACTAGAATAATAGGCAGACTCAACAAATCAATTCTTCAAACAGAAGACACAGGTACTGATACTACAGATGAACCAGTGTAAACAAGATTAGTATATAGTAAAGGAAGAATGGTAGATACAGTAAGTTCTATTGAAGGTAGCGAAGATTAGGAAAATTAATTAACCCAATCTATGGTCGACTGCATCCTGCAGTGGAACATAAACGGCTACAGACCACAAAAGGAGAACGTAGCAATTTTAATTAACAAATATAACCCAGATATAATTTGTCTACAGGAAACAAACTTCAAAGGAGAACAAATATACAACATAAAAAATTATAACTCATATACAAAAATAGGACTAATACAGAAGTAACAAGTGGAGGTGTAGCTGTCTATTGCAAAAAATCTTTAACAACTCAAGAGATTATCATCAACTCAACCCTAGAGTGCACTGCTGTCAAAATTTGTCTAGCAAATAAATCACTTAGTATCTGCAATTTATATTTACCTAACATCTGTGACTGCAATTCTAGAGATTTGCAACAATTAATTAACCAACTCCCAAATCCATTTCTTCTCTTAGGTGACTTCAATAGCCGTTTCATATGGGGTTCAAATAAAGAAGACAAAAGAGGGAAAATAGTAATGAAAATGTTAGATGATACAAACTTAGTACTACTTAATAGTAATCTTCCTACCCATCTTAACAACACATCTAGAACACTTAGTGCTATTGACTTGACCATATGCTCGGCATCAATTGCTCACCACTGGAACTGGACAACTGTGGATGACCTATATGGCAGCGACCACTTCCCAATCATAATTTCCCAGAATAAAAATTCCTTAAACACTGACAATATACACTACACCGCTAGATGGAAATTTGATAAAGCAGATTTTAACAAATACAAAACAATAATAACAACTAAAATCAATGAAATCGTAATGGATAACCTCAATTATTCACCTAATGCGAATGAAAAAATTGAGAATTTGACAAACTTAATATTAAAAACTGCCGATGAAACTATTCCAAAAACTACAGGGAAACCAAGAAGAAAACAGCTTCAATGCTGGAATGAAGAATGTGCAAAGGCTCACAAAAAATATAGACATGCATTCTCAAAATATAAAAGACATCCATCCATCTATTGAGAACCATATTGAACATAAGAAATCAAGAGCATATGCTAGAAGAACATTCAAAGAAAATAAAATAAATACATGGATACAATTCATTTCCTCAATGAATCATCTCTCCAACATGTCTGAAAACTGGAAAAAAATTAAATCAATAAATGGTACTTACAAGCCATCAACCAATAGTATAAAAATAATTTATAATAATAAACTTGTAACATCCAATAAACAAATAACCAACATCTTAGCAAATCAATTCTATGATAATTCAAGTGATAAAAACTTCAGTGATAAATTCCAAGCATACAAGGCAAATTCTGAAATCAAAATCAAAAATATACTACAACAAAATACATTCAATAATACAATACTAAATGCTCCTCTCCAAGTACACGAAATCAAGAAAATTCTAACTTGTACCAAGAATTCCAGCCCAGGACCGGATGGCATCCACAATACATTTGTAAAAGAACTACCTCCAACTGCCATTGAATATGTAACACAGCTATTCAAGGAACTTTTGACTCAAGGCATGTTTCCTGATAAGTGGAAAGAATCGGTTGCGATTCCTGTTCCCAAGCCAGAGTAAGATCATACCAACCCAGAAAACTTCAGACCCATATCCTTAACATCTACCCTTTGTAAATTGATGGAGAAAGAAATCAGCAAAAGATTAATTTGGTACCTCGAGAAGAAAGAATTACTATCACCCTATCAAAGTGGATTCACGCAAAATCGCTCGACTACTGACCACATAGTGAACATTCACAGTGATATATGTGATGCATTCATCTCAAAACAACATGTAGCTGCTGTAAGTCTGGGCATCGAGAAGGCCTATGATATGTTATGGAAAGACAGAATAATCAACATTCTACTCACACTAGGAACAGATGGACACACATTAATATTTATTTCCAACTTCATGGAAGAAAGATATATTAAAGTTAAATTTAATGGTATCTTATCTGATAGATGTAAAACATGCAACGGTCTCCCTCAAGGGTTTGTACTTAGTGTTTTCCTCTTTCTTGTTGCTATAGATGAAATAAAAAATCTAATTCCTCGACCAATAAAGATATAGTTGTTTGCTGATGACATCACAATATTAATAAGAGGAAACAATATCAATACATCCCAAAAAATGTTACAAAATAGTCTAAATAATATTCAAGAATGGGCTGACAAATCAGGGTTCAAGTTCTTAAAAACAAAGACACAATGTATACTTTTCAAAAAATGAGAGATACCCAATAATCAACTTAAATTGAGATTAGCATCACAAATAATTAAAACCTCAAACCAAATCAAAATTTTGGGAATGATATGATAGCCATCTAACATGGAGACCACACATAAAAAAATTAAAAATGGAATGATTTCACAGACTAAATACAATAAAGAGTATCGCAGCCTCTAATTGGGGAGCTGACAAAAATATAATTCTGTCTTCGTACAAAGCTCTCATACGGTCTAAGCTTGATTACGGATCTGTAGTATACCAATCTGCCAATCCAACTATTTTAAAGTCTCAATACAATTCAATCGACTTGTTTAAGATTGGCAATTGGCGCTTATAGAACCAGTCCAATCTCAAGTATCCTTGCAGAAGCTAACGAAGAACCACTATACATCAGAAGAAGGAAAATTTGCTTCACATATGCATGCAAAATATCTCAGTCTCCACTTAACCCAACATACAAAAATGTATTTTCCACTAGATACAGTGAAATATACTCCAAGAATTCAAGATCACCGAAATCAGTCTACTACCTACTAAACCAATTCCTCAAAGAAATACAAACAGAGTTTCCATTAATTAAACAAAACATAACTCTTAAAAGACCTCCTTGGTTAACACCAAAAATAAAAGTTACTAAAGATCTATGCATATACTCCAAGAAAGATACTAATCCACTAATATATCAATCCCTCTACAACGAAATTAAAAACAAGCACGAGAACTATATAAGTGTCTTCACAGATGGTTCAAAAACAAAGCATGGCTCAGGTTGTGCTTTAATGGTTAACAATATTATTGAATATATTAAACTCAACGATATTTGTTGAATTTTTTATTGTGAAGCATATGCTATACTGAACGCTTTAAAGAATATATCATTATTACCCAACAATAAATGTATTATATATATAGACTCACAAAGTGTCATTCAATGCTTGAGACATAACAGATATGAACTTATAGTCAAAGAAATAGTAAATGTATACCATGAACTAAACCAAAAAGAGAAAGAAGTAATTATTGTTTGGATTCCATCTCACATTGGCATAAAAGGAAATTCAATAGTTGACAATGCTGCTAGAGAAGCCATTAACCTACCACTACAAGAACACTCAGTATCCCATGTAGACATCAAAAAAGAACTTCATCGTAGAAATAGAAAATACTGGAATGAAGAATGGATCAAATCACCTCCTACCAAGCTATTTGAAATAAGGAATTCAATCCTTGATTGTCATGCCCCTCACCTTAAAAATAGAAAAGAACAAAGTATTCTTACTCGATTACGAATAGGTCATTCAAAATTAACGCACGAATACCTGATAACCAAAGAAGATCCTAAACTATGTGACTATTGTAAAATCCCTCTAACTATACTACATATACTTATACAGTGACAAAAATATAATGAACTGAGAAGAAAGTATGCTCTGCCTAATGACATTAGAAGTTTACTGAATGACAATATTGAAATTATAAAAGTAATGAAGTTTTTGAAAGAAATAAACATGTACGACCTTATGTAAACTTGATATGTAAACTTGAGCTTGTGTTATCTTCGCTGTTATGTAAATTTACTTATTGTATTATGTAATCTTAATTCCTTCTTCTAATTAAAAAATGTAAATAATAGTTTCTGAATTTCTGACATAACAGATAGCTGGCAGTTCGACAGTATCTGGAATAAGCTGTATCTTAATTAAAATATCCATCAAAAATTCCTGGTATATGAAGGCTATAGCAAGTGTCTCGTCCTTACTTATCAAGCCGAGTATTAAGTATCTATTTATTGTACCAGTATATTGTGATTATATATTGATGTAATAAGTATTGTTCATATGCACTGTACCATTTTGTAATACTTGTGTTTTTTCAAATGTTGTTAATCTTTTGTACAAACCATGTGGTCGCTGATGACCTAGAAGTTTATGCGACCTTAATAAATAAAGTAAAAAAAAAGAGACGTGATAAGGGACGCTTTCAACCACGTTTCGCTAACAAAGAGTGCATGAAAGTGGTGTAGTTAAACTAGCTCTGTTAATTCACTGATATGGCAATAGAAGGTCTGTGCATTTATGTGGCCTACAAAAAATGATCGCAAATGGGGCATTAAAATATGATTATTGGGACTATCGGTGTCTACTAACGGTTGCGTATCGAGTTCTTGTACAGAAGGATGAGGTAGATTTGAATTGCTACCTGTTAGTGACGTCATGTCTTGGGAAAGGGGGTGTTAAGAAAGACTAGAAATAATGAAAAGAAGAAAATTGTCTTGGAAATACCAAGAGTGTGTTTGGCTGTGGTTAGAGGGGGTGGGGTTATAGGGGAGGGCGCTAATGCGCTAAGCGGCTACAGCTTGCAGCTCGGCTACAGCTAGCCTAACCGCGAGAGACTTCACCCCGAAATTCAGAAATGTCTGTAATGTAACGCCACACCCTCCGTGAACGAGCATGAGAACCCCATCCGCGATAGCAATTAATAGAGATATTTTATTCGAAGACCCGAACGGCCTCCGGAGCGTACGGACCTGGCACGCCCAGGGCCCCCCGTCCGCTGCCCGCCGCCGCCCGCCCGCGCCACCGCCACCGCCACCGCCACCGCCACCGCCGCCCGCCACCGCCCCCGCAGCCCGCCCCCGCCACCGCCACCGTCACCGGCACCGCCCCCGCCCCCGCCCCGCCCCCGTCACCGCCCCCGCCCGACAAAGCGGGCGTGGATTTACGACTTCGCAGAGTCGTTGTAACTTATGCTCGAAGTGACGAGCACACGCCACGTCGCCCGGCATCACGAAATACGTTCAAAAAGCAACCATTGTGTCTTCATTTAAGATGGATCCGCCCCGCCCAGCGCCAGCGTTAGAAAAAACGCATCATGTATGGGGACAAGCGCGGATAATGGAGCGCCACTCTTTACATTTGCGCGAGGCCTGATGCTTTGAAACGTAGCGCGATTTGTCATGGACGCCCGCGCAAAGGAGCGACCGATCGACCCTTTCAGAACGGTGCAGGGGTCGGCAATTTGCTACGCGCACATGCGCGTCGGCCATGGATTATTCGGCCTGTAAATAATTTCATAGAGGCCAACTGAACTGCATTCCACCGACCGCGGCGGACCCACTCCCGCATGGGGCCGGGCAGCAAACTTTCACGCCGAAAATGCTACGGAAATTTCTTTTTTGCCACATGAGATCGCGATCCATTGGTTGGAGTGTAGCCCCGCCACCGCTTCAGATAGCTAATGTTCAGCAAATCACGGAGAAACACTCCGATCCTCTGTTCGGAGGATCGAAGGGGGATCGTGGGGGATCGAAGCCTTCGTCTTCACGTGCGTGAGGCTCCAAAATTATTACAATCACTACAACAACGCGCTGCATTACAAAATGTCTACTTCAATATTACTGCTTCAACTTGTATCATTACAATCTCTGCCAAAACATGCGGCATTACGATTATTACTGCTCGCTAGAGTACTTCAACTTCTTTTTCATGCGACTTCGGACTCTCTGCTCGAGTTTCGAATGGGCACTTTATGCATTCGTGCTTGTAATGAGTTAGCACTTCTGACTTGTGCCTCGAACGTGGGACCACTGAGCCAAAACGTGGGACCACTGGACGCGGCTGTTGCCGTTGCTGTAGTGGACTGTATAATTAATTGTTGGACAGGCAACGAGCTCGGTCCCATCGATGGCTCAGGGATTGCATGATGTAGGTTATCACAAGAAACACAGTTTTAACTTGCAGGATGATGTTTAATGAGTTTGTTGAAAACAAGTTAAATCCTTTAACACCATACACCATACATGAGTACACTTACTGAGTACATTACACTTTCTGTACAAGACCTTTACGTAAGTACAACACGGAGTCGCGACGTCTTTCTAGCAAGGCGTCCTGCCTGCGACTAAATTTAAGCACAGTTTAAATGAATTGGCACTTTCTGCCATGCCAATACGCAATTGCAGAACTTAGCACTTTCTGCCATGCTGAGTTCATAATGCAAAGGTTGCCTTTACAAGTTTTACGTGAGATTTACACGGAGCCGCTACGTCCTTCTCGCAAGGCTGCTCGTGAACGACTAAATTTACTTTGTTAGCGAAAGCTCGAAGAGGGGATTTTGAGTTTGTTTAAAT